>JANAVB010010199.1:1090051-1105051 GCA_029216955.1 Iris pallida
CTAATCTGTGAAAGGCAACCGTCGGTAATCAGTCGCTAGTCCGTCGGTTAATCATTTGTCCGACGGCTTAGCGACGGACCAAATTTAGCGACGACGTTTTTCCCGACGGCCATTTTCATCAATATCCGTCGCTATGCCGTCGGTAATTTATGTTACCGACGGATTCGCGACGGATCTGGCCGTCGCTAAATGGACAACTTTTGGTAGTGAGAGATCGGCATGGGGCCACGTACTCCAGTTGAAATAAAATCCACGCTGTCTTGCTGAAGGCAAAAATCCACGCAGTTTCGTTGACGCAGACTCGTTGAAGGCGAAATCCACTCAAGCTTTGAAGAAGAATACTTCAGAATTCACGCAGGCTTTGAGAAGAATAACTCAAAAATCCACGCAAACTTGAGGAAGGAGAAGGTTCAGAATCCACGCAAACCGCCAGCTGTCTTGATTTGGCACGCTTCGTCTGACACAAAATCTCTAACATTGATTATATTGTCAGCCGCATTAAATGAAGATAAGACCCAAAGTCACGCCAACTTGGTGAAGAGTGAGTCTTGCTAAGGAAGATTTCAAAAATCACGCAAAAGACGGCGATGATCTCTCGAGTTCTATGCATACGTGGCATACGAGGAGACGTTTCTCGATTGCTGTGTTGTCAGTTATTATGATTCTGACGTATGGCTGAGCTGTCTCTGCGTGATTTCTAAAGGAGATGGACAGGCAGAACTTAGCGTATCTTTTGTGCTGCTTCTCGGATCACTCTGCGTGACTTGTTCTGATCAACTCAGCGTGACTTCATTTTTGAGGCCTACAAAACCCCCTTCAAAGTTTTCGAAAAATGATAAAATATTTTCGAAATACTTTGAAAATAAAGATGATGAAAATGAGTTAAAGTCACGCTGAGATGGCTCCAAAGAGATATTTATCCCTAAATGATTGGACTGTTGGGGTTCTGTACAGTTAGGATCCCGTATCAAGCTCCTAAATCGAGACGAATCATGATGGGCCGTTTAGAATGAACCTATAAATAAGCCATAGATTACTTCTTTCCTTCTTTACTTGCTTTTGAAAGAGAGAACCCTCAGAAGAGAACTTCATCTTCGCCGACGAACTCCTTCTTCCCTGACTTCCTTTTCTCCTTTCTCAGTCGAAATGGCTCCCAAGAAAGCTGATGCTCAGGCCAAGGGGAAAGCCCCTGCAACTTCTTCGCGTGCCACTACTGACAGACTTCCTCGACAGGAAGTTCCGCAAGCTCCTATGCATCGTAAGTGATGGAAGAACATGATCTGTTGAAGACGAGTTTGATGAAGATGAACTCCACATAGAACTCTCTAGGATCTTTAAAATAATAAACTTCAGAAATATATCCCCCCTTCTTAGGGCAAAGGATATTAATAAAGTATGCCTCCCTCTTTAGGGTCGGCCATACTTCACATCTTCGTGTTTACGAAGCTCTGTGTTCCACGCAAAAGGAGCATGACTCTCATGAGACTTTTTACGTTGGCAGAAATGTCCATGTTGAAATAGTTACACAGCTTTCAGGATGACGCTGCATGATTTTTCACATGTTGACAGAGATATCAATGTTGAATTATTCACGCAGACTTCTGAGAGTCATCTTCTGGATAGATTAGTCTTCATCCTAATCTGTCTGGACTTTGCGTGAATAACTCACTCAGTATGTCATGGTAGTATATCCATATAGAGTCTATATCTGACTTTGTCTTCTGCCATTTCTTGTAGTGAACATTCGAAGCAAAGAAGCAGATTTTGAAGGGTGCTTGAGTATCTCATTTAAGCATGATTTATCTCATGTAACATTCCCTCAATTTGTTCTTCCTGAAGCAAGACTATCATTGTTGGCCAATCAAGACCACACAACCTTACTCTGCTTGATGAATTGACAACCTTTTCAGAGTCTGGATCTGGTATCCCACAAGAAACCAGCATTCTTATTCGGAGATGCTATAGCACAAAAATCTCAGCCGAAGGGCATCAGGGAAAAGGTGTGTTTCTGCTTTGAGGGGGATGTGAAACAACCTATGTACTGGCCAAAGGTTTCCCGGGGTTTATCAATCATGAGACTTATGCATGCCAGCTATCCGAGAAAGATGTCCTGGTATTTGACAGAATATCAGCAGGCGAAGGCAAGCCGTATTATTTACAGGAAGGAGGGATTTTTCAGTACCCCGGAGGATCATGTATCAGTATTTCGGGGTTTGAAGCCTGGATGCATACCACCTGAAGACTCAGCCATATTGATGCCATTCAGGATACCCATTTTCATAAATGAATTCATGTCTAACAAGAATGCATTCTATCCCACCGACTCGACACCGAGGATGAACGGCCTAATGAATCAGGAGAATGTGAGATGGAAGACTTTGGTCAACTGGGCTTTGGAGAATTTCGCGACTGAGCTGAAGAAGATAAATCTCTATGATGCCGTCGTCAATTCATCCTACGGTTTCAAGCCTAACCTTTTCCTATTCTTAGCTTTGGTTGAGAGATATAATCACAGGACGGGGACCTTTATGACTCCGAAAGGAGAGATGGGCTTCGCCCTTCATGAGATGGAATACATCTCACACCTGCCTTCAGGCTCGCTGCCGTATGAGGAATATGTTCCTACAACAGAGGAACTGAACTTTCTGTCAGAGAAGAACCCAGAGATGGTCCATCTATTTGAAGAGATGATGTGCCATTTTGGCACATGCACTCTATATTACAAGGGTTCCAAGGATGAAGCTGGCAACCACATTCAGAAGTGGATGTCCTACCTTTTCATGAACCGTGAGAAGGATGAAAAGAAAATAAATGAGAAGAGGTGGTATCGGATCAGCAACTTCAAACCTCTTTCTGAAAGTAAAATCACTCATTTGCTGGAGAAATATGATTGAAAAGATTTCACGATTACTGAAGACTGGTACGAGTTCAAAGTCGGAACCACTTTCAGCTCTTATGTTAGACAGAGCGGAAAGAGCCTGTCAAGGAACGGTCATCTGGCCGGATTCCTATCCCTGTGGTTAAGAAGATTCATCATTCCTGGCTCCAGCTCTTTGGACAGGATACACAGAGGTGTTATCTTTGCAGCAGTGCGCCTTGTGTATGGTTACAAGCTGGATTTGTTATCGGCGATGACCTGTAGGCTAAATGCAGGTCTCCGGAATTTTGTCACAAATATGTTGTCTGCTCAGAGGATGATGACTGAAGAATTCCCAAGAATAGAGATGCCCTTCACGTATCTTTATGGTTGGCTTCTCCTTCATCATGATGGTCTGATACCTCCAGGGGCAGGAGAAAGTAGCAGTCTTTTTCTGGAGAGGTACTCTGGAGAGACATTCTGGAAGGTTCACACCCTCCCAGAATGTAGAAATGTTTTGAATAGGGCGTCACATTGGTTGATCCAATGTGTCCCTCCACCATCGGGCTATGAGAGTATGCCCTTAAATATGATGGACGGAGATATGGGAAACCGACTAGATGATGTAGCCTTCCAATGGTTACAGAGGATCTGACCTTCTCATATAGTATATCGTCACGAAGAAATGGCATATCTGGAACCATATTTATCAAGCAGATTTGCCAGACAATTTGGGTATGACCAACTCCATGTTGGGAACGCTACTACTTGTTTATCTGCTCGCGGAGGACTCATTGACGGAGCTCGAGCTTGGAGATATTTTGCAGCTAGAGATACAAAGGTCGTATTCTCTATGCCTAATCCTTTGTCTAGCTCGGGGCCAAAGATGCTTTATACGTATGCACGTTTCTATGTGTCGTCGAGCTCTTTCAGACCGAGTTTCAATCTGAAGACCTTTGTTGCAGAGGATGATCCAGCTCCATCGAAGAGGTCAAAGAAGAAAATTGTTATTCAGCACTTTCCTTCAGAACCCGAAGATGAGACAACAGAAGTTGAGTCTCCCTATGAATTATTCCAGGAAGGAAATTTTTCTGATGAGGTCCTTCCTCCTATATTTATATCTCTTTCTAAGAGGAAGAGAAGTGACGAATCTGAGACCATCTCCAAGAGGAGTACTAAGTCTCCAACATCTAGAAAAAAGAAGAAAGGAGTCTCAGTGACTGCTACATCATCTTTAGGCGGTATCTCGGTTGATGAAGACGATGCCGCTGATAAAGACGAAGAGACTGATGAAGACGACACTCCTTTGATAAGGAGGTCAAGAGGCAGATATGTCAAGAAGTCTGCCAGCAAAATTAAGGGCAACAAACTCTTAGAAATGATCATGAGTGGAGGAGTTTTGCCAGAAATCAGTGAAGCAGCTTCTACTGAGAAGACCGAATCTGATGATATTCACCCTGCAACAGCTTCAACTGAACAGACTGAAGTAGAGTCTGTTCAAGTTCAGGAAATAACTGCTCCGACCACAGGTGGAGTAGCTATTGAACCCTCGGAGACGAGGGTAATCCCATTTGAGCATGGGACAGAAGGTGTCATTCAAGCACTGGATGACTAGATTGATTACTCTGAAGAACAACAGCTCCGGAAGAAACTACCAAACAATCAGAAGTTCCTGAAATTCAAGCTGAAGAAAACATTTCTTTGGCCAGAGGTGACGAAGACGTGCCGGCGTCTGAGCTATCAGCTGCTGATGATCTGTTAAAGAATGTTTGTCAAGATATCATTCTTCGAACCGATATTCCAGAGACAACTGAATCGGCAGCCAATACTGAGCTTGCTATCGTCATTGTTCCAGAGACTCATGAAGATGTAAATATCATTGATTCTGAATCAGAAGCTCATCCTGAAGACGAAGAAGAAGAAAAAGCTGAAGGAGGAGAAGACTGGCATGCTGGCACCTCTACTCCTTACGATGAAGACAAAGTCAAAGGAAACAAAATGGAACTTAGCCCTGAACCTGCTCAATCACCGAACAACGCTCTAGCACCCAGTAATTCTGGAGCTGGAAGCAGCCATATAAAGCAGGTATCGGATACAATCATGGACCGGTTGTGAGAGGAAGCAAAGCTCCCTCCACATACCGAGTATGAACCTCAGCCAGGTAGAACTTTATTTCAAATTCTGTTTCTGCTGCTTCTTTCTTTCTTTAAATGTCGATTACATTTCTCTTTAACTGTAGGAACTGCTGCAGCAATGAGTTCGACTCATGCTCCGCTTATCCAGGCTGATACCGATGAAGGGAATTCACACTTAACTTCTCCGATGGCACATACTTCTGTTCCGAGGATAGAGAATATTCAAGCTTCTTCTTCCATGATAACAGCGACTCCTGGATTTGAGACTGGATTAACAAGAACTCTAGGAATGTATTCAGATATCATTTACTCATATCTAGATACATTTTCCAAACGTTTCTTGAAGGATGAAGCTATGCCATTTTTTGATCTTCGAACTATGGTTAAGTTCCCTCTCATGGCGCTGCATCATGTTGGTTATGAATCTCAGTGCATTTTCTTCAAACATCTCCTGGATGAATTAGAAGTAACTATCCGAAAGTACTGGGAGACTAAGAAGGAAGATCTTCAATCTTTAACTGCAACTGAAATTAGTCAACTAGAGCATGAAGCACAATCCCAACAAGCAGCTCTTGAAGCATTCCTTGCCTCTTCTACTGAGAAATTAGTAGAAAAGGGTGAAGAAATATTAGCTATTCGTCAAAGAGTAGAGCTTCTGGAGAAGGATAAAGTATCCAAGGCTGAAGAACTGAAAAAATTAAAAGAGGAACTAGCTCGTCTTCAAGAGCGCATTACTGTCATGGAAGCAGATCAAGCTGAGGTTGCTACTACTTATATCTCTGAAGTTGAACACTATGAGACTCTTCGGAAGGAACGAGAACGGATGCAGGCGGAACAGATTGAAGAAGTCAGCCGTCGCCAGTCTACCATCATTACTTTTGATGAACAGAATGTTTCAATTGTAGCAGCAGAACGAGTTAGAAAAACTCATAAGAGAAACTGACTGCTGTTCTAGATCGTATTAGGGAGCTGATAACTCCAAATGATGAACTTCTTTTATTTTCACTTTCACTTGTATCTCATGTTTTGATTCTGGAATGAGAGTAAATGAAAATCCTTGATCTGACTTTTGGTTTTGCTGTTTTGAAAATGATAGATTCATAGAAAATATGTTCAGAGGTAAATAATACATGACATATTTCAGTAGAATAGAATATACAAACGATAATTCTATCAAATGATATTAAACTAGAAATGATCTTAGTTTAATACTGATTGGAAAAAATAGAATTCAGACATAAAAATATCTTTAAATTCAATTTTTCATGATCTTTAGACTCGAAAATCAAAAGACTAAATGAATGAACGGATTAACCGTCAGATTATAATGAACGGACGAACCGTCGGATAGATGAACGGACGAGCCGTCAGGTATTGATGAACGGTCAAACCGTCAGATGAACGGATGAACCGTCAAATATGAATCATTTTTCAAAACAGTCAATAGAAACCATATTGGAAGACAGATGGTTGCAAAAGAAGTCACCGATACTCGTATCGGAATCCCAAGAAGTGGTACTAGAAGAATCAGATCTCTTATCTTCGTCAGACTCAAGATCTTTATGGATAATGTTGATGAAAGGAGTAGGAGCAGTATAACCCAATCCGCATTTCGTCCTTCCATATTTCAAAGGAGGAATCCGGACAGGCATTTTTCTTCCTTTTTCATTATTAAGGCCAGTCCTGAAGTCATAGCCCATATTTTTGATGATGTCTCTAGATTGCTGACTATAACGACGTAGTTGTAATCTTCCAGTATCATCATTTTTGTCATCATCTTCAAGATCAGAAGGATTTTTAGGCCCTTTGTAGAAGAATATTGGAATGTCTCCTGGCTTTCTGCTGGGAACTAGAAAGTATGAAGATTGTACAGGTTCTAGAGATACATCTGTATGAACAGTCTGTACAACTCCTATGGTTATTGTGTTCAAGTCATCTAACAGATGTAAATAACTATGAACATAATTACACACATCAACGTACTGCAAAGGTGGAGACTTTTCATTAAATGTAAAAGCAGCAATATTTACATTGGGAGAAGGCTGAGCCTTAGAGATTTTAGCCAAGTCAATGACTAAAGGGGGAGAAGAAGAAGAAGCTTTGTTTCGATTAAGATCGATAACAAATGGCTCAGAAGAGGTGAGCTCCCTTGAAGTTTGAGTAGGAAGAGTAGTCCGCCCTCCAACTGGAATTAGCAGAGTATCTTGTGAAGGTACAGGAATTGTAGTACACCCACTGACAGGAATGATCAGTGTATTCTGAGTAGATGACTGAGGTAACGGAGAGATCCGTCCACTCACTGGAATGATGAAAGAATCTTCTCCAGAGGGTTTAGGAGATTGTTGCTGAGTAGTTTGACATTTAACAGGGATTATTAAAGTCTCACTTTGTGCATCTTCTTTCTCCATAGCTTGTATGATCCTTGTATACTCTTCTTTGTACATTCGGGAATCATTGAAATAAGCTTCAACCCCATGGAAGGGATTTATATCAGCAACTTCTTTTTGTACTCTTCCATTGCTATCAATGTATTTAAAACATTGATGAAGAGTAGAGGGCACCACATTATTTTCATGAAGAAAGGGCCTCCCCAGAAGAAGATTATAGGATCCCGCGATCTCGATCACATAGAAAGTGACTTTAGATCTGAAATCGCCTATCTGAAGCTTCAGATGAATCTTTCCCAAAGGCTCACTTCGGCTTTGATTGAATCCCAAGATAGTAGTAACCGTCTTGGAGAGCTTGTGAAGAGGGATTTTTAGTTCATCTAATAAACTCTTTGGCATTATGCTTATAGCAGACCCTGGGTCAATGAGGATACGATCTATCTTCATCGTATCAATATAACCAGTGTAGTAGAGAGGTCGGTCATGTCGATTATCCTCCAGTAATATGTCGTCTTGTGTAAAGGTAATATTTGGGATAATCTCCAGTACACTGTTGCAATGTAAGCAAGTGGCAGGTTCCGCATCCGGCTTCTTCAATTGTGCAAGACAAGAGTCAGCTTGTAGAAGTGCTTCACTTAACGTCTCCCGAGTCTCTTTAGAAAGACGTAGAAGTTCAAAAAGGGACATTCTAGCGGGAGTATTAGCAAGCTGAGCCAAAATGTCGAAGTTGTAAGGCTTCTGAAGTCCAAGAGGAGAAGACTTCTTGATTGGCTTATCAAACCGAGCCTGTTGTTTGCCTTTCTCCAGAGCCGTAGGCTTGGGAGGAACAGGTTCAGTAGATGGTTCTTCTTCGGGAGGAACATTAGGAGCATCTTTAGCATCTGAAGGGATATCAGTAGGATCTTCAGGATTTTTAGAATAATCCTTTAGGTAAGGTTTCTCCGTTCGAGTAGCACTAACAAGTGCTTCTTCTTTGTCTTTTGGCTCTGTGTCAGGGGTAGACCCAAGAGAAGTCATATGACATGACTTGACCTTTCCAGCCTTCTTGGATTTTTGAGAAGAAATCTTTTGAGGAGAAGGCGATTCAAAATCTGCCACTAGATCAGGATGGATCCACATGATTTTCCCTGTTTCCAAAGTGATTGGCACTAATCCTTCAGACTGTAGAGGAGGAAGATTCACTATGTCAAGAGTTGCCTTGGGAATAGGAACAATCCCACTTTCAAGGAGTTGAGGAGGGAAATTTCCAAATTGCATAGAGACGACGTTGGAGGTGACGGTCTTCTCTTTTGGAGTAAGAGAGATAGCTCCAGATTTAATCATTTCTTGGATCTTTCCTTTCAATACATAACATGTATGAATTGTATGACCCAGCATTCTGTGATATGAACAGTATTTAGGATGATCTGTCTTACCAGCTTCATCAGGTTTCTTGATCTCTGGTAATTGTATTTTATTACCTTTCAGCAGACATTCAAAGATACCAAGGACATCGTCGTCATCAAAAGAATATTCTTCTCTGGGGCGAGGTGTTCTTGATTGTTGAGTTGTAGAGGCAGGAGTTTGAACATTTGATGCATCTTTGCTCTGAAGATTAACTTCAAGAGTTTCTTTTTCTTTGCGAGCATTATTTTTATTGTTAGCACCTTGTCCTGTTTCTTTAGGAGTCATCTGCACTCCTAAACCTTTGAAGGTTTCAGCACTGATTTCTGCAGCTTTAGCACTGACTATGAAGGAAGGCCAATCTTGAAATTGAGTGGACCCTGTCCACATACTGATGATTGGCAACAAGTTTGATTTGCACGTGTCAATGGTGACAGCATCAGGAGTTCCAAGAGGCATCTTCAGAGCTTCTCTTCAAAACCGTTCAATGTATTCCTCTGTAGATTCATTATTTTTCTGCTTGATTCTAATAAGAGCAGACATAGTCATGTCATTAAGCCCTTCATAGAACCTTTCAAGAAACATCTGTTTGAAACCAGCAAATGAGGTAATACTCCCATCTGGGAGACTTCTATACCATTCATAAGCCGTTCCCTTGAGACATC
Organism: Iris pallida; assembly: GCA_029216955.1. NCBI lineage: Eukaryota > Viridiplantae > Streptophyta > Magnoliopsida > Asparagales > Iridaceae > Iris > Iris pallida. The sequence continues at coordinate 1,099,479 of JANAVB010010199.1, forward strand.
CAACAAATACCCGAGTAAGGAGGGCATCACTTGGTTGTAGTTGATCAGTCATCACTTCAAAGTGATTGATAAACTGACTTGGAGAAGTGGTTCCATCATAGAATGAGATAGTAGGAGGCTTATATTTAGGAGGATATGATACTTGCTTCCATTCTATCGGATAAGGCTGCTTGATGCCTAACCTTTGTAAACCATCCTTCTGTTTGAATGCCTCGAATTGAGTTTTGAGATTTTTCAATTCTTCAGAGACAACTCCCGAAGATTGTGGAGTTGTGGCTTGTAGAGAATAGTTGGGAGGAGGAACAGCATTGTAAGCACTACCCCCAGCTCCAGAGAGACTAGGATTTGGTTGAGCAGGTCCAGGAGTATTGGATTGTACTGCTGGAGGAACTTGTACTGGACTTATATCAGTATCAACTGGTATGGCATCTGATACAGTCTGTCGATTTTGCAACTGAGCTGTCATGAGTTCATACATTGACTTCATTGTGTCAGTCATAGACTTCATTTGCTGTTCCAAAGAAGCAATTCTTTGATCTTGAGGAGTCAGGGAAGAAGAAGGTTCATCAGTATTCCCATCAACCATGTAAGTCGTGACTGTAAGAGGGATTATTGATGAACTAGTAGATGTTGTATGCTCTGAATCATTGCTTCGTGTATCAAAGTCAACTATAGGAGAATTACCCCCAGTAGGAAGAGGTGGGAAGTTAGATTTTCCAAGAAATTCAGAATCAATTTCAGGGATCAAATTTCTTTGACTAGAAGCCAGGACTCTTGCTCTGGTGTTTCTATATACTCTATCTGGACTATCAACTCTACCCCCGGTGTCCCGAGAAGTCATGTTGACAGAGGCAAACAAAGGCTCATCTTCATCAGGCATAGGTTCATACTGAATCCTATTAAAGACAGACTATCGTTTATTTTGACATCTGCATTGCATTGTGACTCTTGGCTGGAAGTCACATTCATGATCACCATGGTCTTGAAATATTGATTCACATCTGCACTGAATTATGACTCTTGGATAGAAGTCACATTCAGCATGTTCCTTTGATATAGAATTACTCCTTCTCTTCTGTTGAAGATATTCCCGTAAATCTGTTTGTGAAGATTGAAGAATATACTTCCTGTTCTTGGGTCTTGATGGCTCTTGATTATATAAAGAGTGATTAATGTGAGCCACATAATTTCTTGCATACTCTGCATCTGGATCTTTTATCTTCATATCCAATTGGTATGGTTTCTTAACACCAGAAGTGCTGAGTTTTGTTCTTAAATCAGTGGAAGGTAACATATTAATTTTGGAAACATGGAGTTTTCCTTCCATTGATCTGGATATTTGCAGAGAAGGAAGAGTTAAACCACTCCCTTGATTAGGAGTTGGTAACAGACCCTCTTTAATGGACAGATTCTGTGTCCAATTTGAAGAAATCAAAGAAGAAGACATTAAGGAATGTTTCTTCTTAGACTCATTCAGATGTTGAGACATAGAATGTCCAAAAGGAAGAGTAGTCAAAAGACCATCTCCTTTCCTTTGACTAACAAAAGTATCAGTCAAAGCTGTTCCTGGAGTAAAAACTACAGGAGCAGAAGAAACAACTAAAGAGTTATTCCTTTTCGAAGGGACTTTGTGTGGAAGACCACCCCCAGTTCTAGTAGAACTCGATGAAGAAGAAGAGATAACTAAGGAGTTATTCTTCTCTGATGAAATACATGCTGAAACAGACTTGGTTAAAGAACCAGAGCTGTTAGCGTGACTTTTGATTTTAGAATTACACGCTGGAACAGATTTGGCTAAGGAGCCAGCACTGTCAGCGTGACTTTTGAATATGGGATTGCACACTGGAATAGATTTGGCTAAGGAGCCAGTACTATCAGCGTGACTTTTAGAGTTGAATTTGCACACTGGAACAGATTTGGCTAAGGAGCCAGTACTGTCAACGTGACTTTTAGAGTTGAATTTGCACACTGGAACAGATTCGGCTAAGGAGCCAGTACTGTCAGCGTGACTTTTAGAGTTGAATTTGCACACTGGAACAGATTCGGCTAAGGAGCCAGTACTGTCAGCGTGACTTTTAGAATTGAATTTGCACGCTGGAACAGATTCGGCTAAGGAGCCAGTACTTTCAATGTGACTTTTAGTTACTGTCATCTTCGAGCGCACAAGAGTGTGCGTGCTTGCAGTGGAGTTCTTGCCAGTGTTAGGAGTAGACACTGTGGCAGAGACTTCACCATTGACTGCCAACTGATTCTTAGGGACATAGACAGAGTGTCCCTTCGACTTGGCAGTGATGATGGAGGCTGGAATGGGCTTGCCACCCTTAGCCCGCTGCATTTCTTCATAGGCGAGTTGATCGAATTTGATCGTCATCACCTTCTTCGTCGAGCCGATTGACGAAGTGTAGTATTGAGTTGTTACCATCTCAGAAGAGGAGATGGTTTTCCCCAGCAGAGTCGCCAATTTGTTTTCCATAAAGAAATTCTCTTTATTTGTTGTGTTTCTGGGAAAATTACAACTGTAGGAATCCGATCTAGAAGACGATCGCTTTATCCCTTGGACTATGCGAAGAAGAAAAGCTCTCAAAATTTTGACAGTAGATATCAATGTATATGTACAATGAATGAGAAAAAAGAACTCTATTTATAGAGTCAAAACAGTAACTGAAAAGATAACTACCTCACCACTGGTGCATTTGAAAAGTCACACAGACTCTAAATACACGCAGGGTTAGTGAGTAGTTACTGGACGTGGCCCGTAACTGTTGGACACATGGCATTAGTGCATGGGTCGTGTGCAAGTTACTGGGCACGCGAGAGAGAGATCGGTGGCATGGCTTCCACGTACTCCAGTTGAAATGAAATCCACGCTGTCTTGCTGAAGGCAAAAATCCACGCAGTTTCGTTGACACAGACTCGTTGAAGGCGAAATCCATGCAAGCTTTGAAGAAGAATACTTCAGAATTCACGCAGGCTTTGAGAAGAATAACTCAAAAATCCACGCAAACTTGAGGAAGGAGAAGGTTCAGAATCCACGCAAACCGCCAGCTGTCTTGATTTGGCACGCTTCGTCTGACACAAAATCTCTGACATTGATTATATTGTCAGCCGCATTAAATGAAGATAAGACCCAAAGTCACGCCAACTTGGTGAAGAGTGAGTCTTGCTAAGGAAGATTTCAAAAATCACGCAAAAGACGGCGATGATCTCTCGAGTTCTGTGCATACGTGGCATACGAGGAGACGTTTCTCGACTGCTGTGTTGTCAGTTATTATGATTCTGACGTATGGCTGAGCTGTCTCTGCGTGATTTCTAAAGGAGATGGACAGGCAGAACTTAGCGTATCTTTTGTACTGCTTCTCGGATCACTCTGCGTGACTTGTTTTGATCAACTCAGCGTGACTTCATTTTTGAGGCCTACAGCTACTCGCCCTCGATACAAAGCGAGGCTGGTAGTTAAAGGCTACGGTCAGCGAAAAGGTGCGGATTATGATGAGATCTTTTCGCCTGTCGTCAAGCATTCGTCTATTCGGGTGGTGCTAGCATTAGCAGCCAGTCTCGACTTGGAGGTCGAACAGATGGACGTAAAGATGGCATTCCTCCACGGTGATCTTGAGGAGGAGTTATACATGGAGCAGCCAGAGGGATTCTATGAGAAGGGTAAGTCACATTTGGTCTGCCGGTTGAGGAAGAGCTTGTATGGTCTGAAGCAGGCTCTGAGGCAGTGGTACAGGAAGTTCGAGTCATTTATGGGGGAGCATGGTTATGCACGAACGACGTCGGATCACTGTGTATTTGTGAGATAATTTCCCGAGAATAATTTTATTATTTTATTGCTCTATGTTGATGATATGCTATTAGTGGGTCGAAATGCCACTAGGATAGCGGAGTTGAAGCGCCAATTTGATGCGGCCTTCTCTATGAAGGATTTGGGCACAGCGAAGACTATTCTTGGGATGGAGATCTGCTGAGAGAGAGAGTCTAAGCTGCTAAATTTATCCCAAAAGAAGTACATTTACCGGGTACTTCAACGTTTCATTATGGACGGGTCGAAGAAAGTGAGTTGCCCCCTTGCGGCCCACTTTAAGTTCACTGAGGAGTAGTGTCCATCTACCGAGGACGAAAAAGAAGATATGGAGCGGGTTCCATATGCTTCAGCTGTGGGGAGCCTTATGTATGCTATGGTGCGTACGAGGCCAGACATCGCTCATGCAGTTGGCACAGTTAGCAGGTATCTTTCAAATCCTGGAAGGGTATATTGGAGTGCGGTCAAGTAGATTCTACGATACCTTCAGGGCACTGCCGATTGGAGACTTTCTTTTGGTGATGACGAGCCGAAGCTGGTTGGGTATACCAACGCTGATATGGCTGGAGATGTAGACACGAGACGATCGACTTTAGGCTATGTGACGATGTTTGCCGGAGGAGCGGTATCGTGGCAGTCGCGGTTGCAAAAGTGTGTTACCTTGTCGACGAAGGAGGCAGAATACATTGTGACGATGGAGGTTTGCAAGGAGCTACTGTGGATGAAGAAGCTGTTGCAGGAAATGGGGCTGAAGCAAGAGCAGTATACTTTGCTTTGCGACAGTCAGAGTGTTATTCACCTTGTGAAGAACCAGACATTTCATAGTCGGTCCAAGCACATCGAGACCCGGTATCATTGGATACAGGATGTGGTTGATAAGAAGGACGCGACGCTTGAGAAGGTTCATACTGATGACAATGGAGCGGACATGCTCACGAAGGTTCTAATGAGGGGGAAGTTTGAGTACTGCAGGCAGATCGTCGGGATGACGACCTCCTCCACCTAGTTGTGAAGGGAGAGATTTGTTGGAGTGTGTCACGACCTGCACCCTAAGTAGGGGCACAAGTGTGTGACAGCGCCCAGCCTACGCCGTAAAAACGGCATAGAATGCTGTAGGTCTGCTAGCTAACAAACAGTATATAATAACCTGTCATCTCCGCACAGAGGAATATAATATGAAATACTGATAATACTCAATCACAATCTAGAAGAAAGAATCATGGCACGAAAACTAGATAGATATAATCACAAAGTGCAATATCCAGCTCAAACAGAGAGAAAGAGAGTCGAGAAACTAGATAGATATAATCATGGCACGAAAACTAGATAGATATCATGTACAAGAGTCGAGAATCATACCATCTATGTGAGTGAATACTAGCCACAACATGTGGCCGGCTTGGATCTGCACAAGGTCATGAGCTAGCCAATCATACGTATGGTGTAGGATTGACATTCACAAGGTTTACAAGAATAAACAAGGCAGATATTGACCACACATCTATACTAGTACTCCCCATTCCCGACTGGTAGAGTGGATCCAAGCAAGACACGTTACGACACGAGATTCTACGAGAAGGGAGCAAGTCTCCTCGAGAATCGGTGTCCATATACTGTACAAGAACTACAAGGGGGCTTGCACAAGATATACCAAGATAACAAGGAATAAAATCTCATGTCGGGATCCATGAATACCAATCCGTGTGACCAATGTGTCAAGAACAAGCAGATCTACATTAATTACATGAATTATAGCAATTATCATAAATTA
>JANAVB010010199.1:1110051-1522822 GCA_029216955.1 Iris pallida
ACTTAAAGCTTGATCTAAAACAATCACAATCGGACTAAAACAATCACAATCAGACTCAAATACTAGAAAAATCTAAACTATACCTCAAACTCCAACGGCCTTCGGTGGCTATCGGCCCAATGCCGCTGCCTGTCCTGCGCCACCCGAAGTCTATCCTTGATAACCCTGACCTTCTCTGCAGCATCCACTACCATCTCAGGGCCAAGCAAAACCCTCTTGCCGACATCATCCCAAGACAAGGGGGTACGGCACCTCCGTCCATATAGAGCCTCGAAAGGTGACATCTCTATACTGGCTTGGTAGCTGTTGTTGCAAGCAAACTCTACCAAGTGAAGGTGGTCCTCCCAAGATCCCCTGAAGTCCAAGATACAGGTATGAAGCATATCCTCGAGGGTCTGAATCATCCTCTCCGACGGCCCGTCTGTCTGGAGGTGGTATGTGGTGCTGAACTTGAGCGACGTGCCCAAGCTAAGCTACAAACTCCTCCAGAAGTGGAAAGTAAATCGACTATTCCGATCCGAGACTATGCTCACTGGAATCCCGTGCAATCGGACTATCTGCCGCACGTACATCTCGGCCAGCCTCTCCGTAGACAAACCCACCTTGAAAGGCAAAAAGTGGGCCGATTTGGTCAATCGATCAACAATGACCCAAATCGTATCCTTCTCTCCTGGAGAATACGGAAGTCCAGATACAAAGTCCATAGTGATATGCTCCCACTTTAACTCAGTAATGGGTAGTGGCTGGAGCAATCCACCTGGTCTCTGCCTCCCGACTTTCACCTACTGGCACACCAAGCATCTAGAAACGAACTGAGCCACCTCGCATTTTATGCCATACCACCAAATATGCTGTCTCAAGTCTCAGTACATCTTGTTGGCAGCGGGATGCATAGAGTACTGAGAACGATGTACCTCCTGAAGAACCTCCTCCCGAAGTCCTCCGTTCGGCACACACAATCTGGTACCATGCCTCAACGACCCATCTCCTGCTATAGAGAACTCATCCAACAGTCCTGCCCGAACCTGCTCCCTGATGAACCTCAGAGCCTCATCCTCAAACTGAGCTGCTCTGGCTCTGTCCATCAGCTCTGACTGCACCTGAAGACCCCACATCTGCTCCTAAAACCCAGGAACTATCACCTCTATGCCCAAGCTCTCCAGATCTGCCAGAAGGTGATAATCTATCGTCAAACACATGGCTACTGGATACCTGCTCAAACCATCCGCAACTACGTTGGCCTTCCCTGGATGGTACTGTAAGGATATATCAAAATCCTTCATCAGCTCTAACCATCGCCTCTGCCTCATATTCAGCTCCTTCTGGGTAAACACGTACTTCAAGCTCTTGTGGTCAGTGAAAATCTCCACACGCTCTCCGTACAAATAGTATTTCTACAGCTTTAAGGCAAATATGACTGCTGCCAACTCTAAATCATGAGTCGGATAGTTCTTCTCATATGGCCGTAACTGCCTAGATGCATAAGCAATTACCTTTCCATGCTGCTGAAGAACGCAACCTAGATCCTTCCCCGAAGCATCACTGTAGATCGTGAATCCTCCGGACCCAGATGGCAACGTCAAAATAGGAGCCGACGTCAACCTCTTCTTCAGCTCCTCGAAAGCAGCCTGACACTCATCAGTCCAGACGAACTCCACGTCTTTCCTGGTAAGTCTAGTCATCGGATCTGCTATTCGAGAGAAGTCCTGCACGAACTTCCTATAGTAGCCTGCCAAACCCAGAAAGCTCCGAATCTTGGCAACTGAACTGGGTGTCGACCAAGACTCCACCGCTGCAATCTTCTTCTGATCCACTGAAATCCTATCACCGGATACAACATGGCCCAGGAACTCCACTCGGTCCAAGAAGAACTTATACTTTGACAGCTTCCCATACAGCTGCTCCCTCTTCAGAGTCTCCAGTACAATCCATAGATGCTCTTCGTGCTCCTCAGGCGTCTTCGAATAGATGAGAATGTCATCAATGAAGACCACCACAAACTTGTCAAGGTATGGATGGAATACCTTATTTATCAAGTTCATGAATACCGCCGGGGCATTCGTCAACCCAAACGGCATGACGGTAAACTCATACTGGCCATAACGGGTACGAAAAGCAGTCTTCGGAATGTTATCCCGCTTCACCTTCAGCTGATGGTACCCAGATCGCAAGTCTATCTTCGAGAACACCCTCGCGCCGCTCAACTGATCAAACAAGTCATCAATCCTGGACAAATGATACCTGTTCTTGATAGTGAGGTTGTTGAACGCTCGGTAGTCGATACACATCCGTATCGTACCGTCCTTCTTCGGAACAAACAGGACTGGCGTGCCCCAAGGCGAAGAACTGGATCTGATAAAGCCCTTGTCTTGCAGCTCGTCGACTTGCTTCTTCAGCTCTGCCAACTCGCTGTTGTTGACTCGATAGACATGATGAGAAATAGGCTCAGCGCCCGGCATCAAGTCTATCGAGAACTCAACATCTCTGTCCGACGGCTTCCCCGGCAATTCTACGGGGAAGACATCCAAGAACTCTGCAATAAATGGATGCGGCAACTCCTGCCCCGCCAACAAGGCTCCACAGAATCCATCTCCCGGCTCCGCTGCTCCTCTGACAAACTGAAACTCTGGCTCTTCTGGCGGACTAAACAACACTCTGCCTACTCTACAATCTATACTAGCATGGTGCCTGCTCAACCAGTCCATACCGAGTACCACATCGTAGCTCGGAAGTGGCATTACGAGCAAGTAAGCGCTCAAATCTTGGCCTCCCAGAGTGACACTCCGTCCCGTGCAAATATTATTAACCAGGATAATACCTCCCCCGGTCATAATCTTGCAAGTCCTACCCAGATACTCAGCAATAATGTTGTGTCTAAGTACAAAAAAACTGACACAAAACTGTGTGTAGCACCTGAATCAAACAATGCTAAAGCAGAAAAAGAATCAAGAAGAACCGAACCTGCCACAACATCTGTAACTGGCTCGATATCCTTGGCTGCAAGAGCAAAAGCCCTGTCCTTAACACCCCGCGGCTGGTGGTGCTAAGTAAACCGCTGCTGCTAGGTCAGAAGTGGACCCCTCGACTGCACTGTATGTACTCTCGCCGGTGCCCCCTGAGCTGCTACCGCTCCACGGGCCACCCTACGATGGTTCGTAGGACAATCTCTCAACTGATGTCCGGCTTCCCCACAATAGAGGTACACGCCCAGCCTCTTCCGGCAGACCTCCCAGATGTGACCAGGCTTCTTGCAGAAGTTGCAAGGAGCCCCATGATGTGTCTGCCTCTGCTGAGTGTGTTGCACCTACTGAACCGGTGCTCTGGCCTGAACCTGCGGTTGGTGATGCTGGAAAGAACGATGCTGAAGCTTACGGCATTTAGCAGCCCCCGTGCTGCTAGTAGCCCCCGAGAAAAGATCGCGATCCCTCTTGGGCTTCAAGCCCCACTCCCGCTCTACCTTGCGGGCCTCCGCATAGATCTGGGTATAAGTCTCATAAAAGGAGGGAATGAGGATCTTGATATCCCAGATCAACCCCTCCCTAAAACGTCTCGCCCTGACCTCCGGGTCACGAACCATGTACTCCGCATATCGGCTCAGACGGCCGAACTCTGCGGTGTACTCCTCCACAGACAAACTGCCCTGCTGCAGATCCTGGAACTGCCTCACTAGGCCAATCTTGTCTGTAGGGGAGAAGAACTTCTCCTTGAAGAGAAGCTTAAACTCGGCCCAAGTATGGCCCTCCCCAGTAAGGGCTGGCTCGTTCATGAACCAGGTGCGTGCAATGTCTAACAACTGCAAACCCACTGCCTCGACCTTCAGGTCGTCTGCGATGCGGGAGGCCCTCATCTGCCGCTCGGTATCCTCGAGCCAATCATCAGCATAGACCACACCCTCGGTCCCGCTAAAGTCACGGGGCCCTAGCTTTTTAAAGTCCTGAATATCGCCGTACCTCGGACGTGCCCCATGATGTGGAGCCCTCTGCTCCACGACTGCTAAGGCCAACTGATGGGCATCCTCCATGCCCTGACGCATCGCGTCTGTCTGCCTCTGATGAGCCTCAGACTGGGCTCTCTGAGTCTCCAGTATCTGCTGGAAAAAAACAAGCATCTGTCCCATGTCTGTAGGCAGAGGAGGCGAAGGTGGAAGTACATCTACAACTGACGGAGGAATCCGCTGTACAGGAGGAGGAAGAGTGCCCATATCACCTACTGGTGCTGCGGCAGGAACTGTCGTAGCAACCCCCGGGACAGTCCTCGAAACAGGTGGATGAGCGCCCCCATGAGCTGCTGCTGTCGACACTCCGACTGTGACAGGAGTGTCTGGATCGACTTCAGGGTGCTGGGATCTGGTCTGCACCATCCTGAAGATAGACTAAAAGAAGAAAATCAATATGGCACATGAAATATTATATCAAGGAGGACAGTTAAAATGTAAGAATCAATCAAAAGGACAGTTAAAAGATCAGCAAGTGGAAGTTTTTCCTATTTTGTGATTGAGTAACTTAGCCTATTGTCACGTCCCAGAACCAAAATACTGAAGAGCGGGGGCAGACATAGCCCGCTGCGTATAATGAAATGGAATCCATCTCACCATACGGTCACGGCTGTCTAGATATGTGAGGGTTTATCTACAAGCCATTAGTCTCTTAAGGTCATAAATTATCCTATTGTCTCAATCTCAACCAACTAATAATAGTTACAAGATATCATATCACCAAATATACAATTGTAAGGCGTCCCAAACATTACATATCCAGATGATCATGAAGCTAGTCGTACAAAATGTAAGGACTAGCAAGAGTTAAGTCATACATGATCAACCTCGAGTTGCCAATCATGTTACAGCCCGTAGGCAGACAGTAAGTAAAGTATACACGAGCTAACACTTGCTCGGCGGCTAAACGCCTCAAAAGAATAATGTACAATTACAGTGGAAGGACAAAAGAAACCCACTCGTTGCCAGGATTCCCTCTAGTGGTCACCATGTGGCTGGAAGGCAGGTAGATCTTTTACTGCTGCTCCGGTATCTGGCCATACAAAACCAGCTGGGTCAGACCCCAGAAAGAGCAAGTGCCACAAAGGAGGCTTCACTTAGGAACTAAAACCAGCAAATTAGCACAAGAATATAATTACTTAATAAGAGACAGTAATTTAAGAAAAAGCATGACAGGTGAATATAAAAGATAATCTTGTACAGAATCAATAAAAGATAGAACATATGGAAAAGCATGACAGGATGATATACGATGAGATAACCATGGGACTATTCAGATAACCAGGTTACAACCCGTAAACCAAACAAGGACCGGGGTTGTAACCCTTCGTCTAAACGGAACTTGGCTTCTCCCACCATTTATCGGCAAGGTAAATATAAGAAATCTGGTCAGGTAACAATCTTGTACAAGATCAAGACAAGACTAGACTGATTGAACCCCATCCAACATTCACGGCCAAGTAATAAGTACGGCTTGCTACTTTAACTAACTAGGGTTATCACAGGCCTAGTTACTAGCAAATGCAATGAGAATTCCAAGTCCGGTTACCTGTTTGTTACTACCTGAGTGATCCCAGCAAGAAAAGGAAAAGATAGCTGGATATAGCAGACACACTGTAGTAAGATACATGTGTCCTAAGGTACCACACTCGACGGCGGGCTGGAAGTACGCTCATCTCGACGGATAGCAACAAATCCCATGTATATATATAAGGCCGGGACCAAAGGGGCAACAGGTAACTGGGAAATTCTCCATGAACTATTTGATCAATCTAGTCATTAACCTAGCCAGATTCAGTATGAATCCCTGACCGTGGTACTCAGGGATCATGCCCTAGACATGATGCAAGACACACAGGACTCGTAGTTTATACAAGCACAATCATCCACGGTGTCCAGGCCAATAAATTAATTAGTCAAGAGTGCGCCACGACGGGACACTATCATTATCATTATTACTAATCAAGAGTGCGCCACGACGGGCCACTATCAAGCATGTCAGGGTACTTGTCAGGAGTGCACCACTGCGGGTCACTGTCGTGTCATGAATTAGCAGGTCAAGTTATCAAGTCAGGAGTGCACCACTGCGGGCCACTATCAAGCCATGTTCAATTATCATTCCAAACATAAGAAATAAATTCAGGATTATCAAGTTCATAAAAAAGGCGTAAGGATATAAAATTGACGTTAAATATCTAATAAAATATCAATATACAGGGCTATAAAAGATCCAGGATAACTAGGGTCAGGTCCAGTTGCGTCTAGGTTGCGCTCAAGTCAGGCTACGCTCAGGGCAGGCTACGCTCAGGTCAAGCTACGCTCAGGGCAGGCTACGCTCAGGTCAAGCTACGCTCAGGTCAAGCTACGCTCAGGCAGCATACGCTCAGGTCATACGCTCAGGTCATCATACGCTCAGGCAGCATACGCTCAGGTAGCATACGCTCAGGTCATACGCTCAGGTCATCATACGCTCAGGCAGCATACGCTCAGGTCATCATACGCTCAGTGCAAGTACTCCATACGCCTCCAAAAGGCAGCGTATGAGGTCCATACGACTCCTTGTCACCCAAGCGAGCGTATGCAAGACATACGCTCCCAAAAGGCAGCGTATGAGGACTGCGCTACGCTAAAGAGCGCGCGCAACTCAGTGGCGCAAGCTAAAAAGCTCGCGCACTGCTCACTGTCTTCTCCAAATCAGCAAGAACTCCATGGTTGAACCCAAAGCTTCAAAAGTCCATAATTTGGTCAAAATAAGTCCAAATCCAACTTTTCAAAGGTCAAAATCGGGTAGAATAAAATTCTCAACAACATAGAACCATCAAAACTCGAAAATAACAAGGTTTAGTAGATCAAAACTCAAGATTTTTGAAAATAATTTAAACTTAGATCTACAAGAATCTAGCCATGAATAGAGAAAATGTCAAGTACTAAAGTAAGTTAAAATGTTGCAAAGAAGATAATGGAACAATAAAATTTGGGTTCCTCCATGAAGCAAGTTACACTTGCCTAAGGGGTGTTCTTGGTTGGTGGTGGGTTTAATGGAGAAGGAAGAAGAGATTAATGAAGAGAGAGAAGAAGAATAGGTAATAAATATGAGTGGTGGTGGTAGGTAGGGGGTTCACCCCTTGGTTCATGATGAACCAAGTAAACCAAGCCAAGCCGAACCAACCCAATCCTCCTCCTATCCAAATAAAACCAAGCTCCAATAATCAGAATTAATCCATGAACGATAAATGACAATTAAACCACAATGCTAAATATGAAATAAACCACAACTAACTGATCAAAGAAAAAAAAGAGAAATACGGGTCAGAAATACGAACACGTATAAAATACGTATCACAAATTTTGGGGCACTACACCTATAGCCTATCCTAGATACGTAACAGGCTCGTAACAGCACTCTAAGTCGAGCGCCACTACGATATCGCACTAATTGCAACTTAGGACCTGCATGGGCCACCACTAAAAATGTTTCACGATCCGCACCCTAAGTAGGGGCACAAGTGCGTGACAGCGCCCAGCCTATGCCGTAAAAATGGCATAGAATGTTGTAGGTCTGCTAGCTAACAAACAGTATATAATAACCTGTCATCTCCGTATGGAGGAATATAATATGAAATACTGATAATACTCAATCACAATCTAGAAGGAAGAATTATGGCACAAAAACTAGATAGATATAATCACAAAGTACAATATCCAGCTCAAACAGAGATAAAGAGAGTCACAAAGTAGTATGGTACAATCCTAAATATAATATCATAAACATAAGTAGCAAGCTGGAGACTGTAGGTCCTAAAAAATCAAGTTGCACCCATCAACAAAATTATAAAAATCAAGAAATACAACTTTCAAATGAACTGCACAGACATCAGATTGCGCATCAATTAGATTGCGCACACCAGACTGCGCACACTCTCAAGTGCGCAGGCTGACGTGGCAGAAGTCATCATTACCTGACAAAATCAAATCTTCAGACAACTGACAGCACAAAGAACGAGGAGACTGTTCGTTTATTGCGCCGTACAGTGCTCGAGGACAGCTGTACATGCAGCGCAATCTGCCAGCCTGTCTGTTGCACGGTCCATCCTGGCGCAATCCAACTCAGTGCGGTTCATCCTAGCACAATCCAATGTCAGCGCAATTCATGTGGCGCACTTCATCATGACAACTGACAAAAGTATACGTGGCATTCATGCCATCAATAACTCATTATGTGGCAATCGTCTGCACACGATCATGCGCAATTTAATCAAAAGATGCCATGTGTCCAAGACAGTTGGCCCACGATCCAACAACTGCCTGCGCAGTCTAATGCTGCGCCATCCAGTCCATGCGCAATCCAACTTGCGCCATCCAGAATAACTAAAAGTTAGCTATTTCCAGAACTCTATAAATAGAGTTTCAAGTCTTCATTCAAGGAGATCAGATGATATAGAGATCAGACATAAAGTTCAGAAATATTAGAGAGTTCAGGAGTTCTTGTCCAAGTGCTGCTGCATTTTTTCGAGGCTTTTGCCTTCAACTTTAACTTCCGAGGCTATCGTCTTCAAAGTTCACATCGTCCAAGGGATAAAGCAATCGTCTTCTAGATTGGATTCCTACAGTTGTACATTTCCCAGAATTCTTGTAATCATTATAAAGTTTGTATCAATAAAGTTTCATACTTTTATTTTTGTAAACAAAATGGCGACTCTGCTGGGGGCGACTTTCTCCCCCGACGAGGAAGTAATAACTCAATGTGACGTGGCGTCTATAGGGAAGACGCAGAAGACTCTGGTTGTGAAAGTCAACCAGACGGCCTACGAAGCCATGATCAACTCCAAGACCACCCCTCGCACTGCAACAACTTCTGCCACGAGTAAAGTACGTCCAGTGTGGGTCCTCAAGACTGCTGCACAGTCTGGCAGTTCTGCCACCAAGGCTGCTGCACAATCTGTGGCACAGTCTGCTTCAAAGACTGTTGTACAGTCTGCCAGCAAGACTGCTGCACAGTCTGTCCATTCTGCCACCAAGCTTGGTGCGCAATCTGCTGTTTCAACTGCTGCACAATCTGTCTCAACTACTCGTGCGCAGTCTGCTACTTCTTATGCTGCCTTGTCAAAGTATAAGACTCCTATGCCCCTGGCGCAGTTAGTAGCAATTCTTCCTGCGCAAACCAATATTCCAGCAACTAGAGTGCATCCTAAACACTCTGGGGCAAGAACTCCTGATGCGCAAACCACAATCTCTGTGGCCAGAACCAGTGCACCCTCTGCTAGAGTTACTCATGCGCAAGTGGCCAGTACGCCATCAACCCATGCGCAAACTATGCCTGCGCAATCCAAAAGAGATAGCCCTTTGGCTAATCTTTCTTCCTCTCACAACAAAGACAAAGGCTCCGTTCCTCCTCTCAAGCACTCCGCTGCTCCAGCACAATCTACTAGAGGTAGTCTTTTGGCTATTCCTCCTCCTCAGAACAAAGGAAAAGGCCCTTTGGTCTTTTCTCAAACTTCTTTGTCTCATGACTTAGAAGACAACAGAGGGAAACGCTCTTTAGCTAACCCTTCTTCCCAAAACAAAGGAAAAGGCCCTTTGGTCTTTTCTCAATCTTCTTCGGTTTTTACCGTAGAAGATCAACCTGAACGTGCCTTGGCACCAGTCAGTACAAGAACTCCTTCAAACAAGGGTTCTTCTTCCCTTCATATCAAGAGAACTTGTACTGATCAAAGAGGTATTCTGCCTACCCCGGTAGCAAAATTTCAAGATCTCCTGACTCTTAAGATATCTCGATCGAAACAGGAAAAAAAATTTGTGTCTCAAACAGAAACCCCTGGGGGTGAATCTACTGATCTAAGAACTTATCTTAACATATCAACTTCGGTGAAACGCAAACAGCCAATGTCGAAGACCAAACATCATCAGAAGCAAACTTCCAGGGTCAAGAACCCCGACACCTATGCCAATGAAGTGAGCACTTCCCTGTATACTCAAGGGACAAAATATTTGAAGAACCGGAACCATGTTCCGAATATTGTCAAAGAACAGATCCCTCAATCTTTTGATCTCCGGGAACATCTCAGGCAAAAGCGGGATAATGTCTCGACACCTCCAGTTCAATCATCTGATCATCATTACAATCATAATGTCATAATCCAGTGCTGTTGTCAAACAACAAAACGATCTGTCTTTGATCGTCTGAACTTTGCAAACTCTGGACCTAAGTCAGAGGATGAAGACGAAGTGTTCTACGCTTCTGTCAACATGACCTCTCGAGACATTGGGGGTAGGAAGTGCTCTAAGCACGGCAAGCCTCGCCGTCCTAGTCAACGGTATTTAGATTTACTCCAGGAATCTTCTGAAGGAGTATTTCGACATACCCGATCCCGAAGCCGAGATACAATCGGTCAAAGGAATCTTCAAGATCCTTCGGGTCATTTTCTTCATTCTCAGTCAGGAGATGACTCTTTCTCCGACTATGATGCATACATTGAAAGCTCAGAACAGACGGTATCTTCCACTGTACCAAGAGAAGTGACATCTTATGTTGTCAATGAAGATCCAGATGCTTCAACTTCTGTAAATCAGGAACATCGAATCGCTGTACTAGAAGATAAGCTGAAGACCATGGCTGAAATGGTCGCCAGTATGCATTCTATTATTGTGGCACAACATACCACACCACCGACCGTACCTGCTGCAAGTCCAAAAATCATAGCATCGTCGGTACCTGTCAACACAGGACGGGGGCAGTATCTCCTCAAGTACCCCTTGTACAAGTTCAACCTACACCCAGTCAGTCAGGTGCTGGGGGTAGTACTAATCATGCTGTTCCTCATCCTAACACTCAGACTCCACCTGCTCCTTCTAAATCCGTGGAAGATGCCACTGAAGCTGTCAAGTTGTTACGCACTCAGTTCGAGGCTTTTAAGGAGAAAGACAACTTGCAAAGATTGGGGATCAAGCAACCATACCCAGTTGAATGGAAGGAAGTCCCATTTCCTCCTAAGTATAAGATCCCAACAATCTCTCTGTTTGATGGCGGGACCTCTCCAAGCCAGTTCATCAATCACTTTAAGGTAATGACTGTCTAACTTCAACCAAATGACGCTCTTCTTACCAGAGTGTTCGTCGGTTGTTTAGCCGGCGTAGCATACGATTGGTACAGAAGTTTGCCCGATGGTTGTATCACCTCCTTCTCAGGGCTCAAATAAATCTTTCTGGAATAGTTCTATGAGGGGATCAACGACATGACTATGTCGGCTCTCAACAAAATCAAACAAAAACACAATAAAACCGCTGAAAGTTTCATCGAACGGTTCCGCCGAGAAGCCTTGAAGATGCCTCCTGGAACTCCAGCTGTTGTCACTATTGATACTTTCAAGGCAAATCTTTTGCCTATCATCAGTATGTGGACAGGGTCAACTCAGTTCTAAGATTGGCCATCCATCATTGTCAATGCTAAAGCTGCTGAAGTTAGCACTGACAAGTTCAAGCAACTGGGGGTACAAATGTCTAACCCCGATCGTGATGAACACCAGGCATCAGGTGGTGGCAACTGCCAAAACAATCGCAAAGCAAAAGAAACTTTGAACATCAATTTGAACAAGAATAAAGAATCTCTGGCGGTCAACGTAGCTCCTTCTACGTCCACTTCCACTCCTTCAGCACCTTCTTCGAGGGAACCTCGTCCTAAAATAGAGTATTCTTTTGACGAGAATGACACTGCAAGCATCTTTGATTGTTTAATCAAAAGCAACAAGATCCAACTCCCAGACCCAAAGAAGCCTGATGAAGTCGGTAAGACTGATCATTCCAAATATTGCGTCTATCACAGGTTCATTGGGCATCCTACTCGAGCATGCTACGTGCTCAAAGGCAAGATACAAGAGCTGGTCAATGCTGGTGTTGTCACTCTGCAGCAAGACGAGAAGACTGTGACTGCAAATATGGTCTCAGTTCAATTCGGTGACTTCCCTCCGCAGATGGTGCAGCATGGCGTCATTCCTATCCCCAAAGCTACTCTTGAGATTGAGAATCTCCCTCCTCCACCAAATGAAGGTCTCGTTCCCTTGTCTCTTGACAATGGCAAGATTATATGGATTCATCCAGATCTTGCTTCAGAGTTCGAGCTTCCCTCTTCATCCAAGAAGAAAGACCGCTCTAAGGGTAAGACAAAGACTTGTAACATGGTGTCTTTTGACCCCATAGTTGACGAAGAAATCTTGTTGGGCACTAGATCAGGGAAAGCCTATCTGAAGGATTACCCTGAAACTCAAGAGAATCTTGCTTCTTCTTCCGAGCCTGCTCCAGTGCAGCCTGCTTCTACTGAAGATATTCCTACTGCACCCTCACCGGTTGTGGTACCCATTCCTCCCAAGCCGACAGCTGACAAAGGTAAACAATAAGTCCGCTTTGACAAGCCCTTAAAGAAGTCATCTCCTACAGGACTTGAGAAGCCTTACAACTTCGATATTTTGGCTCAATTAGCCAATTTACCGGCCCGGCTGTCAATCTTTAAGCTCTTGCGTCTCTCCAAAGAGACTCGGGAAACTCTGAGTGAGGCTCTTATGCAAGCTGAAACTTGTCTAGCCCTTCTGAAGAAGCCTACAACAGAGCCAGTTTCTTGTCTTCATTGTCATAGTGTTCTGGAATTGATTCCAAACATAACTTTCACACAAGATGACATGCTGATGGAGGACAACATGCACGACCGTCCTTTGTACTATACAGGATATGTCGACTCGATAAAAATCGATCGAATTCTTATAGATCCAGGGTCTGCTCTCAGCATCATGTCGAAGACAATGTTGGATGCGTTAAAGATTCCATTGCATAGTCTCTCCAGTACAATCACCACCATTCTTGGATTCAACCAAGGGAGAAGCGAATCTTTGGGCAAGATTCGCTTAAAACTCCAAATAGGCAATCTTCGTACAAAAGTGACCTTCTACATCATTGACAATCATGGTTGTTCTTACAATGCTTTATTGGGGAGACCATTCTTACATGAGCACAATATTGTTCCTTCAACTCTTCATCAATGTTTTAAATACGTTGATGACAATGGAGAGGTGCAAAAGGAGGTCGCTGATCTCTATCCTTTTAAAGGCGTTGAAGCATACTGCAACGATGCTCGTATGTATAAGGATGAATTCATGAAAGTGGTGTTGTCTCTGGATACTGAAGAAGTGCAAGAAGCAGTGCCTAAAGACACCCTTATCATACCTGTTAAAGGGCGAGTCTCTCATCCTCGGTCCTCTAAGCCACTGGCTATTCACTTGCCAGCCCAGAAACAACCGATGGATGATGATAAAAGGGAGCTCACCTCTTCTGAGCCACTTGTTATCGATTTACGTCGTAATAAGGACAAAAAGCAGCTTGCTTCTTCTGAGCCACTTGTAATCAATCTGACCAAGCCTGCTAAGGCTAAAGGTCCTGCTGTAAATACGAATGTACAGATCAATGAAAAAGTATCTACTTTCCAGTATACTGATGTCATTTATCATACTAAATGCTATTTGGATATGTTAGATAGCTTTCGATCATTTACAATGGGAGTTGTACAATCTTTTCAAACAGAAGTCTCATTTGAAGATCTAAAAGATTCATATCGTATTGTTCCTTCTCGAAAGAAAGGCGAGAGTCCAATATTTTTTAGTAAAGGACCGGAACAACAATTCAGTTATACGGATGATAGCAAAAGTAACGATACAGGACATCTCCAATTCCGACGTTACAGTCAACAATCAAAAGACATCATCCGAAAGATGGGTTATGACTTCAAGAGTGGCCTCAATTACGGCAAGGGTAGACGAACTCCTATCCGTACGACTGTTCCAGATGGAAAATCAGAGATGTACTACAGCAAGACCAAAAGCGGTCTTGGATATGCTTCTCCTCCAGTACTATCCCCAGCAGTCTCCGACTCTGATAGTGAAGAACGTTCTAATTCTTCTGACTCCAGATCATGGAATTATGATACCAGTGTTGGTGAAGTCCATCGGCTGGTCGTATCTTCCAACATGGTCTCTGTTGAACTTCCAGAAGGCTATGACGAGGACATTGAAGAAACAGATCCTTGGGCTCAACGAATGGATAATCAATAGGAACTCCGATTCGAACATCGAGAACCTCCTACTGAAGATCAATTGGTTCAAATTGAAGTAGATGAGAATGGGTCACCTCGTCCAATATTCATTAGCAAGAATCTTCCAGAAGCAGATAAGCAAGAATTAATTCTTCTTATTAAAGAATATATTGATGTCTTTGCTTGGAGTTACGAAGACATGCCAGGTTTAGATCCCAAAGTTGCTACTCATAAACTGAACATTTTACCCAATGTAAAACCAGTCAAGTAGCAACAGTGACGCTTCAAACCAGAAATGATGGATGCGATCGATGATGAAGTCAAGAAGCTCATCGCTTGTGGCTTTATTCGAGAAGAGCATCATCCTGATTGGGTAGCCAATGTCGTCCCAGTTCTGAAAAAAACCGGCAAAGTTCGAGTCTGCATCAACTTTCGGGATCTCAATAAAGCATGTCCAAAAGACGAATTTTCTTTTCCTATCATGGACGTCATGATTGATAATACCTGTGGGTTCGAGCGAGTATCCTTTATGGATGGATTCTCCGGATACAATCAGATTCGGATGAATCCTGAAGATGAAAAACACACTTCTTTCCGTACTCCTCGCGGAGTTTACTGCTATACTGTGATGCCATTTGGTCTCAAGAACGCTGGTGCAACTTACCAACGAGCCATGAGTACCATCTTTCGAGATCATCTTCGTAAAACAGTCGAATGCTACGTTGACGATATCGCCGTCAAAAGTCGTCTGAAGGAAGATCACATCCAAGACTTGAGAACTATCTTCAATCTGATGCGCCAACATCAACTCAAAATGAATCCCACCAAGTCATTCTTGGGTGTCTCTAGTGGCAAGTTTCTCGGCTTCGTCATTACCTCTAAGGGTATACACGTAGATCCCGAGAAGATCAAAGCCATTCAAGAGACGCATCCTCCACGCAACCTAAAAAAGCTACGAGGATTCCAAGGTCGTCTTGCGTACATCAGGAGATTCATTTCGAATTTGTCTGGACACTGCAGACCATTCACTCAGCTGATGAAGAAGGGTGTCTCTTTCATTTGGACTGAAGAATATCAACGAGCATTCGACGACATCAAACGGTACCTCATGAATCCACCGATCTTAGTGCCACCAATCTCGGGCATACCATTCTTAATGTATGTCCGTGCTATGGATCATTCATTGGGTACTTTACTTGCCCAAAAGAACAAAGAAGGTCATGAACAGGCCATCTACTATCTTAGCCGTAATATGATTGGTGCTGAACATCGTTACAGTTCGGTCGAAAAAGAATGCCTAGCTCTTATGTTCGCTGTTCAAAAGACTCGGCATTACATCATTGGCCAAACTATTCATGTCATATCCCGAGTTAATCCTCTTCGGGTACTAATGAAGAAGCCCAGCACGCTCAATTCTCGGTTGGCTACATGGGCCATTCTGCTAGCCCAATATGACATGGTATACGTTCCTCAAAAATCTGTTAAAGGTCAAGCACTGGCAGATTTCTTAGCGGCTCATCCTGTTCCAGAGACATCTAAACTCTATGATGAAATTCCAGACGAGACATTAGAATCAAATATGATCTCCGAAGAATTTCTTACTTGGCGTCTATTCTTTGACGGTGCATCCAGGATCGGACCAAATGGTGCCATTGTAGCAGGAGTCGGAGTTGTTCTCGTTTCTCCAGATGGATCGACCATCCAAAGAGCCTACTCTCTAGATGAACCATGCTCCAACAATGTAGCAGAGTACAATGCTCTACTCATCGGCCTTCAGTTAGCTAAACAACTGGACGTTGAATATCTCGAAGTCTATGGCGATTCCAAGCTGGTTGTCAACCAGGTCAGAGGAACCTATGAAGTCCGTCATCAAGATCTAGTGCCCTATCATGAAGCGGCAATCAACATGGCTATATCATTCAAAGCTTTCTTCATCGACTATGTTCGCCGAGCTTGCAATACCGAAGCAGATGCCTTAGCCAACCTTGCAGCCGTCTTAGCCATCCCTATCAAAAGACAACAGGTGGTGGTTGTCTCTAATCGTGAGTTGTTTTGTATCAAAAACAATCGTAATATTGAATTCAGTAATCTTCCTGAAGCCAATATTATCAATGAAGACTGGAGAGTTCCTTTCATCGACTTCGTAGTTTATGACATACTCTCCGAAGATCCTAAAGAAGCTACAAGTATTCGTCGATGATCTCTTCGTTTCTACTATAATCAGACTACTAAAACTCTGTATCGGCGGACTTATGATGGTCTTCTTTTACGCTGTCTCGCTGGTGATGAAGCGAAGCAAGTGTTGCGTGAAGCTCACAATGGTGTTTGTAGAGCACATCAACCCGGTCCTAAGCTACAGGATCGTATCCGACGCATGGGTTACTACTGGCCCTCTATGGTATCAGATGCCATCGAATATGCGAGGAAATGTCGAGCTTGTCAAATCCATACTGATTTCATCCACCAGCCATCAAAATTCCTGCATCCGACTGTTGCTTCCTGGCCTTTTGAAGCTTGGGGTATGGACATTATAGGTCCCATCAATCTTCCTTCTTCTAGAGGACATCGGTTCATATTAGCAATAACTGATTACTTCTCTAAGTGGGCTGAAGCTATACCTTTGGTTGAAGTCAAAACCAGCAGTGTCATCAACTTCGTCAAACACCATGTCATCTACAGATTTGGTGTACCTCGAAGGATCATTCATGACAATGGACCACAATTCATCAGTCAGAAGTTCACAAGATTCTGCGATAATCACCGGATTGACAATGTAGCTTCTACAGCTTATAATCCTGCCGCTAATGGTTTGGCTGAAGCCTTCAACAAAACTATCATCAAGCTCCTCAAGAAGTTTGTATCTACTAATAAATGGAACTGGAGCGAAAAGCTTGGTGAATGTCTTTGGGCCTACCGTACTACGGTCCGTAATCCTACAGGTTTTATACCCTTCTCTTTGGTGTACGGTTGTGAAGCTGTTCTTCCTCTGGAACTTTAAATTCCTTCTTTAAGGATTGCCATTGCTAATGAGCTCACTACAGAGAACAACGATCTTCTTCGACTTCAAGAATTAGAATCACTCGACGAAAAGCGGCTATTGGCTCAACAACATATTGAGCTATATCAAGCTTGCATCTCAAAGACTTTCAACCGCAAAGTTAAAGTCAAAACCTTTCAGCAAGGAGAACTTGTTCTAACAGTCAGACGTCCTATGACTATGACTCACATGAGCAAAGGCAAGTTCGACGCGAAGTGGGAAGGTCCTTACATTGTTAGCAAAGTCTTTTCAAATGGAGCCTATCAACTTTCAGAGTTAGACGGTCAAATTGCAATGATGCCTATCAATGGCAAATTCCTCAAGAAGTACTATGTATAAATATAACGAATATTTTATGTAAATATGATCAGACATTTCATAAATAAAGTTTGATTTTTATTTCATCATCAGTAATGTTACATAATATCAAGAAAGATCACTGTCATCCTTCTCAACATTGGGACGCGGACTACTGCCGTCTTTATCAAAAACATAATCAGCAAAAGAGCTGAGAACATCCTTGCTCGAACCTACCAGGAACTTGCAAGCAGCAATTCTCATGGCATCTTCTTCTTCAGTCGTTCCTGGTTCAAGCAAGAAATCCAGGATATCCCGCGGTGGTTTAGGTGCGGACGAACCTTCGCCTGCTTCTGCCTGCTTTGGCTGGACTGGTTTATCAGGACGTTCTTCAGTGCCTGCTTCAACCTTTGGAGCGATTTCAGTCTTCTTGGATGCATCTCCAGACGACATCTTTATGTTGAAAAGTGGAAATGATCATTCCTTTCAGATTTCTATTCTATTTATAGGCAGAGATTCTCCAACCAATGAAGCGACACATTCATCCGACGGTTCGTCCGTTCATTACCACCATTTGACGGTTCGTCCGTTCATTATCATCATCTGACGGTTCACCCGTTCATTATCATCCGATGATTTACCCGTTCATTCAATTCATCTGACGGTTCACCCGTTCATTATCATCTGACGGTTTACCCGTTCATTCAATTCATCTGACGGTTCGCCCGTTCATTACTATCATTCGACGGTTCACCCGTTCATCCCGACGATTCATTTTGTTCACACATATTGACGATTCATTATCGTTCATCATCCACATCAGCAACTTGTCATCCCCGATTAAGTTGTTTATTGAAATAATAATATTCGACAAATTATATTCTGCCACGTCCTCATTACCTCTGAGCAGATATAATGAATATAATTATTTTCTACAAAATCATCAAGAAATATATCATATCTTATACCTCTGAATATATTTTCTATCGCTATTATTTATATCTAAATAAGATATGCAAGAAATAATACAGCCACAACAAAATATCTTTTTATTGATTGAAATTTAAGACATTACAAAAAACATACATATCATAAAGAAAGACAAGAAGATACAAGACGTTCTTTCTATTAAGACGAAGGTGACATCAGATTGGCGATTTGTTGCTTCAGAAGTTGCAGACGCTCCTCGCGAGATGCCATCACTCTCCTCCTGGCCTCTTCCATCCTAGATTCTTCATTGAAAGTAGGCATGGTTACCATTCGGCGGGTGATTTCAGCATTATGAGCTACCACATATTCGTCTCTTTCTTGAGTTAGAGCATTGAGTTGTTGGATTGCAGTCTGATGCTCGGTAACCTCATCTTCTAGTTCTTCTTGGAGGCGGGCAATCTCCGCTCTCAATTCAGCAATTCTTCTCTCCTTGCTTTCAGCAGTCAAGGTCACCGATTCCATCTTGGAATTGTATTCAGCAGATTTAGTAGAAAAAGCATCCAAGAGATTCTAGAAGTTTACTCTTTCAACTGCAACTGCTTGAGCCATCTGTTCAAATTCTACCTGAACTAAAGGTTCTACTTCCCCTTTATTGAGCTCTTTATAGTTCTTTATTGAAGTCTCCAGCTCATTTAATATATGGTCAAGGAAAGTGGCCTGAGGCTCGTCACCTTGCTCCCGGATAGCATTTACTAAGAAAGAGGTCGGACCTCTAACCGTGTAAAAATCAGCGTCTTCTTTTTCCATCACTCTAGTGATCAGAGGCCCCAAGGACTCGAAGAAGCATTTGGTGAATGATTGGATGAAAAACTGATTAGTCGCCAGAGCACCAGGAGTCGCAGCTACTCCTGTTGATGACGAGGCGGTAGGTCGTTCAGCTTCTTGTATTTGAACAGAGGGCTCTTTGAATAATAGAACTAAAGTGGAGCTGGTTGCCCCTCCTGGTTGTTCCTCTACAAAATTAAATATTGTCATTTTTCCTGTCATTTGCTATTGTCAAAGAAGATCAAAAATAAAAACAGTCTTACCATGGTTTGATCCAGCAACAGGCCTATCGTCTGTTGGGACAGATTCTAGCTGAGCAGAAGTAGCCTCAGACACTACTGCCTGACTACTTCCTGCTTCAGAGCCACAGGATAAATGACGACTACTACTAGCAATCGTCGTCGCCAGTACTATGTCCATGCACACTGGAGGTGCTGGAGAAGATTCGATTTCTGCATGGAATACAAATAAAGATATCAGCTATCAATCTATTTAAAAGAAGATTAATAATTTCATTTTATACATTGATGATCAACAGCGGGAGTTTCTTCTAGGGCCGCTTCTTCATCTGCTATCCGTTCCGGAGATGTTTGCACTTCAACATCCTTTTCAGGATCTAAAGTGTCATCAGCACCTTCGGGAGATATCTGTACCTCAACATTCAATGTGTCGTCAACGTCTACAGGAGACACATGCTCTTCAGCATCTCCTTCAGGGTCTTGTGTTTCCTCAATGTCCTCAGATGAAAAGCTCTCTTCATTTTCATCTTCCTCCGGTGCCTCCCCACTGACAGTTGTAGCAGTTTGATCAATATAATCCTCCTGTGAGCCGAAGTCGCAGTCATTTAATGCGTCAATAATTTCACGATCCTCCTTCTCTCGGATTGCTCCCGGTGTAAGAGGAGGTTGTGTAGTCTCCGCAGCAGGTGAAAGGGATCGTACGGCGTCATGTTCTTCTTCTACAATATTGTCTATGGGCTCTTCGGCCTCATTTCGTTGGTCCAGCTCTACCATCTGCTCGATCTCCTCTCTCTGTTCTGGACTGGGAGTTCTATGCCCAGACTCAGAAACAGGAGTGGGAGACGACATGGTGATCCCGGCTGCAGCATTCACCACTATAGAAGACAAGACTTGCCTAGGAGGAGACACTGTTCTTTTTCTTCTATGGACCAGCCTCTTCTTTCTATGCAGAGGCCTCTCAGGGCTCTCTACATTTATTACCTCAGTCTGTTTCTGAACAGAAGTTGGTGTAGCTGCTTCATCTCGGATTGTCTCGGCCTGCTGCCGAGATTGGGATCTTGTAGTAACTTTCTCTAAAGAATGTTCCAAGATTAATTTCTTCTTCGCAACAGGGGCAGAAGGCTCTTCCCTCCTTCTCTTCTTCTCCTTGATCGGAGATTTAACAACCTTCAAAGAAACCTTTATTGGTTGGTTGACTTCCTCAGGGAAATTGGCTTTCCTGGAAGCTTCCAATGGATCATCCACTGGTTCATGTTCCTCATCATTATTGGGAGTCAATGTGTCGGTTGCTCCCTTCTTCAGACAATTTGCCGTTGCAAAACTATCAACGAGAACACTGTTCGTGTGTCTCGAGCATTGTAGTAAGCCCACGCTCTGGCACCGTCGATCAAGTATCCCTTTTCTTGTAAGCAGGTTATTACATTGCCCACATGGAACTGGTCATATCCGAACTGACGAGCAAAGCGACTCGGCAAATATGGTTCCAAATAGCATTCCTCCTCAAATCTGTATACCAGATGTGATGGTCTGATCGCCTTCAACCATTCAAAAGTTATTCGGCCTATTGGTTGCCTCCCAAGGTCGACCATATTTGGTGCCATGAATTCATAACCCGTTGGAGGGGGAGAGCAAAGAAAATTCCATCCTCTGCCGAGATTCAAAGTGCGTCTGCAGTCCCTCAGACTAGTGTATAACCACCGGCTCTGTGAGAATCTGCGCAGAAAACTACCGCCCACTGCTCCCATGGCAGGATTCAACAAAGATGGATGGTGCAGGAGTAACCATCCGAATAAGTAAGTGTAAGGTAATTCCAGTCTGGAGAAATTGCCCTTATTACACTTACCCTTGAGCATGGAATCTACATATAGACGAAGACCCGCATTTATTCTGCAAGTCATCGCTGATAGTAGATCCATCCGGTAGTCGAAAACTAACTGGACAGCAGCAAAAAGGACACCACGGTGGAAGCGGTCTACAGCACTTGCCCCAGGCATGACGAAACGGCGGAGCCAGTACGTCAGAAATCCTGCTAGCTGGGCTTCTTTAGACATGGACCTGTAGCCCATTCTTACAAAGCTCTCCACAAAATCTCCCGCCTTGAGAGGAGGATATTGATGTTCATCATTGACTTTAATATCCATTCTCTTATTTTCCTCCATCAGTTTTATCACTTCACTATTGCTGAGGGGTTGGAAGAAATCTGGATTGCACGAGTCATGATTTTTTGTCTTTTTCTCAATAATATGGTTGAGAAAAAGATAAGTCAACCATTTTGAAGAATAGCATGTGCCAGACGAGCCACTTTTGTAGTAGAGAGAGCATATGTTGTAATGGCATAGCAACTCATCGAAGACTTCCACCATCTTCGAATTCTCTCGACGAAGTCTATCTAATTCGTCATTAGTGGGAACGTACTCCTCATAAGGGGAGTCTGCCATTGGTAAATACGAGATATACTTCATCTCGTGGAGGGCCAATCCCATTTCTCCGCAGGGCGTCATGAACGTCCCTGTCCTATAGTTGTACCTCTCTGCCAATGCCAAAAACCGATGAGGGTTTGGGTAGAAGCCATATACGGTAGCATGTACCGCATGATACAATTCGATCTCTCTGAGTTTATCTTCAAACTGGACCAGTATCCAGTTGGCTATACAGCTCTATTTTTTGATGTCTGGATTTACCAGACCTGTCAACCGGATGTCTTGATCCGGATAATTGCCTTCAACCTTTACGTACTCATTTGCAAAGATGAGAGTCCTCACAGGCAACAACAGAGAAGAATTCTCCGGAGGGATGCACCCTGGTTTCAGTCCTCTGGGTAAAGTACTGTGTCGTTCAGAAGAACTATAGAACATATCACTATTTTTCGGATCCTTCTTGACGCAGATTTTTCCTGTCCGAGCATGCTGAAGAGGAGTGATGTCCCATTCCATCCTCCTGGGATGGCTGGCATGAGCATATCGTGCCAAAGGAAGACATCTAGCAATATCTGGTAACAAGACCAATCTCTCCTTCCTTTGGAAAGTTTTCTGTTCAACATGTGGTCTTGGTTGAGAACTTTTGTCAATGGCTTCACCAAACAAAAACATAGGTTTTCTGTGGGTGATGGCATCAGCAGTCTGTAAAGGCTGTCCATTCATCAGGCTTAACAGGGTCTCATTGTCTTGTGCGATCAAAATAGCTTGACGAGATGATGTAAGGGCATACTAGGGGAAGAGTACATGGGATAAGTCCTCTTTGTATTCTGGTTCAGCTAAAGTTCCTATGAAGATTTCATAATTCGGATCCTCTCTGGTATCAACTGCATCAAACAGAAAAATCACAAATTAGTACAAGTCAAGCCAGAGATTCTGTCATCAGATTGCGCAACCATCAAATTGTGCAACCATCAGATTGCGCAACCATCAAATTGTGCAACCATCAGATTGCACAACCATCAAATTGTGCAACCATCAGATTGCGCAACCATCAGATTGTGCAACCATCAGTTTGTGCCAACATCAGATTGCGCTTACAAGCTTGCACAAATCAGCAGATTGTGCTGACTTTTGCCAGCGCAGATCAACCGATTGCGCAAGAAGATATCCTTCATAAAAATGAAGAATAATTAGTTCGTGCAACCAAAACCCTAAAAAGGGTGGCGCAGTATGATCACATCTCTAAAAAGAGATGGATTTTGAAGATCAGTGAAGTCGAAAAACCCTAAAAAGAGCTTTCGATCGGGTTATCTACCTAGCATAGCAGGGTGTGCAGCTTCGTGATGCGAAGGATGTAGCGCAACCCGAGTTGAAGACTCAGCGGGGGCCTTGCCCTTGGCGGCAGCGGAGGATCGCTTGGGGGCCATGGAGTTCAACGGAGAAGAAAAGAGGAATAGGCTCGGGACTTCTCTCTCTCAAACACAATGAAAGCAAAGTAAAGACTGACAGTAAGGATCGAAGGAACTATTTATAGTTTTTCAATGAGTAACGACCACCTCAGATTGCGCCAAAAAAGTAGGGCTGATTCATCAGATTGCGCAGACAGCTCAACACATGCGCAATTTGATTGAAAATTCAAAATTCAAAGTATTTCGAAATTTTGAATAAGTTCAACTTTCAAAAACTTTGAAGGGGGTCTTGTAGGTCCTAAAAAATTAAGTTGCACCCATCAACAAAATCATGAAAATCAAGAAATACAACTTTCAAATGAACTGCGCAGACATCAGATTGCGCATCAATCAGATTGCGCACACCAGACTGCACACACTCTCAAGTGCGCAGGCTGACGTGGCAGAAGTCATCATTACCTGACAAAATCAAATCTTCTGACAACTGACAGCACAAAGAACGAGGAGACTGTTCGTTTATTGTATCGCACAGTGCTCGAGGACAGCTGTACATGCAGCACAATCTGCCAGTCTGTCTGTTGCACGGTCCATCCTGGCGCAATCCAACTCAGCGCGGTTCATCCTAGCGCAATCCAATGTCAGCGCAATTCATGTGGCGCACTTCATCATGACAACTGACAAAAGTACACGTGGCATTCATGCCATCAATAACTCATTATGTGGCAACCGTCTGCACACGATCATACGCAATTTAATCAAAAGATGCCATGTGTCCAAGACAGTTGGCCCACGATCCAACAACTGCCTGCGCAGTCTGATGCTGCGCCATCCATTCCATGCGCAATCCAACTTACGCCATCCAGAATAACTAAAAGTTAGTTATTTCCAGAACTCTATAAATAGAGTTTCAAGTCTTCATTTAAGGAGATCAGATGATATAGAGATCAGACATAAAGTTCAAAAATATCAGAGAGTTCAGGAGTTCTTGCCCAAGTGTTGCTGCATTTTTTCGAGGCTTTTGCCTTCAACTTCAACTTTCGAGGCTATCGTCTTCAAAGTTCACATCGTCCAAGGGATAAAACAATCGTCTTCTAGATTGGATTCCTACAGTTATACCTTTTCCAAAATTCTTGTAATCTTTACAAAGTTTGTATCAATAAAGTTTCATACTTTTGTTTTTGCAAACAGAGACAAGGTCCATTCCAAAATATCTACTCTAACTAAACTAAGCTAGAGGCTCGTTGGACGGAGCTAAGCCCTGCTGAACCAAGGTCTCCAAGTCTAAGCCCACTACGTCAACCAGACCGTAGTAGGTACAGCAATCCTCCTTACCGTCATCTATAATATTTTGTCAACATATCCAGTCAGGATGGAACGAGCACAATCAACTAATAACAGTTCACAAGATATGAAAAAAGCTATAAGACTGTAAATAGAGAGTGTATACAAGAAATCATGGAATGTACATGTGAGTATCATGGCAAGGTAAGATGTAAATCTAGAGCTAGAACAAGGCAAGAAAAATCAATCATATCATATACAAGAGTCGAGAATCATACCATCTACGTGAGTGAATACTAGCTACAACATGTGGCCGGCTTGGGTCTGCACAAGGTCATGAGCTAGCCAATCATACGTGTGGTGTAGGATTGGCATTCACAAGGTTTACAAGAATAAATAAGGCGGATATTGACCACACATCTATACTAGTACTCCCCATCCCCGACTGGTAGAGTGGATCCAAACAAGACACGTTACGATACAAGATTCTACGAGAAGGGAGCAAGTCTCCTTGAGAATCAGTATCTATATACTGTACAAGAACTACAAGGGGGCTTGCACAAGATATACCAAGATAACAAGGAATAACATCTCATGTCGGGATCCATGAATAGCAATCCGTATGACCAATGTGTCAAGAACAAGCATATCTACACTAATTACATGAATTATAACAATTATCATAAATTTAAAAAGTTATCAGAGAATGTACTCGCCTGTGATGTGATGGATAAGTCGACTGAGTCCAAGAACAGTGCCTCGAGGACCTATAGATGGAATACTGTATCAATATAATGGTTTAGAAGTAAAATTAAGTCATACTGAGTCAAACTAGGTCAAGACACATCAAATTGGGTCAAACTAGGTCAAACTAGATTGTACAGGGTCAATCTAAGTCGTATTAGGCCTAACTAAGTCAAACTAGGTCAATGCAAGTCAAACAAAATCAAACTAGGTCGATTTAAGTCAACTGTTGACTTACAGTTGACTTTTGGTCAACTGGTCAACTCTGGTCAACCTTAGGTCAACTTTAGGTCAAACTTGACTAACGTTGACTAACAGTTGACTTTGGGTCAACTGGTCAAGTTTGGTCAAGTTCTAGTCAATTTTAGGCTACGGTTGACTTTTGGTCAAAAATAGTCAACCGTGGTCAACCAAGGTCAAAACTAGATCAAGTCCACTATTCCTAACCATTACTAACCATAAAATCCTAATTATAGCTATATCTTAAGGTATCTAAGCCATATGTTGTGAAATGGGTATTATCCTAACTTGCCCGTTTACCCTTTCTAAGATAAACCTCACCTTAGCTTCTAACTCCCACTCTAGACTTCCCTACTTCATTCTATGCTTTCTTCCACTCTCTAATGTGGTATTTAAACCCTCGTCTAGAGTCTCGATACCTTCTCATGGCATCTTGATACTAGAAAATCAAAAAAGGTAAATTTACATTACTTTAAGGTAATGTGAACCATGAGATACCAACTTGGTATCTCAAGGATACCACATAACCTAACTCTAAACCTTATCCAATCTAACTAAACTCTAACATACCACTTACCCTTATAGCTAACTTCTAACCACTACACTCTAACTCCCCAACTCTCACACACTCTCTAAACTACACAACTCACTCACTAAACCTATCATAATATCCCTCACACACACACACCTAGGACTATATTAGGGGGGTTTATTTAGAGGGTTGTATGGGTATTTATATAGGGTATATATATATATATATATATATATATATATATATATATATATATATATATAGGGGGTAAAGGGGGTTAATGGGGTCGGGGGGGCAGCCGTTGCTGCTGCATTAGGATGCTACTGCTGCTGCTATAGCATGCTGCTGCTGCTGTTGTTTGAAAAGGGGGGGAGGCAGCAGCCCCAAATCCCCCTACTGCTGTGGCTGCTCTTCTTTTCTCCCTCTCCTTCTCACCCTCTATTCTAATCTCTTCCTCTCTAATTCCCTCTCTATATCTTCTCCTCTATCTCACTCTATATATATATATACATCCATGTATATCTCTCTCTAATATATATATATATATATATATATATATATATATATATATATATATATATATATATATATATATATATATATATGTAGAAGCATGGAATTTCACAACCAGAAAGACCATGCGCCAGACACTACATGCGCCAGGACTCGCACAGAACACTGCACAGCAAAGTCAATAACCATGGACATTTGAAGAAGGACTTTTTATTTATATATAAAAGTCTATTACATGTCTAGAAAAGGTTGTACAAAGGAGAATTTCTACAAAGGAAAGATTCTAAGTCTACAGCCAGCGGCCACCATGCGCCTCCAGTTAGGCGCAGCAGTCATCATGCGCTGCCAGTCACCATGCGCTGTCAGTCAGGCGCAGCAGACATCATGCGCCTCCAACCAGGCGCATCCCACCATATCTTCAGCAGCTCAGTCATGTGCATCCAGCTTAGTTGTGTGCATCCCTTCAGCAGCCCAGCTATGTGCATCCCTTCAGCCAAATTCTTCCAGCCAGGCTCACCTGGCTGAGCAGAGCCCAGTTATGTGCCGCTCTTCCAGCCAGGCTCACCTGATAAGTGCTTCGCCAAGCAAAGCATTTAACCCTCTGGCTGGAACCAAGGAAGAGAAGAGCACCGCAAATGCTGAGGCAGGGAAGGCTTCGAAAGAGCCTCCAAAGCCGAAGGAAGACCGTGATCGAAACCGCGGCTAAAGGAGCAGCTTTCAACACGATCAAAGTGGGGAAACCCCACTTTGAAGGAAGAGAGAGCCTAGCACCGCCATTCCGATCTACGGCTCTTCCGGAATAACGGGGACAAGGCCCGAGCATCCCTATCTTTGGATGCAACAGGCACCTTCCACCTGCCTCGGAAGCCCTCGACTCCGTCTTTTGGATGTAACAGTCACCTTCAAGAGCATCGAAGACAACACAGCGTCTCATCTTCACCCTCGGGAGCACTTCGTCAATAGAATGCACCCGCATGTTCAAGTTCATGTTGGAAGTACGTGAGGGAATGAGAAGCAAATCTTCTCTCCATGCCACTATTTATAGGCCGGGCAGATCAAACCCACGCGCCAAGTGGATGACCCTCCGAATTCCGTGCAATGAATTTACATTAAATGGATGAACCGGACGCCTCGAATTCAGCCAAACGGCTATTTATAGCACTCGAAGAGCGAGACAGCCGCATCATTAAAAGACATGTCCGATGCGCCAGCCAGACAGCACATCACACGGACGTGCCCTTCGGCATCAGGCGCATCACACAGACGCGCCCTACAGTACTCGGCGCATTACAGAGGGTGCGCCCTCACACATCTCCATACCGAGTGGAACGCCAACCGACGCGCCCACTCAGCTGTCCATCGAACGTCACCAACATTAAATGCTGAACTGACAGAGTTGGCAGCATGCCTCCCAAAGTCTGAACAGTTGACAGCTTTATTCAGAAAACGAAGCGTCGACAACGTCAGCATCATCATGACTTTATTTCGACGGCTACTGCCACGTGGCCACTCCACCATCAGTATGTGCCTCTACGGCCATGCGTCCAAATCAGTATGCGCCTCAAAAGCCATGCGCCTCAGACTGCTCTCTGATCCCGAAAGACAGAAGGAAAGTCGCCTGCATGCGCCTCAAAAGCCATGTGCCCCAAATGGTTTGTAACTCCTAAAGGTTATGAGCCGCAACCTCCTCCTGCGCCCAATCCAAGGCGCAGCTCACCAGATCACTTCTCTCCAACAAATCCGAGATCTTCGAACCATGAGTCGACGACACGTGTCTTTTGACTCAACTCATCCAAGATTTCAGCAACGGAAAGATCTTCTCTCTGCTACGTGCCGGCTCACAACAGCAGTATGAAGAGTTCTCCCCCTCGATCAGGGTGCAGCATCCGTGCGCCTCCATCAGCAACCTCCACGTGGCATCCCCACACCGGCGCATCCTGCATGCGCGCATGAGCAGCCAGCCTGCAAAACTATAAATAGAAGGATCATCTCCTTCACACAGACACAGAGACTCAGAACAGAAGACTCACAACACAGAGAGAATCGACAACAGAGAATCACCGAGAGGCAGTTCTAGACACTCAACGTCTTCCTCCTCTCAGCAAGCTCCAGCACCCAGAGCAATCAACACCTTCAGAGAACTGATAACCGTCGTCAGCCGGTCAACGGAGTCAACGTATTACCACTCGCTCCATTGGCA
The DNA here is from genome assembly GCA_029216955.1 of Iris pallida. NCBI lineage: Eukaryota > Viridiplantae > Streptophyta > Magnoliopsida > Asparagales > Iridaceae > Iris > Iris pallida. The sequence goes on from JANAVB010010199.1 coordinate 1,138,782, forward strand.
CTAAGGACCCAGCTTAAACAAAAGTGTACTCCTAGGACTACATCTAAGTCCTATATTGTATCACTGTTCTGTTTGTATTAAGATTTCAATCAAAACAATTTTAATGGCAAACAAGCTGGCGACTCTGCTGGGGACTTCTTTCTCCTCTACCGAGAAGGTCGTGTCACAGGCCGACGACGTGAAGGTGGGCTCCTCCCATAAGACGCTGGTAGTGCGCCTCAATCAACAGGCGTACGAGGAGTTCATTTCTGAAGGAAGTGCGAGTCCTTCGAAGCGGCTGTCGAAGCCGAAGAAGACCCGCGCAGTCTGGGTGCGCAAAGTCGACGCCTCGGGCACCACCGTTGAAGGGGATGCGCCCGTCCAGCCTTCCCTTCCTGCTGACGTCCTCAGCAGTCAAGGTGCGCCCGCTGATGCAGCGCATCTCTCGGGGAAGCGTGCGGCTAACCACGTTCCCCAGCCATCTTCCTCTCAGGCGAGGAAGATACGTCGACGGAGCAGGGGCGCAGCCAATGCCCCGCGCATCACTTCTGATGCGCCACAAAGAGCCTCTGTCTTTGACAGACTCACTCGCTGTAATGGCGAGGAGAATTTGGATGCTGAGTACTATGCGCCCCAGCGGGCTGGTACGAAGAAATCCAAGGCGGCACGGGCCATGCACCACAAACGTGCGATGCCAGCAGTCGGCAAGAGACACGCGCTTACAATCACGCGCGCTGCCGATGGCAAGCTGTACAAGGTTGACTCAAGTGCTTCTGCACCGACAACGAGTCGACCTTCAAAGTCCTCATCTCGCTTGGGCGCATTCACTGCGTGCACAACCCAGCCGAGAGAGGCAAGCTCAGTGGTCTTGAACTCCCGCGCCTTCTCTGGTTGTGCATTTGAGGTCCGTTCAAGTCACTTCAAATGCTGTGGTTCCCCCACTACTGATCGTGATGCCTGCTTGGTATTAGATCAGGGGGCGCAGCACTCACCCGACCACCCCGGCGCTTGGCCCTGCCATGCGCCTGAGAGGGGTGTGAGGGTAGCACTCTCCTCCAACGACCTGCGCAACGTGATCACTCACAAGCGCCGGTCAGGAGAGTTGACCAACAAGCACGATGCGCCTCTCACGGGGCACACTTGTGCAGTGGTCACCATCAACTGCTGTTGCAAGACGGCAGTACCGCCAAAGCAGTCGGTCTTCCAACGGCTACAATCATCGACACCCTTCCGACATCGCCTTGGGACGAAGGTGTCAGCAGAAGAAGAGCTAAAGGTTGCTTCATGCAACGTGATCTCCAACTCCTCATCTGTCCGAAAGACGACTGCCAATTCCTCGTCTTCATCCAAAAGCCAGCCGAGGAAAACCAAAGCAGCTTCCGAAGACGAAGATGTCCAAAGCACAGCTGCGGTGGATCTTCATCAAGGCGAAGATGGCCTCCCTGAAGCCCCTCAAAATGACGATGTCCTCCAGGACACTGCCGGGGGTAGTGCTGGAAACGAAGAGGCCCTTCAAGACAGAGCTGAGGGCAGTCAGGCCCTTGCAGATGCGCCTGTCGAAGACGAACTCTAGAATATGGCTGGGGGTGGCCAAACACCAGGAGAAGTGACTCCCCCACATGAGAGCGAGGCTGAGAGCGAAGCCTCAACTGATCCATCCACTTCCGGCCGTGTCATGACAGTATACATGACCGGGGGTGATCTTGAGACTGATGCGCCGCCACAGGATATTGTCCAGCGCATAGACTCGCTAGAGGGAGGACTCAAAACCCTCTCTGCCTCAATGCAAGCACTGACTCAAGCAGTGTTTGAGATGCGGTCGGCCTTGATCAGGACACCTTCAAATGGTCCCGACCCAGGAGCCAATGGAGAGTCGAGTGTGCCCCTCCAACGAACACCCTCAGACACAGAAGCACCCCGGACGTCGGAGCCCTCAAACGCTCCACTCCAGGTGGTACCTCCTTCCCCGACTCCTAGCTCCACGGACGACGTGGTCGAAATGATCAAAGATCTGCGGGAGCGCTTCGAGTCCAAGAACAGGCAGGAGGAGCGCCAGAAGATGGGCATTCCCCAGCCTTATCCCCTTGAGTGGAACAAGGTGGTTTATCCCCCAAAGTATAAACCACAAACACTCACGCCGTATGACGGAAAGGACTCTCCACGACGGTACCTGACGTACTTCCAGTCGCAGATAGGGCATCTTCCGAAGGAGGACGCGCTCCTCACCAGCATCTTTGTTGGGGCCCTGAAAGGGGTGGCGTATGACTGGTACTGCAGCCTCCCCGATAATTCCATATCGTCCTTCGACGACCTGACACGCCTCTTCCTCGACCGCTTCTACGACGGTGGGAAGGACATGACGATGGCGTCTCTCATTGAGATACGCCAGAAGGACAAGGAAACGGTTCGGGCATTCATCGAACGCTTCCGTCAGGCCTGCTTCAGGCTACCTCCAGGCATGCCAGAGCATGCGCTTCTCTCCGCTTGCAGTATGAACATGCTGCCTGCAGTAAAGCTCTGGCTTAACTCTACTCCCCCTCCCGACTGGAGCTCCCTAATCATCGAAGCTGAAGCTGCAGAGAAGAAGGCGGCCAATGCACGTCTTCTGGGGGTTAGCTTCCTCGCCTTTGACGATAAGGGGAAAAAGTCCACAATCAACAACTCCGGACGAGAAACAAAGGGGAAACAGGCATTGACTGTTAATGCCTCGAAAGGCGCATCTGCGCCTACTCAAAAGCCTCCACTGGTACCGAGACCCAAGGAGGTTTATTCATTCAATGATGACGACACCCTGCAACTCTTTGAGATACTGAAGCAGGGTGACAAGATCAAGCTTCCGGACCCGAAGCAGCCCGATGAAGTCGGGAAAGTGGACAACCCGAGGTACTGTCACTACCATCGGTTTGTCGGACACCCGACTAAGGACTGCTACGTCCTCAAAAATTACAGCCAGCGCATGATCAATGCGGATGTAATCTCCGTCGACTACGAAGAGAAGACGGTGTCAGCTAATGTGGTGTCACTTCAGTTCGGTACCTTGCCGCCGACTACCACACAAGATGGCGTCGTCTCCATCCCTAAGACGACAATGGAGGTGGTGAACTTGCCACCCACCCGTGACAATGTGAGTGGACTTGTCCCACTCACCACATCTCGAGGAGAGGTCCTCTGGGTTCACCCCGACCTCGTCTCCGAGGTAACTCAACCGGAGGTACGCCCTACCTCCAAAGCAAAAGGCAGGAAGATCAAGTCTTGCCGCACGGTCTCTTCTTCAACGGAAGAGGCGCTTCCTGTGTAGACGCGTGCACAACAGAACTCCCAGCCCGGTGAAGCTGCCGCCGAAGTGGTGCCTCCTGGCACCATCCCTGAGGAGGGTCCATCCAAACCCTCAGCAGCCAATAAACAAAAGCAAGTGGAGGCCCGTTTCGACAGACCTCTGCGGAAAGAAAATGCTTCGGGGCTAGCCAAGCCCCACAATTTTGACATTCTGGCACAACTGGCCAGTACTCCTGCACGCTTGTCTTTGTTCGAGCTCCTGCGTCTCTCCAAGGACTCCCGAGAAGCTCTCTGCGAAGCTCTGAAGGATGCCGAATCCTTTCTCAGTCAAATCAAGCAGCCTGAAGACCTCCCAACTACTTGTGCACACTGTCATTGTGCGGATGAAGTTATCCCAAACATAACTTTCACCCAACAAGACATGCTGCTCAAGCATCACCGACATAACCGACCGTTGTATTATACAGGGTACATCGGTTCGGTAAAGGTGAGCAAGATTCAGATCGATCCGGGGTCTTCCCTAAGCATCATTCCAAAGGCGCTGCTATCAAAGCTGGGGATCCCAATGTACCGGCTGGCGCCCTCCAATACGACCATCAGTGGCTTCAACGCTAGCAAGAGCGAGCCACTGGGCAAGATCCGGCTGAAGTGTCACATCGGCAGCCTCAAAACTGAGGTGACTTGTTATGTGGTGGATGCCGAGGTCAACTACAACATCTTACTCGGACGACCATGGTTACATGAGTACATGGTGGTGCTCTCCACGCTCCACCAATGCATGAAATATGTATCCACCAACGGCGTCATCCGGACGGAGTTTGCAGATATCGATCCCTTCAAAGGGATTGAGGCCTACTTCATCGATTCCGACTTGTACAAGCCACTTGACGAGGAGGAAGCCAACGACGCCGATGATGAAGCAGAGACGACAACAGAGCCGAACTTGGAGCCCGAAATGACTCCTGACGCCCCCTTGAAAATCCGATTGAAGGGCAAGCCTCCCCAGAAGGCGCCTCCAATGAGCATCAAGCTATCAGGGAAAGCACCGACTCACAAAGCTCCCCTGAAGATATGCCTCAAGGGAAAGCCACCTCAAACAGTGGCTCCTCTGGTGGTAAAATTACAAGGGAAGGCGCCACTCATCGGAGGCGCAACCGAGGCACCTCTCAAGGTGCATCTTAAAGGCAAGCCGCCGCAGTCATCCAAGATGCCGGAGAGGGCTCACATAACCCTCTCAGACCCCAAAGTCAGAGCGGTGGAGGACTCTCCTGATCCGGCCCCAGTGCTTACAGATGAGGAGCTTGGCGAATATATCTCTGCTGATGTAGACGCACCCTCCTTCGACAATGTAATCCCACGGGATAAAATCTCGTACTTTATCAATAATAGAGTGTCTTTCAATTATTCTTGTCTTCCACACTGGAATGCCATGTATACATTAGACAACGCTCTACGGTCGTTGCAAACACAAGTAATGACCGTCTACCATAATCAAATAGTCCCATCTCAAGGAGTCTTCATAGTCCCTCCACGGAGCCGAGACCAAGGCACCATCATCTCGGGCAAAATCGAGCGTCGTCGGGACCTCCCGTCAATCGAGCCCGAACCTGATACCGGCAGAGTACAAGTCTATCGGTACACAGATGCGGCAAAGCACATCATCCAAAAGATGGGCTACGACCTGAAAAGCAACAAAGGCTTAAACTACGGCAAGGGTCGGCATCTCCCTGTCCGGCTTTCGATGCCCAATGGAAAGCCACAGGATTACTATAATCGGACTCGACGGGGGTTAGGCTATGTCACGTCGCCATCAACTCCAGAGAGTTCAGACGCAGAAGACATAGAACATTCCCACTCGTCTGAAGCATCGGCGTGGGATTCCGATACCATTATCGGATCAGTCTTCAGGAAAGTGCTGTCAGCTAACATGACATCGGCGCAACCTCAGAAAGATGAAGGCGAAGACCAACCGCCGGAACCCTTCGAAGAGGAACCCTGGGCTCAACGCCTAGGAGAACAATGGGAGTCTCGTTTTGAGTTACGAGAACCTCCCACCGAAGACGAAGTCGAGCAGATCGACCTCGGGGATGGGTCTTCTTCTAAACCCATCTTCATCAGCAAAAGCTTGGAAGGAGAAGACCGAGAATCTTTAGTCCAACTGGCTAAAGAATATATTGACGTCTTCGCTTGGAGCTACGAAGGCATGCCGGGTCTCGATCCACAGATCGCGATGCATAGGTTGAACATCTTACCAGATGCCAAACCTATCAAACAACAACAGCGACGCTTCCGCCCGGACATCATGAATGCCATCGATCAGGAGGTGGACAAGCTCTTGACCAGTGGCTTCATCCGTGAGGAACAACACCCGGACTGGGTAGCCAACGTCGTCCCTGTCACCAAGAAGAACGGGAAGATACGAGTCTGTATCGACTTCAGGGATCTCAACTCTGCTTGCCCGAAGGATGAATTCCCGCTCCCAATCACCGATGTAATGATCGACAACACATGTGGCTTTGAACGCATGTCCTTCATGGACGGGTGTTCAGGCTACAATCAAATCAAGATGTTCCCCGATGACGCAAAACACACGTCATTCAGGACTCCGAAAGGTGTTTTCTGCTACACAATAATGCCCTTCGGCTTGAAGAATGCCGGTGCAACTTACCAACGAGCGATGAGTACCATCTTCCGTCAACATCTCCGCAAGACAGTTGAGTGCTATGTTGACGACATCGCAGTCAAGAGCCGCCTCAAAAGAGATCACCTACAGGACCTGAGGACGGTCTTTGATCTCATGCGGGTACATCAACTCAAAATGAACCCCGCTAAATCCTTCCTGGGGGTTTCTAGCGGCAAATTCTTGGGCTTTGTCATCACGGCAAAAGGCATTCATGTCGATCCCGAGAAGACTAAAGCCATCCTCAACATGGACCCTCCGAAGAACCTTCGAGAACTTCGGGGCTTACAGGGACGTCTGGCATACATCCGGAGGTTCATAGCAAACCTCTCCGGTAAATGTCAACCCTTTACTCAGCTCATGAAGAAGGGAGTCTCTTACGTCTGGACAGAGGAGTGCCAAAAGGCTTTCGACGACATCAAGGCTTACTTGACAAGCCCGCCAGTCCTAGTGGCACCTGTCGTCGGCAAACCATTCCTCCTCTACGTCCGTGCCATGGATCATTCCTTCGACGCTTTACTGGCTCAAAACAGCGATGCAGGCTACGAGCAAGCAATCTACTACCTCAGTCGAACACTCATCGGGGCCGAACACCGGTACAACCCCGTTGAAAAGGAGTGCTTGGCTTTGGTGTTTGCCATTCAGAAGACTCGTCATTACATCTCGGGCCAGACAATTCACGTCATCTCCCGAGTCAATCCACTCAGAGTTCTCATGACGAAGCCAGGGTCATTAAACTCCCGGCTGGCTACATGGGCGATCCTACTAACACCATACAACATGGTGTTTGTCCCGCAGAAGGCGGTCAAGGGTCAGGCTCTGGCTGACTTTTTAGCTGCACACTCCATCCCAGAATCTTCAAAACTCTATGAAGACATCCCGGATGAAGTCCAAGAATCAAACGTCACTGAAGGAAGCCCCGTTTGGTGGATGTTCTTCAATGGCGCTTCAAGAACGGGCCCCAACGGCCAAATCATCGCAGGAGTGGGGGTAGTCTTGGTCTCCCCCGATCAGCTGGTCATCCAGCGTGCATACTCTCTTTCGAAGCCGTGCTCCAACAATGTTGCTGAGTACAACACACTCGTCATGGGACTCCAGCTAGCACAACAGCTGGGGGTGGATCATCTGGAAGCCTACGGTGACTCGAAACTCGTCGTAAACCAGATTCGGGGGCAATACGAGGTTCGCCATGAAGATTTGATCCCTTACCATGAAGTTGCATTGAACATCATTTCAACCTTCACTGGATTCTTCATCGAACATATACCCCATCTACAAAACTTGGAGGCTGACGCTCTGGCTGGCCTCGTAGCCTCATTGGCCGCGCCCCTTGGGACTCAACACTATGTCACGGTAACTGGCCGAGACTTGATTTGTCCCAGAAACAACCTATGTTTGCAAATGGCTCACGCCGTGCCGACAAACATCGATGTTAATGTCCGAGACTGGAGATTCCCGTTCATCGACTTCGCCGTCTACGGAATCCTTCCGGAAGATCCGAAGGAAGCCGTCTCAGTCAGGAGACGCTCTCTTCGATTCTACTACGATACAGCCACTAAAACGCTGTACCGATGCTCCTTCGATGGGCTCCTCCTTCGATGCCTGTCTAACGAAGAAGCAGCCGAGGCTCTTCAAGAAGCTCATGACGGAACTTGTGGAGCTCATCAACCCGGTCCTAAGTTGCAAGATCGACTGCGACGTATGGGCTACTACTGGCCAACCATGGCCGCCGACGCAGTGGAATATGCTAAGAAGTGCCATGCATGCCAACTTCATGCAGACTTCATACATACACCGTCTGAACCTCTACATCCTACAGTCGCCTCCTGGCCATTCGAAGCCTGGGGCATGGACATTGTAGGACCAATCACCCCTCCTTCATCAAGAGGACATCGTTTCATCCTGGCCATCACCGATTACTTCTCCAAATGGGCGGAAGCAGTCCCACTAGCGGAAGTAAAAAGCTCCAGGGTGGTCAGCTTTATCAAACACCATGTCATTTACCATTTCGGAGTACCCAGGCGAATCATTCATGACAATGGTCCCCAATTCATCAGCCATATTTTCAGCAGGTTCTGTGACAAGAATCGCATTCAAAACGTGGCCTCAACCGCCTGCAATCCGGCAGCAAACGGATTAGCTGAGGCATTCAACAAGACTATCGTTAGGCTGCTCAAAAAGGTCGTGTCATCCAACAAACGTGACTGGGACGAAAAGCTTGGCGAATGCCTTTGGGCCTACCGTACAACGGTACGGACCCCAACAGACAACACTCCATTCTCCCTGGTCTACGGGAGCGAAGCAGTACTGCCTCTCGAGATACAGATACCTTCGCTCCGCGTGGCAATCACAAACGATCTCACAGAAGAAGACAATCAACGTCGTCGTCTGCGGGAACTGGAGGCACTTGACGAAAAGCGTCTCCTAGCTCAACAACGCATCGAACTTTACCAAGCCCGTATATCACAGGCTTTCAACAAGAAGGCCAAGCAAAGAACTTTCCAAGTTGGCGACCTGGTTTTAGCAGTCAGAAGGCCAATGGTGTTAACTCACAAGACACCAGGGAAGTTCGAGCCCAAATGGGAAGGACCCTTCATCATTGAGACGGTATACTCAAACAGTGCTTACCGCCTCGCCAAACCCAATGGGGACTTGTTCATGATGCCCATCAACGGCAAGTTCCTAAAGAAGTACTATTCTTGACATCCTCCAAGACATGTATTTCCCCAAATAACCTCTTTTCACAAAAATCAAACGCTTCCGGAACCCAGCTGTTCCGTGGCATCCTTCCGTAGAAAGATAACCACGTCCACATTACCTCTGAGTTGTCTCTCTACATCCTACAAAGCGGAACCTTACATTTCGTAAGCTTACGCTATCCTTCATGTTTACCACGTCCACATTACCTCTGAGTAAACATCCCGTACAAACAACTCCTGTGTTGTCGTACATTGATCGCAGAACTTCCATGTCCACATTACCACTGAGTTGTTCAGCGTATCCCCCAGGATCATTCCTACCATGTCCATAAATACCTCTGAGTAGGAAGATTCTATCATTTGAACCTAATGATTGCCATGTCCACATTACCTCTGAGCAAACATGTTGGTTCCTTCAAACTTATTATCTGTACCTAAAAACCAAGGTGCGCAAAAGATAACAGGTCCACATAAATCATCAAGTTCATGAGATCAAAAATGAACACATCACAAAAAAAAGAGAGAGATAGTGTATTTCTTTATTTTTCAAAGAAGGGAGTACAAAAATACGCTATTTCCCCAGCAAGAGTTGCAAAAACACATAAAAAGAAGAGAAGCTACAGTCCCCGATCCTCTCCAGGGTGGGATGAGAGCTCTCTGACTCGACGTCTCAGGTCGGCAGTGCGAGTTTCCACAGTCGCCTGGACTCGCAGCTCGGCTTCTTGACGCATTAATCCGACAGCCTCAGCGGAAGTTTTACTCTCATACTTCTCATCAAGCTGTCATCGCTGCTGAGCCAAAGCAAGGGTCCGCTGAGTAAGAGTCGCTTCCTCCTGCTTGAATGCCACGTGTTCAGCCAGGACACGATCAGCTTCTAGTTGAAGTTGGGCCCGCTGGTCTTCAAGACGGCGCATCTGAGCATCAACCTCTGCGATGTTAGCGTCCACCGCAGCCCGCTTCTCCGTCGTCTTCTCCATAGATTGAGACAACTGCTCCGCCGCAGCCTCAATCCCAGCCACTTCACGCTCCCAACTGCTCACATCCGCTCGATAGGAAGCCTCGATTTCAGCCATCAACTTCCCTATCTCTGCATCTATCAAGACAGAGAGGTCATTTCGTTGGATGCGCTGCAGTTCTGCGAGCCGCTCGTCCAGCTCAATCACCGAAACCTCCAGAATTTTGGCCATATGGTCATGGCCTTGGTGAACGCGGATCAGCTCGATACAAGGCATTGCCAAAGCTTTTGCTGTCGCAAAGCTCCCCTTGGCATCCATCACTGCAGATACTCCTTTCTCCAGCATTTTGTACACTCCTTCGACGAGGAACTTCACATACTCGTCGGCATCCGCCAGCACCTGCGGCGTCATAGCAGGAGTTGGGGGAGCTACTACAGTTTGCGGACCGGAGGAAGATCCGCCAACCTCGATCTGAGAGGTTTGAACCTCGGCAGCAATAGGCTCTTCATCAACAGGGGCCAGACTGCTAGCCCGAGGAGCCGAAGGAACAGAAGGAGCCGGCACATGCGTCGTGATAGTACCCCAAGTGGAAGGAGCAACAGAGGGTTCCACACCCTTACCCTTCTCAAGCCCGGAGAAATCACCGACGTCAACGGCCACCTCTTCTACCCCCGACGTTCTATCAGCATCAGCTACCTCCCCCGGCAAAACGGGGAGATCAACATTTATCTCCTGGCCAGCCCCAGGAGACAAGACCGGCAGAAGGGTCTCATTCTTCTCAAGTCCCTCTACAGGGACAGAATTTGTCGCTACCGCCTGATCAGTAGCCATCTCTATGTCCATGGTTGAAGCCAAGGAAGGATTTGGCAATGATTCAGTCGACCTCCCTTCATCATGACCAGGAGGGGAATCAACCCTCTCCTCTATCCTCACTGCTTCTGCTGCCCCCGCAACGGACCCTTGCAACGCTGGAGGGACGTCACCAGAAGGCGATGAACTCCAATCCATTTCATCATCAGGATGCCTCGAGTCTGTAGGACCCTCAGCGTCCAAGGCCTCCACGGCAGATGGTACTATCCCAGAAGTTGTTGCGACTTCAAAGTCAGGAGATACTAAAACCTCCGCGGGAACATCTTCGGGACCCTCCTCCACAGGAGACATCAACATTGGTGGAATGCGCTCCTCAGAAGAGCCTGCCACCTCCTTCGGCTTACTGGTGCCCGGTTTCGAAGCACGAGACTTCTTCTTCAATCCCTACAAGAAGAAGAACATAAGTCGCCACAATGACATAAAAAATTGGAATTATGAAGCACTCCTTACCTCAGCGGGAGCCGATCCCGTTGGCGTTACAAGTGGCACTTCCGTAATCTTCGGGGTCGACGTCCTTCTCGACCTTTTCGGTACAGAAGAACCAGCTTCTGGGTCAGCCCGCCTTTTTCCGACAGACGGGTCTCTCACTGGTGCCACAGCAGCAGCCCGATATCCCGCCAATTCTGGCGGACGATATGACCGAGCTGCCACCAACATATTCGTTGTTGCCTCCAACTGGGTTCCAATGATGAAACTAGTCTCACTGTCATAACCAGGAGACATAGTATTCATAGTGCAATACAGCTTGGCGGCCGGATATAAGATCGGCGGCCGAGGATTGCGAACTGGTGTGGTAAACTTAACGCTAGTGCATCCAGCGTTATAATACTGCCAGCCCCGGGCTCCATCTAGCAAACTCCCGATGAAGCCTAGACTGCTACTGGGATTCCGCAGCATTAGCTGAGTGTAGCCAAATTGACGAGCAAATCGGCTTGGCAAGTACGGTTCCAGATAACATCTGTTCTGATTACGGTAGACCAGGTGCGAAGGCCGGATACTCTGCAACCAACGAAAACTCCATTTCGGCAAAGTAACTGCATCCTCGCCAGAATTAACCAAATCCTGGTCGGCCTCGAAATTCTTGAAGATCGGGCCAACCTTCACGATTTCCCACCCCTGAAGGAAGGACAAAACCCTCCTACAAACGGGGACGCCAGTGTAAGACCACTTCCTCTTGTAGAAGCGGCGAATGAAGGCATCTCCTTCAACATGGTCCTCCTCAGGGCCAGGACTCATCACATTCGGATGATGTAAGATCAGCCACCCCATAAGATAATGGAAAGGCAGCTCGGCCCGGGGAAAGTTGTCATTATTACCTTTCTCGTGGATCACATCATCAGCAAAAGACCTCAAACCGCGCAACAGGTTGCACACCATCGCGGGAAGGAGAGCTAAAGGTCGTCCAAAGGCCAACTTCACTGCAGGCAAAATGAGATTCCGATGTACCCTCTCAACGGCACCGGATCCCCCTGCAAATATGCAATCCCGGAGCCATATCATCAAGTAGGCCGTCAACACTGCCTTAGACGACATCCGGTGCGCGCAGTGCCAGAAACAGCTATACGTATCCTTGCCGCTCTCATTGGAATGTGGGGTCCTCTCGTCCAGCCGGGTTATTTCAGAACTCACTTCCGCGGGGTTCAAGCCTTGTGGAGTCGCAAACCAGATCCTCGAAGGATCCGCCAAATCCTGCCTGAAGACATAGTCCCTCCAAGCAGTCACGTGAGGCTGGGTCTTACCCTTGTCCCTCCGGTGCATCAGATAATGATGGCTCGTCACCTCCTTGAAAACGGCCATCATCTCCGGGTCCTTATCTTCCAAGACCTGGATCTCTTCATTTGATGGAAAATATTCCTCGTACGGTTCCGAGCCCCAAGGAAGCTTGGACACTTCGTACATCTCATGAAGGGCCAATCCCAACTCCCCCACTGGAGTAAAGAAGCTGCCAGTCTGGGCGTTGAAAAGCTCCAAGAGCGCAAGGAACATCGGCTTATTGAGGTCCACGCCTGCCTACGTGGCCCGAATGGCGGCAGTCAGCCCTATCTCTTTAAGCTCAACTTTGAACCTGGAAAGCACCCAGGAGGTCAACTCGTCCCACTTTGGGATGTAGTGACACCAACCTTCGACTCTAAAACCAGCTGTCGGATACGTGACCTTCGACGTCAGCATCCGATTTGCAAAAGTCGGGGCACTGAAGGGAAACGTGTCATTTGGGACTTCACTATAGATGCTCCCGGGACGCAAAGCTCGGTAACTGAACGAAGAACCGGTTCGTGAGGCGGTCAAGGTGTCTCGCTGGTTCGAGGTGGTGTCAATCGAAAGGGAACCCCCCAAGGCACCTCCTTGAGAAGGAGTAAGTTCCCAACCCATCCTTCTCTTCGAAGCTAGACGATAAAAGGCTGTCAGTGGCAACTGGCGGTCAACCTGCCGCATGTATAACATCATGCCCTTAGCAGCAAAGAACCAGTCTTCTCTGATCTTCAATATCTTCGCTTTAGAAGAGACTAATCGGTCGCCAAACAGAAAGGCAGGCTTTAGGAAAGTCACATCTTCAGAATCAGCAGACTTCAGTTTACCGCTCTCCATCATACTCTGGAGAAAAAGCGGCAACTGGACCTGGATTTGTAGCATCCTCTCACGAGGTTGGTCCAGAAGGATAGCATCCTTTGCAGGGTTGATCACCGCCTCATCAAAATCAACTCCCATCTGACAAAGAGAAGCGTCCAGGAGGACCTCATTCAACAAAGGGATCGTCATCGACACTGGCACGACAAAAGTGGAAGTCAGGCAAAAAGACAAAATATGTCAAGCAGACTGGCGCATTGCCAGGGTATGAACCCATGCGCATCTGCTTCGGCGCATCATCAGGGCATAGGCCCATGCGCGTTAGCATGTCTCGGCGCATCATCAGGGCGTAAGCCCATGCGCGTTGGCATTGGAGCTTCGGCGCATTATCAGAGCGTGAGCCCATGCGCGTCAGCAAAGGCTTCGGCGCATCTTCAGGGAATAAAACCCATGCGCGTCAGCCATTAAAATCTCGGTGCATGATAAAGGTATAAACCTATGCACGTCGGCAGGATAGAACCTCGGCGTATCATCAAAAGACTGAAGTCTATACGCGTCGGCAGTTAGGGCACAGGGCCCAAAGCAGAGATGAAACCCACCTGTTACCTCAGGACGAACGTCGGCAAGAGGCGTAAGAGTGATAGGTACATCCTCATCGACAGACTCCTTCGCTTTCTTCTTCCCCTGGCCGGCAGCACCGCGAGGAGTCTTGGGAGCCATTCTCTCGAGGAAGGAGAAGTTAGGGTTTTGAAGAAGAAAAGCAGAAGCACAGAGAAGAAGAACCCTTTCTCTCTCCAACTCTTATCTATTTATAGGGCTTGGTCGCACGCGTGAACAGATGACGTGTGATCTCAGCCGTCGCCTCGGGTTCTGTGCAGGGATAGCAGCAAATAAAACCAAAAGATCATCATTAATCTTTTCGATTACCGAGGCACCATCATCATTAACTGAGAAGAGCATGCACCCGAACAGGCATGCGCCCAGAAATCATGCTCCCTGAACTCCATGTTTCTTATTCAAAGTATTCCAAAACTTATTCAAAAGTTTTGAAAACTTTGAAGGGGGTCTTGTAGAAACATGGAATTTCACAACCAGAAAGACCATGCGCCAGACACTACATGCGCCAGGACTCGCACAGAACACTACACAGCAAAGTCAATAACCATGGACATTTAAAGAAGGACTTTTTATTTATATATAAAAGTCTATTACATGTCTAGAAAAGGTTGTACAAAGGAGAATTTCTACAAAGAAAAGATCCTAAGTCTACAGCCAGCGGCCACCATGCGCCTCCAGTTAGGCGCAGCAGTCATCATGCGCTGCCAGTCACCATGCGCTGTCAGTCAGGCGCAGCAGACATCATGCGCCTCCAACCAGGCGCATCCCACCATATCTTCAGCAGCTCAGTCATGTGCATCCAGCTCAGTTGTGTGCATCCCTTCAGCAGCCCAGCTATGTGCATCCCTTCAGCCAAATTCTTCCAGCCAGGCTCATCTGGCCGAGCAGAGCCCAGTTATGTGCCGCTCTTCCAGCCAGGCTCACCTGATAAGTGCTTCGCCAAGCAAAGCATTTAACCCTCTGGCTGGAACCAAGGAAGAGAAGAGCACCGCAAATGCTGAGGCAGGGGAGGCTTCGAAAGAGCCTCCAAAGCCGAAGGAAGACCGTGATCGAAACCGCGGCTAAAGGAGCAGCTTTCAACACGATCAAAGTGGGGAAACCCCACTTTGAAGGAAGAGAGAGCCTAACACCGCCATTCCGATCTACGGTTCTTCCGAAATAACGGGGACAAGGCCCGAGCATCCCTATCTTTGGATGCAACAGGCACCTTCCGCCTGCCTCGGAAGCCCTCGACTCCGTCTTTTGGATGTAACAGTCATCTTCAAGAGCATCGAAGACAACACAGCGTCTCATCTTCACCCTCGGGAGCACTTCGTCAATAGAATGCACCCGCATGTTCAAGTTCATGTTGGAAGTACGTGAGGGAATGAGAAGCAAATCTTCTCTCCATGCCACTATTTATAGGCCGGGCAGATCAAACCTACGCGCCAAGTGGATGACCCTCTGAATTCCGTGCAATAAATTTACATTAAATGGATGAACCGGACGCCTCGAATTCAGCCAAACGGCTATTTATAGCACTCGAAGAGCGAGACAGCCACATCATTAAAAGACATGTCCGATGCGCCAGCCAGACAGCACATCACACGGACGCGCCCTTCGGCATCTGGCGCATCACACAGACGCGCCCTACAGTACTCGGCGCATTACAGAGGGTGCGCCCTCACACATCTCCATACCGAGTGGAACGCCAACCGACGCGCCCACTCAGCTGTCCATCGAACGTTACCAACATTAAATGCTGAACTGACAGAGTTGGCAGCACGCCTCCCAAAGTCTGAACAGTTGACAGCTTTATTCAGAAAACGAAGCGTCGGCAACGTCAGCATCATCATTACTTTATTTCGACGGCTACTGCCACGTGGCCACTCCACCATCAGCATGCGCCTCTACGGCCATGCGTCCAAATCAGTATGCGCCTCAAAAGCCATGCGCCTCAGACTGCTCTCTGATCCCGAAAGACAGAAGGAAAGTCGCCTGCATGCGCCTCAAAAGCCATGCGCCCCAAATGGTTTGTAACTCCTAAAGGTTATGAGCCGCAACCTCCTCCTGCGCCCAATCCAAGGCGCAGCTCACCAGATCACTTCTCTCCACCAAATCCGAGATCTTCGAACCATGAGTTGACGACACGTGTCTTTTGACTCAACTCATCCAAGATTTCAGCAACGGAAAGATCTTCTCTCTGCTACGTGCCGGCTCACAACAGCAGTATGAAGAGTTCTCCCCCTCGATCAGGGCGCAGCATCCGTGCGCCTCCATCAGCAACCTCCACGTGGCATCCCCACACCGGCGCATCCTGCATGCGCGCATGAGCAGCCAGCCTGCAAAACTATAAATAGAAGGATCATCTCCTTCACACAGACACAGAGACTCAGAACAGAAGACTCACAACACAGAGAGAATCGACAACAGAGAATCACCGAGAGGCAGTTCTAGACACTCAACATCTTCCTCCTCTCAGCAAGCTCCAGCACCCAGAGCAATCAACACCTTCAGAGAACCGATAACCGTCGTCAGCCGGTCAACGGAGTCAACGCATTACCACTCGCTCCATTGGCACTAAGGACCCAACTTAAACAAAAGTGTACTCCTAGGACTACATCTAAGTCCTATATTGTATCACTGTTCTGTTTGTATTAAGATTTCAATCAAAACAATTTTAATGGCAAACAATATATATATATATATATATATATATATATATATATATATATATATAAATATATATATATATATATATATATATATATCACACTCACACACACATTCATATCTACATATATAGACACACACACTCATAAATACATGGACACACACACACACACACACATGTATACATATATATATATATATATATATATATATATATATATATATATATATATATATATATATATATATATATATAGACACAAACACAAGGATACATAGATACATATGGACACACACATATGTATATATGGACACAACACACACATGGATACATATATAGATATATGGACACACACACACACACATGAAAATATATACATATAGACACACACCCTCACATGAACATATATATATATATATATATATATATATATATATATATATATATATATATATATATATATATATATATATATATATATATATATATTATTTTTTTATTTTTATATATATATATATATAGACACACACATGAAAATATATACATATATACACACACACACACATGAAAATATATACATATAGACACACACCCTCACATGAACATATATATATATATATATATATATATATATATATATATATATATATATATATATATATAGATAGAGAGAGAGAGAGAGAGAGAGAGAGAGACACACACACACACACACACACACACACACACACACACATATATATATATATATATATATATGGACACACACACACACATGGATACATTGACACAAAAACACATCCTAGTTCTCCTAGGAGTCTCCCATAGGCCTCTAACCTTGACACAAAGGGACACTACCATGGGGTAAATCCTATGGGTTCCAAAATCAATTAAAATTCATAGGAGAATGATTTAGAGGATAGGAAATTACCTATTAGGAGTGATTCCTAACGAAACCCTCTCCGACACGAAAATTCTTGTAGGAAGGACACTTCCACCTTGCACTTTTTTCCCAAACTTTGGTAGCACCCTCCCTTGATGGTGTAGAGAGGATCTATGGAAGAAATTTGGGAGAAAAGAGAGGATTAAGAGATGAAATCTCAAGTTTAGGTATAGGTTTTGGGAAAGAACTCAAAAGGGGAAGAAATTAGGCTAAGTGTGAACAAGTTAAATGAAATGGAGGGGATGGAGTGGCCGACCATGTATGGTGGGTTTGGGGGCATTTGGCAAATGTCCAAAATGCCCTCCAAGCCTCCTTTAGGTCAAATTTAACTTACGTAAAAATTCGGGGTTAAAAAGGCCAAGTTAAAATCTACAAATTAACCGATTAAGTCATGTGGGATTTGCCTAAAAGTACTAGACTAATTAGTGGAATTTATGGGCCATGTCTAACTTAAGTTTGGCTTCCGATCAGAGTCTAAGCTACCCGGGTCCCCGATACAAGTCGAAATGAGCTGAAATTCGAACCCGACTTTAAAAATCCCCAAATAACATTATAATTAAATAAAAATTTCTAAACTTCCCAAAAATGCAAAAATGACCATTTTAACCCTATTTATGAAAAGAGGGAGTGACAAGTCTACCCAACTTAAAAAAAAAATTCGTCCTCGAAATTGAAAGCGAAACTATCACAACAACTAAAACAGAACAAGGAAAGAAAAAGAAAATTTTACCTCAAGGCTCGAAGAGATATGGAAATCGCTCCCGCATGTCGTCCTCTCTCTCCCAGGTAGACTCACCTGGAGAGTGGTGCCTCCATGCAACGCGAACCAAGGGAATGACCTGGTTCCGGAGCACCTTCTCTCTTCGGTCCAAGATCTCGACCAACTTCTCTGGATAACTGAGAGTCAGTCCCACTTCGATCTCGGAGTGGTCCAAAACGTGACTGGAATCTGCCACGTACCGTCTCAGCTGCGATATGTGGAACACGTTGTGTACTCCCTCTAGTGCGGGCGGTAACTCCAGTCGGTAAGCCACTGCACCGACCCTGTCCAAGATACGGAAAGGTTCGATGTATCGTGGACTAAGCTTCCCGCCACCACCAAAATGAATCGTGCCACGCGTCGGAGAAATCCGCAGAAACTGTAAAACCCCTATTTTTCCAAATATTTTTTATTAATTTATTAGACTTAAAAATGAATTTATACAATTATTGGTTTTTTTATTAATTATTATATTATGCAACACGTTGTACAAATTTTAAACTCGGAAAAGGTGTGTGGTATAAGTTCACCAAAAACCACATTAGGACTATTTTTGTTATTTTATATTTTTAAAGTTATTTTTATGGTGATTAAATATACATATTCATTACTATTAGATATCATTATTATTTGTTGTCCTATTTATGGTCAATTGAATTTGTACATATATATAACTATCTTTAAATATATTTTATATATGGATGGATAATATTATTTTTTATTTTAAAATTTTTGAAGATTTTATGGTGAATATATGGATATATATTTGTATAGATATATATATATAATGATTAAGCTTTTATTTAAAAAGATAAGTAAAAAAAAGAGAGAGAGAGAGAGAGAGAAAGTGGTGGGGCCGACCCCCACCACCAACAAAAAAAAACTACAGCAGCTTCATGCTGCGTGCAACAACCTACATTATATATATAAATATATATATATATATATATATATATATATATATATATATATATATATATATATATATATATATATATATATATATATATATATATATATATAAGTGGTGAGAAGCTAAGAGAATAGAAAAGAAAAAGAAAAAGAAAAAAAAAGAGAAAGAAAAAAAAAAAAAAAACCCACACCCACCCACTTAAGTGAGCGCCCCCCCCCCCCCCCCCCCCCCACATCCCATACTTGCTGAACGCAGCAAGTCAGCAACCCAACAATTGCGTGAGTGGGCTATGGGTTATTAGCATTAATAATAGTAGTATTATTAGGATTTTTGCCCCACTTGTTATATATATAACTTCCTCCATAGACCTCAAAACCCTAGACTTCCAAAACGAAAATTTTAGCATAACATACCCTCTTAGCCTAGGAGTTCGTTTCACCAGCGACGAAGTTGTGTGCGCGACGAACGGAGCATCGAAAGTCAGCCCTTCGTCATCCACGGAGCAGTTTTCCCACTCAAGGTACCCTACTTCCCGACGACGTAACTTTTTACTCGTAGCACCGATTTTCGATCCGTAAGATTTTTTGGAAAGTAGACTTGACCCTCTTCGAGATCCTCCTAGTGGATTTCGAAACATCCCATCGACTTGCTCGAAAAATTGAGACGAAGTTGAAGAAAAATCTATTTTCTGTAATACTAAAAACTGTTTTAAAACGACAACTTGTCGGCCAATTTCCGTTCTGTATATTAAAATTTTGTAGAAACTAATTAAAGGCAGAGAATAACAACCTAATCGAGATTGTAACGCACCTTCTGGATTCACTTTTCATCTAGTATGTAGAAAGTTATACGTTGTTAAAGTTTCACGAAAAATTGTAAATTCTGTTTTCGAAAAGTAGAAAAACACCCGATACGGCGTGCGCCCCGACAAACCGGGCGACGTGGTCGTGCACTATACGCATCGAAAGGCACGTATGGATGTTGTCGATGTGTGGGAACTGACGGAACCCGATTTCGTTGCATGTGTGCGACGAAATCAGTGCGTATCCGTCGAGATACCCCCGTATCGACCATTTGCAAATTAAGTCACAACTTCGTGTACACTCATCAAATCGCGACAAAACTTGCGCCATTGGACTCGAAATATTTTTTTGGTCCTGTGAGCCAAGTTTGATTCAATTCTGAGAAGGTTGATCGGAACGCTATTTTGGCGGGCCCACAATCCCACTCAACGGACGATTTTGTGTACAGCCCACCGGAATCCAAAATTGGACATACCGTTGGGTTCGTCTCATCAAAATAAATCTGTAGATATGTAGTTTGACGACTTTAGAGACCGTAGATATTGGCACGTATTTCGGTGCAAAGCTGGTCCAACGGCGGACATCGTTTTGACCCGAAATTACGAAATTGCCCATGTTCCAGAATTTGACTTTTGGACAGGCATTTCCTAGGCATATCTTTTATTCCAAACTCGTTCATGATTTTTGTTTCAGCATCCGGAGCTCCTTGTGGATTTTGACTTTCGTGTTGATGATTCTGATTGTTGGATTTTGCTGCTTCTCGCACCACCCTCAGGCAAGATACCTTGCCTTATTTACTGTTTATAATTAGATGCATCTTTATTTATTTATTTACTGTATATTTATTATCTGTTTTTAGTTGGGTCCATTACTTGCTATTTTTAGTTCATTTTATTTTGCTTCCGTTATTTTTCCTTCTTGTCTTTTTTGTATGTATATGGACCTAGTCTTAGCGAACTACCTTTTGTTAGTGTCCTTGGGAGGGAGAAGACAGTTAAATGTATGGGCTACCCCAAATCCAAAAGCTGTAGTAACTGCGTACTACGGTAGTCGAGTCGCGAGGGTAACTAGCCTCGAGCTATGTGGACTGATGGGTCACGTGGGCCGCTAGCCTCGAGTTATGCCGGCTGATAGTATTGGTAGGTGACGTGTGCGTGTTGTGAGTTGTTACCTTGTCCTGGGGGAGTCAGGCTTCACCTTCCCATACATCGATATGTCTTCTAAATTTCCTACTAGAAAGGTTAGGAGACCTTAGCAAATTTTATGTTCCAATCATGGCATGAAAAAATGTCACATCACAGAATAATAAGTTACCCCTTGTCCTTATTTGGTTGTAGGGGTAGCCTACTGTTTCGATGATGGGATATTGAGCCATGTTATTGTTTGGACACTTTTACTTTATTTTTATTTTATGGAACATTTATATTCAGTTCATATGGTATGTTCTTCTTGTATCTTGTTACGTCCCTCTGAGGACCTGGTTATCTCTCCAGATGTGTGTGCTTCTGTGATATTGCAGGTGTTCTAGTCGAGGTCGTGATCTTCTCTATTCATTCGGAGATGACGTATCTTGGATCTTCTTTGCTACTTCCGTCAAATCATTTCCGTTTCCATGTATATTTTTTCTTACTTGTTGGTAGTGGATTTGTCTCCGCCCAACGCATTGTACAAAGACTTATTATAGTTGATTATATGATATCTTTTATTTTTCATTCGTGGATGAGATTAGATTACTCTTGGTTTACTGTATTTTACAGCTTATGTATACATACGAGTTTCCATATATTGGAGTATACTTCGTATGTATGCAGCTGGCATGGATACGTACCTAGTCCTATGTATTTTGGGATTGGGGCGTTACATGTTTTTGTGGTGGCCCATGCAGGTCCAGTTTGTCACTTCGGATACGTAATTGTACCGATGTGAGCCTGCAACATAGGATTAGAATCTAGGAATCTCATCCATACAGCTTGACCTCTTCCCTTGGCTTCAAATTTTGAACTCTCGTTCGACTTCCTTGAATTGCATCTTGATTGATTCCTTTCTACCGTTGATTCTTATTTTCGTGCTTAGTGTCAACTAGGAAGATGACTACACTAGTATATGCTCATAGGTCAAACACATGGCTAGAATGGTTATATTAGCAATTGGAATACATTTAAGACTCTAATTGAGTTAAAAATGTTTTTTTTAAACAAGTGTGATTTAATGATTAGTAATTTGTAAAGTAGGATACTACCAAGGAAGGTTTTAATCTTGAGATTTCTAAATAGTAAACACCATAGGATTGATATTGTAGGAAGGAGAAAAAAAATAGCTAGAATCTTTATACCATTGATGGGCTTTTTGAGATTTGATATTTATAATTTATTGGGTTATAGCTATACATCTTTGCACAAGTATAAAAATTATTTGCTTTTCGAGTTGTGATATTTATGAGTTTGGGTGATAGATATACATCTTTGAACAAATATAAAATTTATTTGATTTTCGAGTTTTGATGATTATGATTTATTGGATTATGGTTATACACCTTTGAACGGTTATAAATTTGGTATGAAAATGATCTTAGCTTTTAAAAATGGCCGTAGAAATTATTTAAATTGAGTTGTACAACTTGCAATTTTCGTGTTAGTAATTTTGAATTTTAAGTGGAAGTAATGATGGTAAATTTTGGTTTACAATAATTGAAAACGATTTTTGAGAATTTTTCTTTATTTTAAATTGTGTCCTATGATTGAGGATTTACAAATCTATTTAGATTTTTGGTAAAAAAAAAAAAAGGATTTTGACTGATAAGATTATTTGAAAATTTAGTTAATGTGGGATTGCTAATATTAAAATTTTTGGAAAAATTTCGAAGGATGTGATGGAAAGTTATTTTGATTGATTAAAGGAAGTTACCATTTAAAAGTTGAGATTTTGTTAGAATAACTTAGCATTAATAGAAGTTAAAATTGATGAGAGCATTGAGCTTAATTTTGAGATTGCTTTTAATATGCTAAGAGTTTTATTATGAGTTATTTGAAAATTTTAGAGTGTTAAATTTTTTTTGATTGATTGTGAAATTTTTATGGATTCGTAAATTATGAACTCTTGAGTTAAATAGTTGAATTTAAACGTTAATTTTGAAAAAGGTTAGTAGTAACGAGATAAAATTTTGCTTTGAGATTTAAGAAAGTGATTTAAATTTTTATGATGAATTTGAACGGCTTGGAGAGAATACAAATTTTGGTGGTATATTTTTGAAAGTTTATTTTTGAAACTTTTGGAGGATACTTGAGTTAAATTTTAATGATAGGCCCCAAGATAACCCTACTGAGTATTCCACACAAATTGCCATGTCACCCATGACCATGATAGTAGTTTATACACAAGTGTTGTTAGTCATCTACCCAGCTATGTGACTGTATTTCCACCTCGGCTTACTCGACCTTCCTTCAATTGTAGATCTTTTAATTGTGACCTTCTAACCCACTTGCAATTCGAATAATGATTTAATGGTTCCTTAACTGTATTCATCTAGGAGACTATCTTCTTCCGAAATTGTGTTCCAAAATTATTTTTAATTAATTTTATTTCATGCTTTAACTTGATCTTCTTTATTTTTTTTGTATTAATTATCACCTCGTGAACTCCCACTTTCTATTTTTTATTTTCTGGCGTTCCTTACCGTGACTTGGATATTTGGAGCACAACACTAGACTTTTCCTTCCAACAAATTTTATATGTAAGGCCTAGACAAGCCCACCTTCATGTAGACATATCATGTCCCACTAATACCCATCTCCTTGTACTCTATTTCTTGATATGACCTTATGGTCAAAATGGCCAAACTGTAATCTTTACCATAATACCGATATATTTTTCGACCACAGATAGGGATTCAACCTCGACTCAATTCTTTCGACCCGATATGTGATTTTGTTCTACTTAATTCCTTAAATGCTTAGATTTGTGCTTTATCTTGATTGCTTAACCCATTGTCCCATCACACTACTAGCTTAACTCTTGTAAGTTGGGTAGAATATCTCACCACCCAACAAAGGCTTTGTCCTTGTGACCCATGTTGATAAGTTTGCTTAGACTATAAGTTCAAAGGACCCTAACTTAGCTAGTCAACCAAGACAACTGTATAGGCCCAAACTTTGGGCGGAACTTAGATTTTAAAAGATCCTGGACTATTTTATTTCCTTCATCATTACCTCCCTTACTCATATTTTGACAATCTCATGCTGCTAAATTAGCTTTAGTTTTTGCAAGCTTATTCTTTTCGAGCTTGATCATGACATATTTTATTGGGTGCACCCACTAACATATTGTCTAATCAGAATCGGTGCATGATGGTCTGATCAACCTATTGCACTTTGGTTCGCTTATCACATATTATTCTACGTGGATGAAGACATAGTAAACTTGCCTTAGAGTCTCATCCGTGACAGCCTTGGCAATTCTCTTTTGAATTATTTTCGCCGCCTATGAACCCCGTAATTCGTACTCAATATATAACACCGTCTTTGAAACCTTGTTGTTCTTGTCTTTTACTCATTTTGGAAAGACAAGGCACTGTACTTGCTAAGATAGACTCAAGGTATCATCTTTGGTTGCCCAATCGGTTAATTATACACAAATGTAGATAGCCACCGACCGACTCATGTGGCTATATCCTCGCCTTTAACTACTCCTCATTTCTCAACCCTAGAATTATTACCTTGTCCTTCCAATTGTTCTTGAGCACTCGAGAATGATTCTAATCATTCACTTAAATCAAACTCTCAATCGAGGCGATTAGTCTCCAGTTTCTCTCAAGGAACCATATCTCCCAAACGTTTAATTATTATCTTTGATCTACTCAATCCCTTATTACTCTCCAATTTGGATTATCAAAATTTTGCTACCTTCACGGGCAACCCTTATTCAATTCCATAACCATGATATATTTCTATATATCGACTCCACAATTCTCCATTGCATGGTGGTGTTGAACGCCGTTTTATCGCCTCCACCCAAATTTAATTGTATGTTGGTATTGATAACTCATTTCTACCCCTCCACCCTATCTACCTTATTATTCCTAAATTTCGAGGACGAAATTCTTGTAAGTTGGGTAGGATGTAAAACCCCTATTTTTTTCAAATATTTTTATTAATTTATTAGACTTAAAAATGAATTTATACAATTATTGGTTTTTTTTATTAATTATTATATTATGCAACACGTTGTACAAATTTTAAACTCGGAAAAGGTGTGGTATAAGTTCACCAAAAACCACAATAGGACTATTTTGTTATTTTATATTTTTAAAGTTATTTTTATGGTGATTAAATATACATATTCATTACTATTAGATATCATTATTATTTGTTGTCCTATTTATGGTCAATTGAATTTGTACATATATATAACTATCTTTAAATATATTTTATATATGGATGGATAATATTATTTTTTATTTTAAAATTTTTGAAGATTTTATGGTGAATATATGAATATATATTTGTATAGATATATACATATAATGATTAAGCTTTTATTTAAAAAGATAAGTAAAAAAAAAGAGAGAGAGAGAGAGAGAAAGTGGTAGGGCCGACCCCCACCACTAAGAAAAAAAAAACTACAGCAGCTTCATGCTGCGTGCAACAACCTACATTATATATATAAATATATATATATATATATAAGTGGTGAGAAGCTAAGAGAATAGAAAAAAAAAAAAAACCACACCCACCCACTTAAGTGGGCGCCCCCCCCCCCCCCCCCCCCAATCCCATACTTGCTGAACGCAGCAAGTCAGCAACCCAACAATTACGTGAGTTGGCTATGGGTTATTAGCATTAATAATAGTAGTAGTATTAGGATTTTCGCCCCACTTGTTATATATATAACTTCCTCCATAGACCTCAAAATCTTAGACTTCCAAAACGAAAATTTTAGCATAACATACCCTCTTCGCCTAGGAGTTCGTTTCACCAGCGACGGAGTTATGTGCGCGACGAACGGAGCATCGAAAGTCAGCCCTTCGTCATCCACGGAGCAGTTTTCTCACTCAAGGTACCCTACTTCCCGACGACGTAACTTTTTACTCGTAGCACCGATTTTCGATCCGTAAGATTTTTTGGAAAGTAGACTTGACCCTCTTCGAGATCCTTTTGGTGGATTTCAAAACATCCCATCGACTTGCTCGAAAAATCGAGACAAATTTGAAGAAAAATCTGTTTTCTGTAACAATAAAAACTGTTTTAAAACGACAACTTGTCGGCCAATTTTCGTTCTGTACATTAAAATTTTGTAGAAACTAATTAAAGGCAGAGAATAACAACCTAACCAAGATTATAACGCACATTCTGGATTCACTTTTCATCTAGTATGTAGAAAGTTACACGTTGTTAAAATTTCACGAAAAATTGTAAATTCTGTTTTCGAAAAGTGGAAAAATACCCGATACGGCGTGCGCCCCGACAAACCGGGCGACGTGGTCGCGCACTATATACATCGAAAGGAGCGTATGGATGTTGTCAACGTGTGGGAACTAACAGAACCCGATTTCGTTGCATGTGTGCGACGAAATCAGTGCGTATCCGTCGAGATACCCCCGTATCGACCCTTTGCAAATTAAGTCACAACTTCGTGTACACTCATCAAATCGCGACGAAACTTGCGCCATTGGACTCGAAATATTTTTCTGGTCATGTGAGCCAAGTTTGATTCAATTCTGAGAAAGTTGATCGGGACGCTATTTTGGCGGGCCCACAATCCCACTCAACGGACGATTTTGTGTACAGCCCACCGGAATCCAAAATTGGACATACCGTTGGGTTCGTCTCATCAAAATAAATCTGTAGATATATAGTTTGAGGACATTAGAGACCGTAGATATTGGCACGCATTTCGGTGCAAAGCGGGGTCCAACGGCGGACATCGTTTTGACCCGAAATTACGAAATTGCACCTGTTCCAGAATTTGACTTTTGGACAGGCGTTTCCTAGGCATATCTTTTATTCCAAACTCTTTCGTGATGTTTGTTTCAGTATCCGGAGCTCCTTGTGGATTTTGACTTTCGTGTTTATGATTCTGATTGTTGGATTTTGCTGCTTCTCGCACCACCCTCAGGCAAGATACCTTGCCTTATTCATTGTTTATAATTAGATGCATCTTTATTTATTTATTTACTGTATATTTATTATCTATTTTCAGTTGGATCCATTACTTGCTATTTTTAGTTCATTTTATTTTGCTTCCGTTATTTTTCCTTCTTGTCTTTTTTGTATGCATATGGACCTAGTCTTAGCGAACTACCTTTTGTTAGTATCCTTGGGAGGGAGAAGACAGTTAAATGTATGGGCTACCCCAAATCCAAAAGCTGCTTCTGGCCGAACTCTGTGTCGTCGGGGCTGAAGCATTTTTCAGGGTCTTTAATCACCATTGGATCGTATCCTACAGTCTAGGTTTTCCTGCGGATTAGAAGGTTTATACATGGTTATTCCTAACCCTAATCACAATACAACATTGAAGAACAAGAGAGAAAAGAGACAAGAATGCCATTGCAACTTTGGGAGAGAAGAAGGAGGATTGAAGGCTAATTTTGAAGGAGGATCGTGTTCGGGTAATCTCTACCCATCGTCCTTGTTCTTCGTAGCTTTGTAATCATTATTCTTGCTCCTAAGTGTTGTGGGGATCCGATTTGGATCGAGAGAAGTTTGTAGAGGGTGTAATCCTTTATTTCATTAGTGAATGCTTCTCAGGGTTGGACTCCGATTGTCCCGTGGTTTTTTCCCGCAAGGGTTTTCCTCGTCAAAAATTTTCTGTGTTTGTGTGGTTTGTTTTGGTATTTTGGTTCGTGCGTTGTATTGCTCGGTTCTCTCGCAGGTACTCTCTAGTTTGGAGAAAGGTTTTCGCGTTTCTTTCCCAACCCCAAAGAGGATATTTGTAAAAATTTCTTGTTTGATTTATGATGAAAGTGAGAATGAAAAATAATACAGAAAATTTCATCCTAAGGGATGAAATTATAGGAATTTGTGCTGAACGGGACGATTTTTGCAAAATTGCAAAGTCAAGGACACAACTCCAAGTGAGTTGGAGTCTCCATATGGAGACTCCAACTCACTTGGCGGCTTGGAGGGGGCCTCCATGTGAGTTGGCAGTTTTGGGGAGGAATTGTTTGTGGGGGACTAGGGGGATTGTTTGTGGCCGCATGTGTGTGTGTCGGGGGGGGGGGAATTGTTTGTGGCTGCCCATTGTTTTTTGTGGGGGCGGTAGCCCATTGTTTTGTGAGGCTGGCTATTGTTTGGGGGGGAGGCTGCCCATTGTTTTTAATTCGGGGGGTGGGGGTTGTTGCTATTTTTTCAAAACAATGGGCTACCTCTCCTCTATATAATCTCAAGTAATCCTCATATTCTTCATAAACTCAACTCATCATCTTCTTCTCCAGAATCCCAACCAAGCTTTGAGCTCTCCTTTCTCCACATTCACAGCAGATGGAGAACGAAAATGATGGTCGTATTCCCGGTGGACCGACTACGGAGTTGATTAAGAAGCAACGAAAAAATCATATATCCGATAAAATATTTACTAGAGAGGTAATTTATTTTATTTCAATAATTTTAATAAATAATATATTAGGTCGATTGTCCTATTTTTACTATGTTGTCTTAAATTAAATTGTGGAAATGTCCATTTTAGTTAGTAGTTATCTAATACATTTAAATGTTAATTTTGAAAATTTTAACAGTTATTTGATCATGATCGGGAATTACGTCTCCGAGAGCATGGAAATTGGCGGAAAGAGAGACGATATAACACATGGGTTTTAAATGATGCCCAAAAGGCCCTGGTCCAATCTTTCGGGTTTCAATATTTAGACCAAATTAAATTTCTCATTCACGACGTTCATCTTATTTTAAGTCTTGCTGAACGTTGGTGGCCCGAACATAACACTTTCCAACTTCCAGTAGGGGAGATGACGATCACGTTATGTGATGTCGCAAACATATTGGGATTGCCTATTACAGGAGATCCAATATATTTCAACCAACAATCTACTCCATCAAATCTGATTACTACTTATCTCGGAGTTATGCCTCCATCGGATCTGCGAGATAGCAATTATGTCACATTTTTATGGCTTTGTGGAAAATTCATGGATTTAAATTACACCATGGACAATGAGACGGTTGTCGTAGATGATATACGGGTACATATTTTAATTAGTAATATTTGTAAGGATTTATTTAGTATTTAGTAAAAGATTTGCTTTCTTTTTTTTTCAGATTATTCAGTGTACTGGAGCATACTTGCTTGCTTTATGTGGTGCTATTCTTGACCGATAACTAATTCACGTGTGAAAGCATTATCTGTATTATCATCTAAGTTATATTCCATATTTTTAACTAAATCATCACTGTTTTCGTCGTCATCATCATCATTATCAGCGTCGGATTCATCTGATGATTGATTTTGTTGAAAAGATGGAACAATTTGTTGGGAAGAACTACCACCCGCAAAATATTGACTATTTCTGTTATCAAAAGTTGTGGCTATTTGAATAACAAAAATATTTATATAGCGTGATTGTGAATTAATTTCAAAAATATAATTGCATGATTCATCACTATCTATTAAAAACATCTACAATTAGAAACAGGCTTCAAAATAAATTTATAATTAATAGAACAACGTTGAATAATAAGATTACGTAAAATTTTAAAAGTAATACTTTCATAAGCTGAAAATATTTGAGTTTTCCCGCCTTCGTAATCTAACCCATTTAAGTTACCTCCGTGCGAACATAATATTCTTACGCTACGATCCATAATCGAATGAGGCAACTGCTAGAGATTGATCAGAAGTTTCTGCTGGAGAACTTGATGAATGGAGAACTTGATCAATGTGTGCTGGTAAGTAATAGGAAGAAGAGTGAGTAATATGGAGTGAGTGAGTTGTGAGGATTGAGTCCTCCATGTGCTTTTTATAGGTGAATTTTAATAGAGCCGTTAGAAACTAGCCGTTGAGAAAGCAGAAGAAGAAAGAAAGAAAGAAAGAAAGAAAGAAAGAAAGAAGAATGGAAACTAGCCGTTGGAGGCCCTCCCCCCCAACCGCCAACTCACTTGGAGGCCCCCCTCCAAGCCGCCAAGTGCGTTGGAGTCTCCATATGGAGACTCCAACTCAATTGGAGTTGTGTCCTTGACTTTGCAATTTTGCAAAAATTGTCCCGTTCAGCGCAAATTCCTATAATTTCATCCCTTGGGATGAAATTTTCTGAAAATAATATTATAATAGTAATAAATATTAATATTTTGAACATTAACATAATTTGTAACACAATTAATATTAATAAAATTATTTTATTAACTAATAAATAATTATATTTAAAAACCATTTGTCGTAGTTCTAGGTTTTATTTTTAATCCACTTTTTACATTTTTGGATTGAAAAGTAAAAAAAGTTAACGGGTAGAAGAAAGTGAATTACAATAATTACTCCATTTTCTTAACTAAACAAAGTTTATTTCCAAAACCTCCCTTTCCTCTTCATTTTCTAGTGAACTAAATAAATCCTAATTCTCATGGTGAGCACTTATTCGTGTATTAGTTGGTTACCTGTTATTTATATTCTTCTTGCTATACTTGTGTGCAAGGCCAGACCTGAGGGTTGGATTGTTCTACCCAGAGCTAAATTTGGTTGTTTCTTGTCCTTAATTCCAAAAGTAGATATCAAAAAATAAAATGACGAATGGGTTACACGACGTAGAAGTCTCCGATTTTAAGGACATCGTGGAGCTCGGATTCCGAGTTCCTCTCTTTGAGCTACTAGTGGCCTTCCCAGTATGAAATCAAAATATCGGCCTGGTGGATTGCTAGTTAAACAGATAAAGAGGAGTTGGAGTGGACCGCATAGGCTCTATTGACGGAGAGGTGGAGACTTATGGTGTGTTTGGGAACTTTTTTGGAGAGGAAGTGGAAAATTTGAGAGGAAGGAAAATGAAGGTGAAGTTAATTTTAAGTCTCTTGGATATAATTAATGTTCAATCCTTGTGTTTGTTGGTGGAATAAAGATATAATTACTGTTCAATCCTTGAATTTTTTTCAAATTATACTTCATGCTTAACTTTTTGAGGGGTAGTTGGGTAAATTATTCAAAATTCCTCTCCTATCTCTCCATTTTCCTCCCACTTTTGGGAAAAAATTTATAGTGGGGCCCACATGTTTTTTTCCCTCTAATTCCTGAGAAATTATTAGATGGTCCCGGCTCACCACGTGGCGAGGGTGAATGGTGAGCCCGGCCAATAACTAATTGACACTTGGCATAATTTTTTTAAAATATATATATAATAATATAAAAATTACTTCAAATAAAATAAAAAAATTAGTTGTTGTTTTTCAAAACCATTATATTTTTTTTTGATGTTTTTGGCTCAAATCTTAAGTTAGTTTTTCATTTTTTATGCCAACTGTCATTTAATTATTGGTCGGGCTCACCATTCATCCTCGCCACGTGGTGAGCCGAAACCATATGATAATTTCTCCTAATTCCTCTCCTCCATTTTTCCTCCTCCCTTCTCAGACATCATTACTTTTTATTTTCTTTCCATTTTCCTCTCTACTTTTTCCTTCCTCTTATTTTTCCCCCTTACCAAACAATATGTTAGAGATCGGAGGGGAGGGGAGGTTGCCCTGACCTGGAGATTGTCCAAGCCCGATAGTTTGTCCGGCTTACCCCAGGACCATCCTGCTTGTGTGTCTAATACCAATGAGACATTGCATATGAAAGAAAGGTGTGTTTGGTAGAAGATAATTTTATTTTATTTTTAGTAAAAGGGCGGGTAAATGATGACTACAATGGGAATAATATCTAATTTTTGAAAATTCTATTTTTACACATTCAAAATTATATCAGTAAAAAAGGTGGATGTTCGCATTTTTCCTGGCAATAAATATTTACGTGGCATTTATTTCCATGTCATATTGATATAGAAAATTCCTATCAACCTCTTTATCACCTATAATAAAGTCTTAATTTGGAGACTTTTTTAGCCTCTATTATAAAGTTTTTTAAATAAAAAGTCCTCCATTGGTGAAGTCCTTAGGTTTATTGAGTATCTTATTAAAACTGAACAAAATGAAGTGAATTGTCACGACTCGCACCCGGAGTAAGGGCACGAGTGCGAGACAACGTCCCAGCCTACGCCGCAGAAACGACATAGAACGATGTCTAGGTCTACAATCTAACAACAGTTATAATATCAAAACATGTCGAAAATGGTCAACTCCGAACGGAGGACAAGCAATGACAATAAAATATACTCAACCAGAAATTATAAGAAGAAAAGATGACACTGAAAGATAAAGACAACTAGATATGAAAATATTATCCTGAAAATCCAACACAGAATAATACAAGTCCAAAGTCTTAGAGTCAACAATCTCAAATACAAATACTAAATAATAACAAGCCCAAGTATAATAGAGAGACAAAGTCCAGTACTAAACTAATCTAGCAGAGCTACCACTAATGCCTCATCGGCCGGGGCAAATCCGTGCTGGACCAGGGTCTCCAAATCTATGCCCACTACATCGCGAGGACCATAGTAGGTACAATAATCCTCCTCACCATCATATGTAATATTTTGTCAATATATCCAGTCAGGATGGAACGAGCACAGTCAATTAACAACAGTTCACAAGATAGGATAAAAGCTATAAGACTGTAAATAGAGAGTATATACAAGAGTAATGGAAATGTAGATATAAGTATCATGGCAAGGTAAGCTAAAAACTAGAGCTAAAACAAGGGCAAGTAAAACTGATCATGGCATGTACAAGAATCAAGAATTATCTATCTAGGTGTGTGAATACTAGCTTCGATATGTGGCCGGCTTGGGTCTGAACAAGGTCTAATGATCTAGCTAATCATACGTGGAGTGTAGGATTGGCATTCACAAGGTCTACAAGAATAAACAAGGCTGATAATGACCACACATCTACACTAATACTCTCTGCCCCCGACTGGTAGAGTGGATCCAAACAAGACACGTTATGACATGGGATTCTACGAGAAGAGAGCAAGTCTCCTCGAGAATCGGTGTCCATATACTGCACAAGAACTACAAGGGGCTTGCACAAGATATACCAAGATAACAAGGAATAACATCTCATGTCAGGATCCATGAATACCAATCCGTGTGACCAATGTGTCAAGAACAAGTATATCTACACTAAGTACATGAATTATAACAGTTATCGTAAATTGAAAAAGTTATCATAGAATGTACTCACCTGAGATCTGGTGAAAAATGTAAATAATGTATCGAGGCTCCGAGTGAAGTCACAGACCTAAATATAAGATATGTATGAGTTAAATAGGGTTTAACAGTGTTAGGCAAGATTTCTAGTGTATGCTATGTAAATCTAGGTCAAACTCAGTCACATCAGGTCAAACTAATTAGTCACACCAAGTCAAACTAAATCATACTAGGTCATTCTAGGCCAAACAAAGTCAAACTATGTCATACTAAGTCGAACTAGGTCAAGGTAAGTCAAACAAAGTCAAACAAGGTCAAACAATGTCAATCTAGATCATACTAGGTCAACATTTGACCTACAATTGACTTTTGGTCAACTGGTCAACTCTGGTCAACTTCTAATCCAATCTAGGTCAAACTAGGTCAATAGTTGTCTCACAGTTGACTTTTAGTCAACTGGTCAACCCTGATCAACTTCTAGTCCAATCTAGGTCCAATGTTGACTTGCAGTTGACTTTGAGTCAAAACAGTCAACCTTGGTCAAACAAGGTCAAATCTAAGTCAAATATCCTATTCCTAACAATTACCTACCAAAATAACCCACTTACTTATCTCTATAGGTATCTTATATCAATACCTTAAATATCTAGGTAATACCTTAACACCCCCATCTACTTTAGACTAGTAGATAACTCACTATCCTAGGCTAATAGATCCTACCATTTCATTAGACTAGTATCTACTCATCTATCTTAACATCCTACCAATACCTTATCCTTAGACTATAGGTAAATTTCATTACCTTGTCAATACCTTAGACTTCTCATTTACCCTCCAAGATACTAACTATCCCTCTAAGATACTAGTTAACTTGTATCTAACACTCTAACTTACTAGTATCCTAATCTCTAAGATACTAAAATATATATTTAGGACACTAGCTATATACATCTAACTATCTAACATATACTTCTAGTATCCTAAATTTTAAGTTACTAACTAATATTATTCTACTCAAGATAATATGACACACTAACCTATGACACCAAGATACCAACTTACATCTCTAGACTACTATCTATCCGCTAACTTAGAATACTAATTTCTAATATAGGTTACTAACTCTATATCTAAGCTATCCTAGGATACTAACCAAGATACCATATACTTTATCCCTATTGGTATCCCAATACCCTTATCTTGGTTGGAAGTCCAAAACCTTAGTCTAAGTATAAATATCTTAGTCTTCCAATACCCAAACTATAGTTATCTAGCATCTATTTATCTACCACAACCCATTAGATAACCAATACCTTAGTATCTAGCCCTAGTATCTAGGTAACCATACCTTACCTTGAAGGTAAACCCAATACCTTGAAGGTAAATCCCGTATTACCTTGTCTTGAAGGTAAACTCACTATCTTACCTTGTGATAAGGTAAACCCCTTTACCTTAAAGTAAGGTAAATCACAATATCGTAGGATACCAACATCTAGTATCCTAAGAATCTACCAATCTACAAACTAACCACTATCTAACTTAACTCTAATTTATACAAGATACAACTTATCTAACTATCTAAGATATCTAACTATTGGGATACTAACTCATCTAATCTCCAACCACGCACACACAAACCATGGATAACCAAGATACTAATATCTAACTATAACATATATGTATATATATCCATCTCTAACTCTAACCAACTAACATATGTCATATCTAACTAACAATAACATAGACTAACACAACTAACTATCTAACTTATACAAGATACCACTATCTAACTTCTAAGATACCTCTAACCTCTACATAGGTTCTAACATAACCACTAACATACTAACATATCCATACATACAACATCTAAATTCCTCTCCACTCTAACACTAACACACACACAAACACATATACCAAATCCATCCCCTCTCTTCTAACACACCACACACATTTATATACAAATACACTACCATTCAACCAAAACACAAATCACTCAACAAACCACAGTAGCCTCAAGTCAAATAGGATGGCATGATCCTCCCAACTCTTTCACCGTTACAATACACACACTACACTACCATCTATACAACATCAAACACACACTAGCACATATCCTCTATCAATCTCACTTCTCTCTACTAACCACACACATTCTTATCTCATTCAAACACACACAATACTAACATATATTACCTAACAATAATATATATATATATATATATATATATATATATATATATATATATATATATATATATCATATTTTTGACAACCTATGATATCTACATTCACTTGATATCCATACTACATAGGCTCATAGGATACACAAAATGTTCATCTCGTATAGTCAGTTTTATACTTAAAATCAATACTGCACCTATTAGACCTATTCACTAATTTCTAGGATTAAAGTATGTCGTAGTTCTTCGTATTAGCTTTCTGAAACTTCAAACGGATCGCATTTTCGTGTCCGGAAGCTCCCGGAATCGCAAAAAACACCAAAACACGTTCGTCTTTCGGACAACTGACACTCAACCAGTTTTACAGAAAGTTCTAGAACGATTTTGGCTTATTAATATATATATATATTTGGAAAGCTAACTTCGATACGGTTCTTTTAAAAAAATAGAAGATTAATCGGAGCCTTGAGCTAGGAGTTATGGTATTTCTAAGTTGCTCTGGCTACTAAAAACGTGGATGAAAATTATGACGAATTTGGGTTGTTTTGGATAAAAGAAACACATACTAACTATATTATCTAGGATACTAACTAGATTATCTAACTCACTAACTTAACACTAACACTCTATCACATACACACAAGACACATATCAATATATATATATA
Organism: Iris pallida; assembly: GCA_029216955.1. NCBI lineage: Eukaryota > Viridiplantae > Streptophyta > Magnoliopsida > Asparagales > Iridaceae > Iris > Iris pallida. Next base: position 1,174,578 of record JANAVB010010199.1, read on the forward strand.
TATATATATATATATATATATATATATATATATATATATATATATATATATATATATATAGCAAATGACCTCTAGCCTAGTGGTTAAGAGAGATGCATGCGGCCCAAGTGGTCAGGAGTTCGAGCCTCAGTGAAGGCGAGTTCGCCACAGTTATCCATTGCTTCAAAATATATATATATATATATATATATATATATATATATATATATATATATATATATGCAAATGACCTCTAGCCTAGTGGTTAAGAGAGATGCATGCGGCCAAAGTGGTCGGGAGTTCGAGCCCCAGTGGAGGCGAGTTCGCCACAAGTACCCATTGCTTCAAAATATATATATATATATATATATATATATATATATATATATATATATATATATATATATATATATATATACAAAAAAATTCCAAATCAGTCCACATCCATAAATATAACAATATTTGATATTTTTACATAAAAATAGGGCTTGTAGGCAAACCTAAACATCGTAACCATGGTTAATCTACTCTCAAACACATGAAAATCTGAAATTAGAAGACAAATAAGCCTATGGGGCAAAAACACAAACACATGGTGTGCCCCCTTTGGAATCTCTCCATGGGGGACACCAAACCTATCCCAAACTCCTAAAGAGGACTCAAAAGAGCCTCTAAAACATTCATAATGGTGGTTCATACATGAGGGTGGTTCCTATGGGTTAAAAACTAACAAATATGCAAGAGAAAGATGAAATAGAGAAGGTTTAGAGAGAGAGATACCTATTGGGAGTTGATTCCCAATGAACAACCCAAATGACACGAATCCGATACGGACTCTTCTAGCAAATGAACACCCCTTCTTGCTCTTGGCTCCATAATCCTTGTAGCTCCCTCTCCTTACAAGAATGAGAGAATTTGGTGGAGAAAAAAAAAAAGATTTGAGAGATGAATCAATGGGATATGCTCTCAAGATTGGGAAAAACACTAAAATGGGAATGGAGGCTACTTTACAAATGAATGGAACCCTCTCTTGGCTGCCATAGGGGTTAGGTTTGGGCCAATAGAAAATGTCTAATATTCCCCTAATAGGTCCCCTTTGGTTAATCTAAGTCATGCAAAGGTTTGGGGTCAAAAGGGTCAAGTTTCTGATCTCTAAATAACTAACCTTGTCATGTGTGTTTAATCTAAATGTACTAGCCTAATGAGATGAGTTTGTGGGCCATGCCTAACTAATCTTTGGGTCCCGACTAGAGTGTAAACTACCCGGGTCACTAACACAAGTCAAAACTAGACGAAACTCAAACCCGGCTAAACTAATCCCCAAAATACGATATTAATAAATAAATATTCACAAAAATATTAGAATAAGAAAAATGAAAAATTTACTCTCATTTTTTAAAACAAACAGTTACAATCCTACCCCCCTTAGAAAAATTTTGTCCTCGAAATTCGAAATGGTTGTACTCTTCTCTAGGTCAAGCCCCCAACAATCAAAGTCTACTAAATTCTATCCAAAGTTATACAACATACAATTCTATGGAATGGGAACAAACATGCATGGTTTTAGCCTCTACATTATCATGTTATTCAGTCTCCAATGGGTTTTTTTTTATTAATCTAGCATGATCATTACATATGCACGCTAAAGGTATTAAGAAAGCAATCAAACAATCAATGGGTGGAAAGAAACAGGAAAAAGGAAAGAACAAGACATAACCTCCTAATCCATCACCTGCAGTGTGGGTCTCCTCGACCGTCATCGCAAAAGCCTTGTCCTGGCGGGGTATATCCCACTGTTGGTGCAGGACATGATGCGGTGCTACAGGTGGCCTAGCTCCCACTCTCTTCTCCAAAATACCCAAGTAACATCTCTACTGATACCTACTCCATTATACTAGGGTACCTCTATAGGGTATCTATTCTGTAATCTGATAACCATAACTGTCTACCCAGAATCAAGTTATCGGAATCCTCGTCACGCAAGTAAGTATGGCTGCAATAAACCATAGGGTCCGCAACTAAAGTACATACCTCTAAGATCATGGTATCTAATATTTTCGCACATTGTCGCATGCTTGGCTGCGAAAACCTTAAATTTCCACAACACGAGAAATACATCTAAAATCAGACCCTGCGTCTTCGCCATGCCTACTAATATGATTGTAGAAGACTCTAGATTCCATAACCGAAGCAAGTTAGTCCAGATGTTTATCCTGGTAGAAAATTAATGCACACCAAGAATCAAGTTTAAACACGGATAAGAAAGAATAGACAAAAACAGTTGGAATCAAATTTCGAGATAGTTTATCATGAGATTCTTAAGGGACATCCCTGGAATCTTCTCAAGAAGTCATAACTGTGATTGAGTATCCTTAGCCTATATCTTCTAAACCTATAGCAGGCTCGTAGAAGCACTCTAAGTCGAGCACCACTACGACATCGCACTACTTGCGACTTCTGACTTGTATGGGCCACCACTAAAAACGTGTCACGACCCGTACCCGGAGTAAGGACACGAGTGCGAGACAACATCCCAACCTACGCCGCAGAAACGGTGTAGAATGCTGTCTAGGTCTACAATCTAACAACAGTTATAATATCAAAACCCATCAAAAATGATCAACTCCGAGCGGAGGACAAGCAATGATAATATAATATACTCAACCACAAATTTTAAGAAGAAAAGATGACACTAAAAGATAAAGACAACTAGATATGAAAATATTATCCTGAAAATCCAACACAGAATAATACAAGTCCAAAGTCTCAGAGTCAACAATCTCAAATACAAATACTAAATAATAACAAGCCCAAGTATAATATGGAGACAAAGTCCAGTACTAAACTAATCTAGCAGAGCTACCACTAATGCCTCATCGACCGGGGCTAATCCCTGGTGGACCAGGGTCTCCAAATTTATGCCCACAACGTCGTGAAGACCATAGTAAGTACAGCTTCCTCCTCACCGTTATCTGTAATATTTTGTCAACATATCCAGTCAGGATGGAATGAGCACAATCAACTAACAATAGTTCACAAGATAGGATAAAAGCTATAAGACTATAAATAGAGAGTATATACAAGAATAATAGAAATGTACATGTAAGTATCATGGCAAGGTAAGCTGAAAACTAGAGCTAGAACAAGGGCAAGTAAAACTGATCATGGTATGTACAAGAATCAAGAACCATCTATCTAGGTGTGTGAATACTAGCTTCGATATGTGGCCAGCTTGGGTCCGAACAAGGTCTAATGATCTAGCCAATCATACGTGGAGTGTAGGATTGGCATTCACAAGGTCTACAAGAATAAATAAGGCAAATAATGACCACACATCTACACTAATACTCCCCGCCCCCGACTGGTAGAGTGGATCCAAACAAGACACATTACGACACGAGATTCTACGAGAAGAGAGCAAGTCTCCTCGAGAATCGGTGTCCATATACTGCACAAGAACTACAAGGGGCTTGCATAAGATATACCAAGATAACAAGGAATAACATCTCATGTCGGGATCCATGAATACCAATCCGTGTGACCAATGTGTCAAGAATAAGTATATCTACACTAAGTACATGAATTATAACAGTTATCGTAAATTGAAAAAGTTATCAGAGAATGTACTCGCCTGAGATCTGGTAGAAAATGTAAACAATGTATCGAAGCTCCGAGTGAAGTCACAGACCTAAATATGAGATATTTATGAGTTAAATAGGGTTTAACAGTGTTAGGCATGATTTCTAGTGTATGCTACGTAAATCTAGGTCAAACTCAGTCATACCAGGTCAAACTAAGTCACACCAAGTCAAACTAAATCATACTAGGTCATACTAGGCCAAACAAAGTCAAACTATTTCATACTAAGTCAAACAAAGTCAAACTAGGTCAAGGTAAGTCAAAAAAAGTCAAACAAGGTCAACTATGTCAATCTAGATCATACTAGGTCAAGAGTTGACCTACAGTTGACTTTTGGTCAACTGGTCAACTCTGGTCAACTTCTAATCCAATCTAGGTCAAACTGGATCAATGGTTGACTCACAGTTGGTTTTTGATCAACTGGTCAACTCTGGTCAACTCCTAGTCCAATCTAGGTCCAATGTTGACTTGCAGTTGACTTTGAGTCAAAACAGTCAACCTTGGTCAAACAAGGTCAAATCTAAGTCAAATACCCTATTCCTAGCAATTACCTACCAAGATAACCCACTTACTTATCTCTATAGGTATCTTATATCCATACCTTAAATATTTAGGTAATACCTTAACACCCCATCTACTTTAGACTAGTAGATAACTCACTATCCTAGGCTAATAGATCCTATCATTTCTTTAGACTAGTATCTACCCATCTATCTTAACATCCTACCAATACTTTACCCTTAGACTATAGGTAAATCTTATTACCTTGTCAATACCTTAGACTTCTCATTTACCCTCCAAGATACTAACTATCCCTCTAAGATACTAACTTGTATCTAACACTCTAACTTACTAGTATCCTAATCTCTAAGATACTAAAATATATATTTAGGACACTAGCTATATACATCTAACTATCTAACATATACTTCTAGTATCCTAAATTTTAAGTTACTAACTAATAGTAACTCAAGATAATATGACACACTAACCTATGACACCAAGATACCAACTTACATCTCTCGACTACTATCTATCCACTAATTTAGAATACTAATTTCTAATATAGGTTACTAACTCTATATCTAAGCTATCCTAGGATACTAACCAAGATACCATAAACTTTATCCCTATTGGTATTCCAATACCCTTGGTTGGAAGTCCAAAACCTTAGTCTAGGTATAAATATCTTAGTCTTCCAATACCCAAACTATAGTTATCTAGCATCTATTTATCTATCCCAACCCATTAGATAACCAATACCTTAGTATCTAGCCCTAGTATCTAGGTAACCATACCTTACCTTGAAGGTAAACCCAATACCTTGAAGGTAAATCCCGTATTACCTTGTCTTGAAGGTAAACTCACTATCTTACCTTGTGATAAGGTAAACCCCTTTACCTTAAAGTAAGGTAAATCACAATATCGTAGGATACCAACATCTAGTATCCTAAGAATCTACCTATCTACAAACTAACCACTATCTAACTTAACTCTAATCTATACAAGATACAACTTATCTAACTATCTAAGATATCTAACTATTGGGATACTAACTCATCTAATCTCCAACCACACACACACAAACCACGGATAACCAAGATACTAATATCTAACTATAGCATATATGTATATATATCCATCTCTAACTCTAACCAACTAACATATGTCATATCTAACTAACAATAATATATACTAACACAAGTAACTATCTAACTCATACAAGATACCACTATCTAACTTCTAACATACCTCCAACCTCTACATAGATTCTAACATAACCACTAACATACTAACATATCCACACATACATCTAAATCTCTCTCCACTCCAACACTAACATACACACAAACACATATACCAAATCCATCCCCTCTCTTCTAACACACCCACACACATCTATATACAAACACACTACCACTCAACCAAAACACAAATTACTCAACAAACCACACTAGCCTTAAGTCAAATTGGATGGCATGATCCTCCCAACTCTCTCACCGTTACAACACACACTACACTACCATCTATACAACATCAAACACACAATAACACATATCCTCTATCAATCTCACTTCTCTCTACTAACCACACACATTCTTATCTCATTCAAACACACACACTATACTAACATATATTACCTAACAATTATATATATATATATATATATATATATATATATATATATATATATATATATCAAACATATTTTATATCATACACATTTTTGATAATCTATGATACCTACATTCACTTGATATCCATACTACATAGGCTCATAGGATACACAAAATGTTCATGTCGTATAGTCAGTTTTATATTTAAAACCAATACTGCACCTATTAGACCTATTCACTAAATTCTAGGATTAAAGTATGTCATAGCCCTTCGTATTAGCTTTCTGAAACTTCAAACGGATCGCATTTTCGTGTCTGGAAGCTCTCGGAATCGCAAAAAACACCGAAACGCGTTCGTCTTTCGGACAGCTGACACTCAAACTGTCACGCCCCAGAACCAGAATACTGGAGAGCGGAGGAATGACTCAGCCAGCTACGTATTACGGGTAGATGAATACCGTATAATACGATCAATGCTGTCTACAAGACGAGGGGGGTGCATACTACATGAAAGTCTCACTATGGTCACTTCACATCTATTATCTCAATCATCCAAGCAAGAAACAGTAATAGAGAACATGAAAGATAAAGCAGTAAGGCGTCCCAAACGCTCTGGGAAAATGTTCTTGATATCTGGCTTTACAAAACATAGCCAGATTGATGTAGCAAAAAAATATACACAATTGTTATCAGCTGCAGCCTGACTTTAGTTACAATTATGTAAAAAGTAAGTACAAGACAATCCGACTAACATGTCGGTGCCAAACGGCTAAGTATAAAGGTAAATAACAAAACGAGCGGTGAAGTAAGGGATCCACTCGAGTCCTCCTGCGATCATTCCTCTAATATTGACCATCTTGGAGGTAGAAGTAAGCTGAGTCCTCGGGAACCGGCTCTAAATCTGGCCATGCAAAACCAGAGAGGTTAGACCTCTAATAGCAAGTACCACAAGGAAGGACGATATGAAGGACTAAACTAGTAAGTAAGAGAATATAATAATAGATCTCTGCTTTCCACTAGGATTCATATCACATCACGACACTTCGAACCAACCTCCCAACCAAACAAGGACAGAAGTTGGCCCGTCATGTCCTGACATTCTGATCATCCCAGTTAGATAACAGAGTAGGTACAGTACACAAATAAATTATCTTGAACGGCCAATCAAATCCTATGGCTTGCTATTTTGAGTCCCAAGTTATTCTGGAATTTATGCAATAGGGATTCCTCAGTTCTTACTATGTGCGAGCAAGGCTAGTCTATCCAGTTAATCATGTGCGCCATGCATGAATTAGACGAGTCCTAGCAGGACGCCCGTCATCAATATATAATATACAATAATAATATAAGCAGATACTGTTCCCTGCCCGTGTGGCAGGTTTACAGTATCTGTGGGAACCAGCCGGCCCGTCGGGTACTACTTGTCCCAAGGGGACTGCCATGTAAGAACTCAGGAATCAATTCTCTCCATGCAATTATTATTTTATTTAACTTAATAGTTTCTATGTTGAGTGAAGTACCATGCCGTGGATCATGGTCATTCAGAATGAGTACTTTCGTACGAGATACGATATGCGCAACTCTACAATGATACCAGTGCGGTCAGGTTGTAGGTTTTATATAGCGTAATGCAACAATCAAAACTAACCACGAAGTAATCATGCATTGACCATAAAGTACACATGCTTCTTTGGTAAGAAAATAAAAAAAATAAATGAATTGAAGCCTGCATGTGCCTGTGTGCCAATATTCGGGATTAGCCAGTCAATTTCAATAGTTCATAATTAATATGAACGTGTCTCATTCATTCAATTCAAAGACGACTAGCCAGTCTCTTAGTTCCAACTTGGAACGCATGATCAATTATTAATCAAGGTCACAATCATTATCAATGGTGATAAGGCATGAAAGTCAACTAGTATTCAGTGGGGTCGAGTCTACAACTCTCAGGGTTTAATTCCAGTCAATCGGGGTATCTATAACTCAATTCACGACACATGGTACATCCCACGTAACAGTCTATATTTAACAGAAATATTAACATATCATGATTATATCAAGTTTTATGTCAAAAGGCGTAAGGATATAAAATGGACGTTAAATATCTAATAAAATATCAATATACAGGGCTGCGCTCAAGTCAGGCTACGCTCAAGTCAGCCTACGCTCAAGTCAGGCTACGCTCAAGTCTAGCTACGCTCAAGTCAGCTTACGCTCAGGTCTAGCTACGCTCAAGTCTAGCTACGCTCAAGTCAGCCTAGCGTATGCAAGTCCATACGACTCCTCTTCAAGGCAGCGTATGTACTCCATACGACTCCTTACTATCCAAGCCAGCGTACGCAAGTCATACGCTTCCAAAAGGCAGCGTATCAACTCCATACGATTCCTTACCATCCAAGTCAGCGTATGCAAGACATACGCTTCCAAAAGGCAGCGTATGAACTCCATACGACTCCTTACCATCCAAGTCAGCGTATGCAAGACATACTCTTCCAAAAGGCAGCGTATGAACTCCATACGACTCCTTACCATCCAAGTCAGCGTATGCAAGACATACGCTTCCAAAAGGCAGCGTATGCAAGACATACGCTCCCAAAAGGCAGCGTATGAACTAAACTGCGCTGCGCTAAAGAGCGCACGCAACTCCATGACGCAAGCTAAAAAGCTAGCATACACTACTCACTGTCTTCTCCAAACAGCAAGGACTCCATGGTTGCACTCCAAAGCTTTAAAAGTCCATAACTTGGTCAAAACAAGTCCAAATCCAACTTTCCAAAGGTCAAAATTGGGTAGAATAAAATTCTCTACAATATGGAACCATCAAAACTTGCAAACAAAGAAGTTTGATAGATCAAAATCACGAAAATCTAAAAATAACTAATTTCTAGATCTACAAAAATTAAGACTTCGAAATGAAAAATGCCAAGTTCTAAACTCTCTTAGGATCATGAGAGGAAGATAAATAAACTATAAAAACATGGGTTCTCATGTGAAGCAAGTTGTACTTGCCTACGGTTTGGTAGGTGGAGAGAGTGATGAGGAAGAAGAAGAAGTAATGGTGAAGGAGAGTTTATGAAGAGAGAGAAAGGGGATGGGGGCTTTAAATGGAAGGGGTGGTGGTAGGTGGGGGTGTTGGGTTCATGTTGAGCCAACTAAACTAAACCAACCAAGCCGAACCCAAAGTAAGACTAAAGCAGAGAATAAAAGCAAGAAATAAAATACAGGAATAAAATTACAGAAATATTAATTAACATAAATTAAAGGAATTTAAATACAGGATAATACATGATAAATATTAAATAAATACATTCGAGTAGTGCATGTATAAAAATATGCATTCTGGGAACGGGGAGTGACATCTCTACCCTCCTTAGAAAAATTCCGTCCTCGGAATTTCAAATCCAAGCAGGATAGAAACATCGGGGCTAAACTAATCTAAGTACAAGCAATTCAATGAAGCAATCATTTTACAATGTCCATAGCAAGTAACATATCTATATTTAACAATCTACGATATCAAGCAATTCTATCCAAACGGTGATAAGCATGAGGAATCAAGACAATCAAGGTACACAGAAAAAGATATACCTTATGAGTCAAACAGGTGTGGATGCCGTGATCGGATATCATCCTCACGTTCCCTCGTTGACTCTCCCAAAGAGTGATGACCCCAAGCAACCCAGACAAGGTTAATTGTTCGGTTCTTGAGTATCTTCTCTCTTCGGTCCAAGATGGACACAGGCTGCTCCTCGTAAGACAGGTTGGTACCAACAACCAGTTCTGAATGATCGAGGATATGGCTGGGATCCGATACATACCTTCGCAATTGAGATACATGAAACACGTCATGCACCTCTCGTAACGAAGGTGGAAGGGACAAATGATAAGCAACATCGCCTACCCTATTAAGAATAACGAATGGGCCTACGTATCGTGGACTCAACTTCCCGCGAACGCCAAATCTAATGACCCCACGGGTAGGTGAGATCCGCAAGAACATGTGGTCCCCAACAGAAAACTCTAGCGGCCTACGATGCTGGTCCGCCCAATGACGATGCCGATCCTGCGCAACATGAAGTCGTTCTCTAATTCCCTTAATCACTTCAACCGTTTGGATAATCATTTCTGGGCCTAGCATCTTCCTTTTCCCGATATCATCCCATGCTAGTGGAGATCTATACTTCTTACCATATAGTGCCTCAAATGGCGCCATCTGGATACTGGCTTGATAACTGTTGTTGTATGAGAACTCAACTAAGTGCAGGTGGCTTTCCTAAGATCCTCCAAAATCTAGAGTGCAAGCTCGCAACATATCTTCCAAGGTCTGAATTGTCCTTTCTGATTGCCCATCCGTCTGCGGATGGTAAGCCATGCTAAATCTTAACTTGGTACCCAGACTATGATGCAAGCTCTTCCAGAAATATGATGTAAAGCGGGTATCTCGGTCTGACACAATACTGACAGGGACTCCATGCTGCCTGACTATCTATTGCATATACAACTCTGCCAACTTTTCTGTAGATTGCCCTACTCTGAAAGGAAGAAAATTTGCTACCTTTGTAAGCCGGTCCACTATTACCCAAATAGCATCTTTAACACATGGCGATCTCGGTAAATCGGTCACAAAGTCCATTGTAATATGCTCCTACTTCTATTTCGGGATAGGAAGTGGTTGCAATAATCCAGCTGGCCTCTGCTGTTCTCCCTTTACTTGCTGACATACCAAGCAACGGAAAACAAATCTAGCTATCTTCCTCTTCATCCCGTTCCACCAGAAGTGCTGCTTGATATCTTGGTACATCTTGGTCCCTCCAGGATGTATAGAATACTGGAAACTGTGAGCTTCTGCCATAACTTCTTGTCTGATATCTCCACTAGGCACACATAGACGCGATCCAAACCTAAGTGTACCATCTTCGTGGATTTGCATCTCCTTTCTGAGCCCTGACTCACATTCTGCCCTAAGCTTCTGAATCCTTGGGTCCTGTGCCTGAGCTGCCTTGATCCTGTCTACCAAGTCGGATTGAACTTGTAGACTCGCCAGAACTCCTATATCACTAGAAAGTATAACCTCGATGCCCATCTCCTGAAGGTCTTCTAAGATATGCTTCTGTGTTGTCAACATAAATGCGCCGCCCCTTCTGCTGAGAGCGTCTGCTACCACATTAGCCTTGCCTGGATGATACTGAAGCTCAACGTCGTAATCCTTGATCAGCTCTAACCATCTTCTCTGCCTCATGTTCAGCTCCTTCTGAGTAAAGATGTACTTCAGACTTTTATGATTTGTGTACATGTCTACTCAGTCACCATATAAGTAATGCCTTCATAGCTTCAAAGCAAATACTACTGCCGCCAACTCTAAATCATGAGTTGGATAATTCTTCTCGTGGTCCCGAAGCTGCCTAGATGCATATGCTATCACCTTTCCGTGCTGCATGAGGACACATCCAAGGCCTTTACCTGACGCATCACAATATACAGTAAAACCTCCGGATCCAACTGGCAATGTAAGAATAGGCACTGATATCAACTTCTGCTTCAAATTCTCAAACGATGACTGGCATTCTGCCGACCAAACGAATGGCACATCCTTCCGTGTCAAGCGGGTCATGGGTGCTGAAAGTCTTGCAAAATCTGACACAAATCTTCTGTAATATCCTGCAAATCCTAAGAAACTCCGTACATCAGCTACGGTCTTGGGTACTGGCCAACTCTCTACTGCTTCTACCTTCTTGGGATCTACTGCTACTCCAGCTCCTGATACGATATGACCCAAGAATGAAATATGATCCGTCCAGAACTCACACTTGCTGAGCTTGGCATACAACTGGTTCTCTCTCAGAACCTGTAACACTTTCCTGAGGTGGTCTTCATGCTCCTCTTCACTAGTAGAGTACACAAGAATATCGTCGAGAAATACTATGACAAACTGATCTAAATACGGCATAAAGATGCGGTTCATCAAATCCATGAATATTGCTGGAGCATTGGTCAAACCAAACGGCATTACCAAGAATTCATAATGCCCATACTTCGACCTGAATGCTGTCTTGGGAATATCTTCCTTTCGAACCCTCACTTGGTGATACCCAGAACGAAGATCTATCTTGGAGAAAACTCTAGCTCTGCTCAACTGATCAAACAAGTCGTCGATCCTGGGTAGTGGGTACTTGTTCTTTACTGTTGCCGCGTTAAGCTTCCTGTAATCGATGCATAATCTGGATGATCCATCCTTCTTCCCTACAAGTACCACTGGCGCTGCCCATGGTGATATGCTAGCTTGGATAAACTTCTTCTCCTTCAATTCCTCTATGTGCTGATACACCTTGGCCTGCTCCGAATCCGCCATTCTGTAAACCCGATCTGATTTCAGTTTAGTCCCAGGTGCCAATTCTATGCTGAACTCAATATCTCTAACCGGTGGTAGACCTGGAAGTTCTTCGGAAAACACGTCTAAAAATTCTTCAACTACCTTCGGAACTTGAACTTCTTTCATTGCCGTTATTACTCCCTGCTCTTGCTGAGTTGCCTCTGATCTGACTAAGGTGAATCTCTTCATGCCTAGAATATCAAAAGATACACTCTCACTACGACAATCTATTGTCGCATGACTGTCTTTCAGCCAGTCCATGCCTAAGATAACGTCGAAATTTCCAATAGGAAATTCTATCAACCGGGCGGGTAAGAAATGCCCACAAACTACAACGCTACATGCCAAAATAACTCTACTAACTCCTACGAGCCCATTACCAGTGAGTATATTCAACCTCCCTGGCAATGCCTCGAACTCCATTCCTAGCCGTGTCGCAAATTGTGCAGATATAAATGAGTGGGATGCTCCCGAATCAAACAATGCTACTGCGAGATATGAGGCGACGAGAATGTTACCTGCCACGATATCTCCCGATGCTAATGCCTCTTCCAATGACAGAGTGAATGCCTGCCCTCGACCTCCTTGCTGGTTCCCATGTTGCGGCCTAGCCTGGTGCTGCTGCTGGCCCCTGCCTTGATGATGCGGGGGTGGTCTATGCTGGTATTGCTGTATCGGCGGTCCCTGCTGCCGAAACATCTGAGCCTGCGGTACTAACGGACGCTGTGCCAACGGCCTTACTGCCACCGCTGGTCCTCAATACTGGCCTGCCCCTGGTGCTGGCAGAGCAGGAAATTATTGCCCTGGTCCTCCTGACCTCGAATTCATGGGACATGTGGTAACCCGATGGTCTGGATTTCTACATATCAGACATAGTCCATTCAATGTCCGACACACATCTCTAGTGTGTCCCATCTTCCCACAATAAGTGCAGCCCGCTGGGGGTTGCTGGTTCTTCCTTGGTTGTTGTTGCTGCTGCCTGGGTGGTGGTGCTGGCCCCCGTATCGCCACATCGTGGATACGAATGCCAGGGGATGGTGCTGTTGTTCGGGGCGCTGCTCTCCCTCCTCCTTCAATCTGACTGTGGGATCTCTTCTGACCTCCAGTCCTTGCCACAAGCCTCTGAATGGTGATTTCATGCCTGCGGGTTGCCGTCAATACTTCGTCAAAAGTCTGGTAGTTGTGTCCCTCTATTAATTGCAAGAGCTCAAGATGAAACCCTTGCTGGAACCTCATCGTCCTCTGGCGCTCCGTTGCTACCATCTCTGGGGCAAACCTACTCAATCTGCAGAACTCCGCTGCGTACGCATCTACAGTCTTGCCAGCCTGTCTGAGGTTGATAAACTTCTGTTGTAGCTCAAACTGCGCCACAACTCCATAATACTTTGTCTTGAATCTTGCTGTAAAATTGTCCCAAGCCACAGGACGTCTGATGCCTACCTCCTCTGATTCCTACCAATCACGTGCAAGGTCCTGAAGTAACAACTTCACCTGATCCACACGTTCTTCTGCCGGCACCTTAGCGGCTATCAAAATAGCCTCAATATCCTTAAGCCATGCATCTGCTGAGATGGCATCCTCTGTGCCCTCGAAACGACGGGGGTTGTACTTGCAAAACCGGGCTGACGCTCCTGAATCTGTCCTTGCCCCTCTTTCCAATGCCGTCTGTAATCCTTGGTTGAGTAGTACATTCTGCTCTTGTAACTGAGCGTGCATGCGCTGCTGGGCTAACATCTGGTGTTGCTGAGTAGCCATCATCCCTCTCATGATCTCCAAAAGGGCTGGTGTGTCCAATTCCACAGGGGTAGGTGGAACTATTGGTGGTGTTGGAACCTCTGGATACTGCGGTCCAACTGTTGGTTCTACTATCACTTCTTCCTAGATAGTCTCTTGAGTTAGTACAGACCCTTGTTGCTGACCAACATGGTCAGGTTGTCCATGTTGCTGTCCATGTTGTTGCTGTCCAGCTCTGACAGATACGGACGAGGTGCCCCTAAGAAAAGGGACAAGAGAACAATCAAATGACCGGACAGGGAAGATCAATGAAGTCAAAGGATACTGGAATGTCAAGCTGGTATTGAGAACAACGAATCGCGAGATCAAGGGGGAACATGTGTGATTGAGACATCCTATAAATCAAAACACCCCACAAGTCTGAAATCAGACCTGCATGGGCCACTACTAAAACCTTGTCACGCCCCAGAACCAGAATACTGGAGAACGGGGGAATGACTCAGCCAGCTACGTATTACGGGTAGATGAATACCATATAATACGATCAATACTGTCTACAAGACGAGGGGGTGCATACTACATGAAAGTCTCACTATGGTCACTTCACATCTATTGTCTCAATCATCCAAGCAAGAAACAGTAATGGAGAACATGTAAGATAAAGCAGTAAGGCGTCCCAAACGCTCTGCCAAAATGTTCCTGATATCTGGCTTTACAAAACATAGCCAGATTGATGTAGCAAAAAAATATACACAATTGTTATCAGCTGCAGCCTGACTTTAGTTACAATTATGTAAAAAGTAAGTACAAGACAATCCGACTAACATGTCGGTGCCAAACGGCTAAGTATAAAGGTAAATAACAAAACGAGCGATGAAGTAAGGGACCCACTCGAGTCCTCCTGCGATCATTCCTCTAGTATTAACCATCTTGGAGGTAGAAGTAAGCTGAGTCCTCGGGAACCGGCTCTAAATCTGGCCATGCAAAACCAGAGAGGTTAGACCTCTAATAGCAAGTACCACAAGGAAGGACGATATGAAGGAATAAACCAGTAAGTAAGAGAATATAATAATAGATCTCTGCTTTCCACTAGGATTCACATCACATCACGATACTTCGAACCAACCTCCCAACCAAACAAGGACAGAAGTTGGCCCGTCATGTCCTGACATTCTGATCATCCCAGTTAGGTAACAGACTAGGTACAGTGCACAAACAAATCATCTTGAACGGCCAATCAAATCCTATGGCTTGCTATTTTGAGTCCCAAGTTATCCTAGAATTTATGCAATAGGGATTCCTCAGTTCTTACTATGTGCGAGCAAGGCTAGTCTATCCAGTTAATCATGTGCGCCATGCATGAATTAGACGAGTCCTAGCAGGACGCCCGTCATCAATATACAATATACAATAATAATATAAGCAGATACTGTTCCCTGCCCGTGTGGCAGGTTTACAGTATCTGTGGGAACCAGCCGGCCCGTCGGGTACTACTTGTCCCAAGGGGGCTGCCATATAAGAACTCGGGAATCCATTCTCCCCATACAATTATTATTTTATTTAATTTAATAGTCTCTATGTTGAGTGAAGTACCATGCCGTGGATCATGGTCATTCAGAATGAGTACTTTCGTACGGGGTACGATATGCGCAACTCTACAATGATACCAGTGCGGTCAAGTTGTAGGTCTTACATAGCGTAATGCAACAATCAAAACTAACCACGGAGTAATCATGCCTTGACCATAAAGTACACATGCTTCTTTGGTAAGAAAATAAATGAATTCAAGCCTGCATGTGCCTGTATGCCAATATTCGGGATTAGCCAGTCAATTTCAATAGTTCATAATTAATATGAACGTGTCTCATTCATTCAATTCAAAGACGACTGGCCAGTCTCTTAGTTCCAACTAGGAACGCATGATCAATTATTAATCAAGGTCACAATCATTATCAATGGTGACAAGGCATGAAAGTCAACTAGTATTCAGTGGGGTCGAGTCTACAACTCTCAGGGTTTAATTCCAGTCAATCGAGGTATCTATAACTCAATTCACGACACATGGTACATCCCACGTAACAGTCTATATTTAACAGAAATATTAACATATCATGATTATATCAAGTTTTATGTCAAAAGGCGTAAGGATATAAAATGGACGTTAAATATCTAATAAAATATCAATATACAGGGCTGCGCTCAAGTCAGGCTACGCTCAAGTCAGCCTACGCTCAAGTCAGGCTACGCTCAAGTCTAGCTACGCTCAAGTCAGCGTACGCTCAGGTCTAGCTACGCTCAAGTCTAGCTACGCTCAAGTCAGCCTAGCGTATGCAAGTCCATACGACTCCTCTTCAAGGCAGCGTATGTACTCCATACGACTCCTTACTATCCAAGCCAGCGTACGCAAGTTATACGCTTCCAAAAGGCAGCGTATCAACTCCATACGACTCCTTACCATCCAAGTCAGCGTATGCAAGACATACGCTTCCAAAAGGCAGCGTATGAACTCCATACGACTCCTTACCATCCAAGTCAGCGTATGAACTCCATACGACTCCTTACCATCCAAGTCAGCGTATGCAAGACATACGCTTCCAAAAGGCAGCGTATGCAAGACATACGCTCCCAAAAGACAGCGTATGAACTAAACTGCGCTGTGCTAAAGAGCGCGCGCAACTCCGTGATACAAGCTAAAAAGTTAGCGTACACTGCTCACTGTCTTCTCCAAACAGCAAGGACTCCATGGTTGCACCCCAAAGCTTCAAAAGTCCATAACTTGGTCAAAACAAGTCCAAATCCAACTTTCCAAAGGTCAAAATTGGGTAGAATAAAATTCTCTACAACATGGAACCATCAAAACTTGCAAACAAAGAAGATTGATAGATCAAAACCACCAAAATCCGAAAATAACTAATTTCTAGATCTACAAAAATTAAGACTTCGAAATAAAAAATGCCAAGTTCTAAACTCTCTTAGGATCATGAGAGGAAGATAAATGAACTATAAAAATATGGGTTCTCATGTGAAGCAAGTTGTACTTGCCTACGGTTTGGTAGGTGGAGAGAGTGATGAGGAAGAAGAAGAAGTAATGGTGAAGGAGAGTTTATGAAGAGAGAGAAAGGGGATGGGGGCTTTAAATAGAAGGGGTGGTGGTAGGTGGGGGTGTTGGGTTCATATTGAGCCAACTAAACTAAACCAACCAAGTCGAACCCAAAGTAAGACTAAAGCAGAGAATAAAAGCAGGAAATAAAATGCAGGAATAAAATTGCAGAAATATTAATTAACATGAATTAAAGGAATTTAAATACAGGATAATACATGATAAATATTAAATAAATACATTCGAGTAGTACATGTATAAAAATACGCATTCTGGGAACGGGGAGTGACATAAACAGTTTTACAGAAAGTTCTAGAACGATTTTGGCCTATTAATATATATATTTGGAAATCTAACTTCGATACGGTTCTTTTAAAAAAATAGAAGATTAATCGGAGTCTTGCGCTATGAGTTATGGCATTTATAATTTGCTCTGGCTACTAAAAACGTGGATAAAAATTATGACGAATTTGGGTTATTTTGGACAAAAGAAACACATACTAACTATATTATCTAGGATACTAACTAGATTATCTAACTCACTAACTTAACACTAACACACCCACACTCTATCACATACACACAAGACACATATCAATATATATATATATATATATATATATATATATATATATATATATATATATATATATATATATATTCACATACACACAAGACATATATATATATATATATATATATATATATATATATATATATATATACAAAAAATCCCAAATCAGTCCACATCCATAAATATAACAATATTTGATATTTTTTACATAAAAATAGGGCTTGTAGGCAATAATACATAGATTCAAACATTGGTATCCAAATGAGAACAATCCTAAACATCCTAACCATGGTTAATCTACTCTCTAACACATGAAAATCTGAAATTAGAAGACAAATAAGCATATGGGATAAAAACACAAACACATGGTGTGCCCCCTTTGGAATCTCTCCATGGGGGACACCAAATCTATCCCAAACACCTAACGAGAACTCAAAAGAGCCTCTAAAACATTCCTAATGGTGGTTCATACATGGGGATGGTTCCTATGGGTTCAAAACTAACAAATATACAAGAGAAAGATGAAATAGAGAAGGTTTAGAGATAGAGATACCTATTGGGAGTTGATTTCCAATGAACAACCCAAAGGACACGAATCTAATACGGACTCTTCTAGCAAATGGACACCCCTCCTTTCTCTTGGCTCCACAATCCTTGTAGCTCCCTCTTCTTACAAGAATGAGAGAATTTGGTGGAGAAAAGAGAAGATTTGAGAGATGAATCAATGGGATATGCTCTCAAGATTGGGAAGAACACTAAAATAGGAATGAAGGCTACTTTGCAAATGAAAAGGAGATGGAACCCTCTCTTGGATGCCATAAGGGTTAGGTTTGGGCCAATGGAAAATGTCTAATATGCCCTTAATAGGTCCCCTTTGGTTAATCTAAGTCATGCAAAGTTTAGGGTCAAAATGGTCAAGTTTCTAATCTCTAAATAACTAAACTTGTCATGTGGGTTTAATCTAAATGTACTAGCCTAATGCGATGAGTTTGTGGGCCATGCCTAACTAATCTTTGGGTCCCGACTAGAGTGTAAACTACCCGGGTCACTAACACAAGTCAAAACTAGACGAAACTCAAACCCGGCTAAACTAATCCCCAAAATACGATATTAATAAATAAATATTCACAAAAAATTAGAATATAAAAAATAACAAATTTACTCTCATTTTTGAAAACAGGCAGTTACATGAATTATCATAAACCATATTAAGCAAAACTGATTTGGAATTTTTGTTAATTCAGTTACATTTGGTTGGGAAGAGGTAGCCTCTTTATGCTTCAAGGAATTCGTACATTATGGTAGAGCAGTGGGGTGCACCTTGAATTTGAATAAAGTAAGTGGGGTGGGATCAAAATTTCTCTAAATATAATACAATACTAGTTTTGCAATAGCTTGTTGAGAAAAGTGCTTAAACATCTGTCTTTGATAAATAAAGATGCTATATACATGCAGAACTTTGACTCTGGTCGACTGTCTATAATACTTTGTTATCAATTAACGTATGCCACAAATTTTTAGGAGGAATAAGTATAAACAGTTGTTTTCACAAGAAAGATACGCTGGTAATTCTTTCGAAGAAAATTTTGTTACGTAGTTTATTTTACAATCTTTTGGTATGTAAATACAATACAAGAATTCTTTTACAAATTTAATTCTGAAAAAATTATGATGATGGAGGACTGATCGGTGCATGATCACTCTGCTCCGTTGACGATTTGACACTAGTCTTGTTACTCACGATAAGAGCGCTAGAACAATTATTTTCTCCTTTATAGAAATGAAATTCAGAAAGTCTACGTAAAGATGAACTTTTGGTTTCTTCAATGACACATCTATTGGAGGTTGCGATGATGTAATAGACCCAAGGAGAACATCTTAGAACTTTGGTGGAGAAGATGAATTACGTAATACGGGTTGTGCAAAGTGCTGAGGACTGACAAAATGTTCTCTTTCTCTCTCTATCTTCCTTTCTCTCTCTAAAAAGTTTTTTCTAAGCCCCTCCAAATGTACAATAGCATGGACTATTTATAGGCACATTTGATAATCTTCACTACCTTGCAAAATTGTGGGATTTTGTAGGGAAGTAGCTGCCAACGAGACAGAAAACCAAGCTGGATGTCTTGGCTACTTATCCTGTGGCTATCTGCAATACGTCTTTACACTGCATTCGACCCACGTGAGTGACTGTTATCTCAGTGGTCAGGGGATTTTACCGCTATCTGACATTTTAGGGGAGCAATTTGTCAAGCAAGTGCTTGTCAGAGCTGACAACCAATCGAATGTCTGCCTGACAGTACGGGCTGTCAGTTTGGCAGAGCTGTCAACCAATTGTGTGTTGTCAGTTTGGCAGAATTATCAACAAATTATATGCTGGAAGTTTGGCAGGACCGCCATCGCATTAAATGCATGTGCTCTAACATGGCTTGATTATGCGAGATTGTGCATTTGAGCACCATTATGCGATATTGTGCATTTCAGTAGAATTTTACGAGAATGATTCTGTGAGGTTGGACTTTTTGTAGAGGCTTTATTTTGTTAGGTTTCATGGATTTATGCGAGAACACAACCGCGGTCCCTCGAGACCAGCTAGCTACACCCCTGGTTCTCTGCAACATGTCAGGAGGAAGGGTTCGTCGAAGTAAATAGCATGTGGAGACTTGAGTCTATTTACAAAGAACAAAATTTTTATTACAAACTAAGAAAAAGAGTACATGAGTATAATTGATTTATGGGGAAGTACAACTATAGGAATCTGATCAGAAGACGATCACTTTATCCCTTGGACGATGTGTTATCGAAGACACGAGCCTTTGGAGAATGCAACAACACTTTGGTAGAAGATTATGATCACCCTTGATGTTTTGTGAATGATTTGAAACCCTATTTATAGAGTTCTTGAAATAACTGTTTAGTAGTTATTCTGGATTACGCGCGCTTCAGGTTGCGCGCCTCATGTTCACTTGCACGAACGGTTGCACTAACTGCTGTAGACACGTGGCATCGTTTGATTGAGATGAGCGTGGTCGTGGACAGTTTAGTGGGCATGTTCTATAAATTTTGTGGCTTGCACGCCACGTTACTCTGTTCCGAACACTATTTGATTACTCTGCACGAGCTTCATCAGGTTGCGCGTGGGCGCATCGTAACAACTTGTGTAAACGGTTTGCACCAACTGCTGTAGACACGTGGCATCGTTTGATTAAGATACGCGTGGTCGTGGGCAGTGTAGTAGGCACACTCTGTGAAGTTGATGGCTTGCGTGCCACGTCATCCTATATTAAAATAATAATTAATCAAGTGGCGCCAATTTGTCAGGCTGCGCATAGGCACAACTCAATGACTAGTGCATTTTGACTAGGTCTTCTGTGTTGTACTGTTTAATCCTTGCGCCATTCAGTGACTTGTGCGAACCAGCTATCAGCATTAATTACATGCTGACAAAATCTTCTCGAGCGTCGCGTTGTGCGGGATTCGAATGGATTTTCCTTAATCTCTGTGCCGTCAGTTGTCAGATAATGATGACGCCATTACAGCTTCTCGAGGAAGTGTGCCACGTGTCGCTCCGCATACCCTGACTCCAGCGTAACCTGGTATTGGCGCAACCTGATGCTGCACAACTTGAATATTTGGCGCAACATAATGTTTTGGCGCCAGCAGATGATTGAGCACTTTAATGGGTGGCGCATCATATTTTTTAGGCACTACAAGACCCCCTTCAAAGTTTTCGAAACATGGAAATACTTCAAAGTTTTGAAATACTTTGAATTACGCTAGCTTTGTTTGGATTGAGCCAGTTAATGCTCAACCGTCATAATAAATTTCTTCTCAAAAACATTCGATCTCCTCTTCGTCTTCCCGAGTTTTATTGATGATGTTCGGTTTTCCATGGGGAATATGAAGCGTTGGTTGGTTATATATATAGGGAGAGGTCCTTGTACTCATTCCTCATTTCTGTACTTCCATGGCACCTAAGAAGAAGGAGATGGCGACCGGCGTTAGCATCGAAGTGAAAGCTCAGGAGACAAGGCCTGACACTGCACCTACGATCCTATCAGAGGCTGACCGATCACTACGAGCAAATAGTTTCTTAGAATGCTTTGGATTGACCCCAGCAGTCTTTGATCGTCTGAACAGTGGTCCTTCGTCTTTTTCTGAAGAGTGCGGTGGCGCAGAAGGATTTCTTCGTCTGATGCGTCGTTCAGGGATTCGTGATATCCGCGAGTTAGGCGCTTCTCTTCGCCATGCTAGTGAAGAGGACGAGAAAAATTAATGGTTTCTGTAGGGGGCACCACTTTTTCTTTTGTCTTTTGCACAACTCATTTTGTAGGGACTTGTTTTCCCTTTTTATAAGAAAAGAATGAAAAAGAATTATTTCTGGCGCCCTTTTACAAACTTTTTCATCTGATCTGTTTAGTGGCGCGTGCCAATGCACCATTTTGACCAACTCAAATGTCTACTATTTTTTTCGAAGAACACGTGGCAGTTTTTTGTGTGGTTTAAACACCTCTTGTTTAGGTCCTTCCCGAGATAGGCTCCTAGAATGACGCGCCCGTTCACATCTTTTGGGCTCTTTAAATAGTCGATAGGAGAAAGAAATGTCCATGAACTCTTTCTTTTCATTTCTTCTTTCTGTTGATGCCGATGGTTCTTCGCAGAATCCCCTCGACGGTCAAGAGTTCAATGTTCGTGAGCCTTTCTGCGCCACCAAAATCTGATGTTGTTCTTCTGTATACCGAGTCTTCGGATATTGGTTTGCCGTGCTCTATATCATCGACGCTCTTCAGCACAAACACCGTTGATTTTGATGGTAAGTCCCAACCAGGAACCAGTGGTTTCCACATATGAGCGCCATTCATGAGTTGTGTTTACTTGCGCCGCTTTTTACTAAGACTGTTTTGAAGATAGGCACTGATTTGTAGAAATAAGGCGCTTGTTGTAGACGTGCGCCTGAAATTCTGAGAAAAGGTGCGCACTGTAATCCAGTGCCTGACTTCGGTTAGAGGTGCATGTTGTAGACGTACGCCTGAAATTTCGAGAAGAGGCGTGCACTGCAATCCAGTGCCTGACTTCAGTCAGAGGCACATGTTGTAGACGTACGCCTGAAATTCTGAGAAGAGGCGCGCACTGCAATTCAGTGCCTGACTTCGGTCAGAGGCGCATGTTGTAGACGTACGCCTGAAATTTCGAGAAGAGGCGCACACTGCAATCCAGTGTCTGACTTCGGTCAGAGGCGCATGTTTTACCATTGGCTCCTATAGGCTGACACTGATGATGTATGTTTGTTGATCAAAGGTGCGCAGTTTGAAAGATTTTGCTAACTTTTCTTTCTTTGTTGATATTTGCAGAAGTTTGGTTGGTAAGCTTCTTCAGAACTGGCATCGGCGACTTGGATGCTGTGGGGAGCATTATTTTGACACTCACATCAGACAACTCATGTGATTCTGATGCTCAAATCAGATAGCTCAGGACTCTCCATGTTCCAGAAGGGTCTTCCTCAGATAGTAGGAAGGGCCTTTATACATGAGAGTTGGACGGTGGAGAGACAGAATTAGGAATCGTATCACGAGGGTGATCTCATTCCTAATTCTCATGATGGGTCGTCTCTTCTCCACCAGTTGTATTGACAGTAGCTTATCTTTGAGCTGCTGTACTCTGGAGTTCTCCTCTCGTCTTTTTGAGAGAGAAGACCAGAGTTAGTTCCATTGTCTTGCTCGTTGCTTCAGGTCGAGACGACAAGGAACTGGCATCAACAAGAAGATCCAAAGATATAATAGACCTTCATTTATTAGATTTAAAATGAAAATTCGAGATGTAATAGATTTCCATCAAGATGTATCTAAGTTTTTAAAGAAGGAATAAAGAATAATTTTTTCTTCTTTATGATTTGATTTTGATGTGATGATATAGAAAATAGAATCCAGAGGCAATGCGGACGTGAACTCATTTTTCTATAGAAGACAGAATATCGTGTCTAAAAAGACAATATCTGCGATAATTCGAATTTATCATAAAAAAAGACATCTTTCAAAACAACTGGGTTTCAAAAGACGGAATTGATGATTTGGATAAGCTCCATGGAGGATTTTGAGTATTTATTATCTTGTGACTTTATTTACGAAAGAGTAAATAAACGATAATAAATGAAATAGAGATGAAAAGACTGATGAATAAGCATGTCTTTTCAAGGAAAGGTTGCTTCGATTCTCGAGACAAATAGTAAATGAAGATCCTTTCACGAACATGCCTTTTCGAGGAAAGGTTGTTTCGATTCGTGAGACAGAACGTTTGGCTTTCATCTGCCTTTAAATAGTGTAGAACATTTCTGAGAGCATCATTCACCCCTTTTCCTTCCTTTGCAAATGTCTTCAGAAGAAATGCCTAAGGAGACGGAAGTTATCCCAAAGATCGAAGCCACCCTCGACACTCCTTCCGACGAGCTTCTGCCGCCTACTCAGCCAGAAGTCGGGGAAAACTCGGCTATTCCTGGAGAGAAGCAGGATATTCTTGCCGAACTGGTGGAGCCTGGGTGTACTGCCGAGGAAGAAGCTCTGGGGAAGGCTGCTTGTGAATTGCTGGTGTCATCGGACAATAATGTCTTCGAGCTTCTTGCGAAATACGTTTTCAATCAAGAGGGCTCCGGTCCTCGTTAATTTTATGTATTTCCCTCTATTTTAAATTTATGCAAATAAAAGAATTTTATTTACATTCTGAGTCTCTGTGTTGATATATATATATATATATATATATTCTTCAAACATAATATTTCTTGAGAAACATGCCATTAATGGGCATCATGGCGACTCGACCATCCATACCAGTTAATTGATAAGCTCCGTTGGAGAAAACTTTACTTACAACATAAGGTCCTTCCCACTTTGCTTCGAATTTGCCTTTGCTCATGTGCGTCATAGTCATAGGACATCTGACGGTTAGAACTAGTTCTCCTTTTTGAAATGCTCGGGCTTTGACTTTACGGTTGAAGGCTTTTGATAGACGAGCTTGGTATAACTCAATATGTTGTAGAGCTAGAAGTCGTTTCTCGTCAAGCGCTTCAAGCTTCTGAAGTCTCAGGCGATTATTATTTTCGGTTGTGAGTTCATTAGCAATGGTAATCCTTAGGGAAGGGATCTGGATTTCCAATGGTAAGATAACCTCGCATCCATATACCAGAGAGAATGGTGTGCAGCCTGTAGGAGTACGTATAGTAGTACGGTAAGTCCACAGACATTCTCCAAATTTTTCACTCCAGTTTCGTTTGTTGGTAGAAATAAACTTCTTGAGGAGTTTGATGATGGTTTTGTTAAATGCTTCTGCCAACCCGTTAGCTGCAGGATTATAAGCTGTAGAAGCAATATTATTAATCCTGTTGTCATCGCAGAATCGGGTGAACTTCTGACTGATGAATTGTGACCCATTATCATGAATGATTCGTCGAGGAACACCGAATCTATAAATCACATGATGTTTGATAAAGTTGATGACGCTGCTTGTCTTGACCTCAGCTAGAGGTATAGCTTCAGCCCATTTTGAGAAGTAATCAGTTATGGCTAATATGAACCGATGTCCTCGTGTGAGACTCGTCTCACAGTATCGGTATTTATATACGGATACGTATTTTGTATTGTATTTCGTATTTTCTCGATTTTCGGAATGCTTTAAAATTTTCCTAAATTATATATTTTCTCCTTGGCCGGTATACCGACGGTGTACCGGAGTATACCGACGGCATGCCACCCGGACAGATTTTCCACATTTTAGATATTTTTGATTTCAGATATTTTCGTAAATAGTGTTTTCGATATTTTCATAAATAGTGTTTTGGATATTTTGATGAATAGTGTATAGATATTTTCGTGAAGTGTAGATGCATTCTTTTATCCAATGGACAATTGGTTTTCTTTCAATGGCTAGGATTGATCTAGATTTTGACTTGGATCACGATCCTACGGTCACGATTAATTTATCCCTTCTATATATATCCTATGAGTTTCTCTCTCCTCTCTTTTCTTTTCTTCTCCATTTTCTCTTCCCTCTTCCTCAAGCTTAGGAAGGCTTGGCCTTGAGGCCTAGAGTGTGGTTTCGGAATCCCTCTTGGTGGTGGAATAGAAGATTAGGCTCGGTTGCTAAAACCTAGGCAAGTACATCTTGCTCAAAAGTGACATGACCATACTTTATTTTTGTTTTCCATAGAAACTAAAGTTTTATTGGCCTATAATATGCTTCTTTAAATTGTTAACATGTTTAGTATATAGCACTTTTGGTTTTGATCGACAGTATTGCATAGATCTGAGTTTCTATATATAATTTTCGAGTATTTTGAGGTATTGATCTATCAAATATTTTAATTTGTGAAAACTAATACTTTCATGTTGTAGGAAATTCAATTCTATTCAATTTTGACTTTTGAAAGTCCGAATTTCGATTTAAAATAAAGTTTTTATGGCCGAAACAAGTTTTAGCGAAAATCTGGATTTTGTTGCTGTTTGGAAAAACGGTATACCGCCGGTATACCGTAGTATACCGCCGGTATGCCGGTTTTTGCACCAGAAACCTTCTGTCTTTAGCCCGGTATACCGCCGGTATACCGCAGTATACCGCCGGTATGCCGTTTTATGCTGTTTTTGTCCGTTTTTGCCCTTTTTGTCCGTTTTTGATACTTTCTTGAATGTAATGGACACTTAACATGATTAGATGACCTTGGATAGTTAAAAAATGATTGTACACTCTATATACATGGTACATGCTTATGTTTACGTATTGTTCTATGTCTAGATTATAGATAGTGGCCTGTTATGGTGCACTCCAGATTACTATATATGCCTAGCTCGATTTAGTGGCTCGTAGTAGCGCACTCATGACTTGATTTTCTTATTGATTTCTAGACCCGAGATATGAGTACATGTTCTTTCTTGACACCGTGGATATAGCTTGTTGAATGTTTAATCTATTGCATCTTGGCACTAGACAATCGAGTGTGAGTATTGTTCCGTGTATCACGTGATGTTAGTACGGGAATGTTCGTAAGTGATAACTTACGATTTACTCGTACATAGCACACGTCATCTTAGGAAATTCTTGAGTGTCCACGACTTGAGAATTTGACATAAATATGATAAGGTAAATGACTAGTAAATTCAAGTAGATCATTGTAGGAGGAAATTCGCACTACCAATCCTGAGCTCCAAGGGCCCCATGAGGCATGGCTCAACCTTGCTAGGCAAGGGCTCCATGACCTACCAAGTTTGCGCGTATTGATATACGATCGAGTCACATGTCGTGCCGGATTGCGGCACAGTCAGTTATATATGTTATATGATATGATCGAGTCACATGTCGTGCCAGGTTGCGGCACAGTCAGTTATATGTTTTCCTTTACAAGTATATGATATGGTTGTTCATGTTACAAGTCTAGACACGTTTCATCTGCCAGCAGTCTTGTTGGGCAATAGATGTACTACTCGTACCCCTGGACATCCGGGTATCTGCAGTCAGGTAGTTGCAAAAATTCTCAACTTGCATACTAGTAATTAGGATTGTGATAACCCTAGCTAGTTAATGATAGCAAGCCGTAGGTAATGATTGGCCGTGCACTTTTGATTGTTTGTTACTTTATATGCTCTTATGTCGTTGAGTGGCCAGAGACTAAGTTCTGCTCGGGAAAATATCTGCAACCCCGGTCCTTGTTTGGTTTAAGGGTTGTGGCTCCGACTTCGAGTAGTTCCTATATCCCTTGTTGCTCATTGGCTTATTGTTCTCTATTACTATATGGTTCAGTATTTTCATTCAGTCATTTATATTCTCGAGATACGTGCATTCGTACCGCACTAGTCTCGACCCGCATTTATTTACATTTGCTATATGTTGTTGTTTTGTTTGTGGGTTTTTGTCGTTCACCTCGAGCCTTCCTTGTGGTACTTGCTATTTGGGGTCTGACTCCGCTGGTTTTGCATGGCCAGGTTCCATAGTTGATCACGAGGATCTACCGTCTTCTCCTTCGGATGGTTCGCACTCAGAGGACCGACATGAATTAGCGAGTGGGTTACCTTTATTTCCCACTTTATCTTGTACTTTCATTTTGTGGTGTATTAGCCAAGGACATATGTTAGTCCTTGTTTCTGGGTTTTGTTCCCTCCGTCTTAGTACGACGTGGATGTATATTCTGGACAGCTGCTAGTTGTACATTTACGTACCTTTTGTATAGTCAGTTGATATATCTTTTATTATGTCAGCTCTCATGATTATGTATGTACTTGTGTTTGGGACGCCTTACCCATCTCATATATGATTTACTCTTTATTGCTTCTTATGTTGATTGGATTGAGATAGGATTTGTTCGACCATAGGAGTCGTCAATGGCATGCTAGAGTCCACCCACTTGTCTTCTAGACAGCTTTGATCGTACATTAGGGTACTGGCGTACTCTGATATACGTAGCTGGCTTTGTCTCGCCCCCGATCTCTAGTATTCTGGTTCTGGGGCGTGACAGGTTTTTTTTGGTGGCCCATGCAGGTCTGTCTTCAGACTTGTGGGGGATTCATCTTGTTAGAATCTCAATCCTATATTTGTCTTCGTTTGATCTCCCCTTACTTATCGTACTTCTCGCTTTCCTTGAACTATAAACATGATTGACATATCCTTGTTCTATTCCTGTCCATTATTGATATCACGTGTCCTTATCATTCAGGGACACCCAACCTTCTTATCTATTTCTTTCGAGGATTTTATTGCTCCGTCTTCTTCCATGGTTCAGGCAGTATGTCGGCATCAGATTCCGTATCCACAGAGTCAAGTATCAGTACCATCTCAGCACCTTTTTTGGCATTTGCTTTTGGAGCTTAAGCTAGCCGCATAAGGCTTTTCTTTGGTACATTTGTTTTCTTAATGCATTTGCAATGCATTCTCTAGTACTAGCCGCATAAGGAAATTATTTAATATTAGTTGCTTGTTTGCATTTTCGTGCAAGCAAACCGCATGGCCATTATTTATTTATTTATTTATTTATTTATTTATTTATTCGTTTGTTTGTACTTTCATGCAAGCAAATGTGAGGGTGAGCCGTATGGATATTTATAGCATTAATAATTGCTTGATGCAGAGCCGCATGGCCCTTGGCCATTAAATATTATTATTTGCATGGAATCTAAGGTCAGCCGTATAGGCTCCCTTCCCTCTCTATCTAATATTTTGGCCACGTGAGCCACTCTTTTACTGGCAGTCATCATTTCATTGTTTGGCCACGTGCCCGTTCTTTGTTTAAGTGGAAGCTCGTATTTATTGTCTTTCCACTTTCTGTCTTTTCTGACTGCATGAATATTTCTTGTTAGCATTTACTCTTGGCCGCATGGCCCCCCCTTCAGCTATTTTTCTGGCCGCATAAGCTTTGGCTGGCCGCATGGGTGGTCTCCCACTCTCTTTGACCGCATGTTTGTTCTCCCACTTTTGGACCGCATGGGGTCCACTTTGATTGTTTAAATATTTTATTTACCTGAATTATGGTCAGAATTTCTTTCCACTCCCAACATGAAAGTTGTAGAGTTTCTCCTTAGCGTCAAGAATATATATATTATATATATATTATTATTTAATTGTGCAAGTTTCTCCTCTCCTTGATAAATAGCATGACTTGATAGTGACCCGCCGTGGTGCACTCCCGACAAGATAACTTGGCCTGATAAATTTGACATGATAACTTGACATGATAATTCTTGATAGTGGCCCGCCGTAGCGCACTCTTGACAAGTAAACCTGACATGATATATTTCTCAAAATGCTGTTGTGACGGCTAACTTGACACGACAAGAATGAATGACTTGGACACCGTGGACGATTGTGCTTGTACAAATGAACCCGTCTTATCTTGCATCATGTCTAGGACATGGACCCCTGAGTACCACGGTCAGGGGTACCCACTAAAATTGACTAAGGCTAATAACTAGAATAATCCGGTAGTCATGAGAGATTTCTCCAGTTACAGGCGATACCGTTATCCCGGCCACAATTGTTTGGACTTGTAGCCTGCCGTCGAGTAGGGCACATTTCCAGCCCACTGTCATGTGGGGCACTTCATGAAACAATTTTTACGCACACTGTCATGTGTTGCACACCAAGCTACCTAACAATTCTTGATAACTGCTTAATAAATCCAAGTCGCCTGGATAACCTGGATTAGCTGCAGGGCTTGTGGCTGGAGGAACATCTCATTGCATCTTGCTAGTAACTAGGCCTGTGATAACCCTAGTTAGTTAAAGTATCAAGCCGTACTTATTGATTGGCCGTGATTGTTGGATGGAGTTCAATCTGTCTAGTCTTGTCTTGATCCTGAACAAGATTGTTACATATTCTGATTTCTTATATTTATCTTGCCGATAAATGGTGGGAGAAGCCAAGTTCTGTTCAGACGAAGGATTACAACCCCGGTCCTTGTTTGGTTTACGGGTTGTAACCTGGTTATCTGAATAGTCCCATGGTTATCTCATCGTATATCACCTGTCATGCTTGATACGTTTTACCTTACCAACAAGATTGGAGACGGAGTTCTATTTTCCTCGTACTCCATTATGACTGTTGTTATTCTTTTAATATCAAGCCTTAATTACTGTCTTTTATTATGCAATTACTCTTGTGCTAATTTGCTGGTTTTAGTTCCTAAGTGAAGCCTCCTTTGTGGCACTTGCTCTTTCTGGGGTCTGATCCAGCTGGTTTTGTATGGCCAGATACCGGAGCAGCACCAGAGGATCTACCGACCTTCCAGCCACATGGTGAACACTAGACGGAATCCTGGCAACGAGTGGGTTTATTTTGGCTCTTCCACTCTATTGTAAAATTATTTTTTTGAGGCGTTTAGTCGCCGAGCAAGTGTTAGCTCGTGCACATTTTTCCTTACTGTCTGCCTACGGGCTGTAACATGATTGGCAACCTAGGATTGATCATGTATGACTAAACTCTTGCTAGTCCTCACATTTTGTAACGACTAGCTTTATGATCAGCTGAATATGTAATGTTTGGGACGCCTTACTATTGTATATTTGGTGATCTTACATCTTGTAACATTTACTTACTTGCTTGTGATTGAGACACTAGGCTTGTTATTGACCCTAAGAGACTGATGCCTTGTAGATAAACCCTCATATATCTAGACAGCCGTGACCGTATAGTGGAGTGGATCCCATTTCATTATACGTAGCTGGCTATGTCTGCCCCCGCTCTCCAGTATTCTGGTTCTGGGGCGTGGCACCTCCAGTCTTCACTGATGGTACAAATTTTAACTGAATTGTTGAATTCCATATTTGGGTTGTTGACTTCAATATTTAAGTTATTCTAGACACAAAATAACTCTCGATTAGTAATGACGATAATTTGTTGTCTTCTGACGGGAATTGCTAATACTGCTGCAAGATTAGCGAGTGCATCAGCTTCTATGTTACATGCTCGACGTACGTGTTCAATGAAGAAGCCTTTGAATGAAGTGGCCATCCTGATCGCTGTATCATGATATAGAACCAAATCTTGATGTCAAACTTCGTATGTGCCTCTAACTTGATTGACAATCAGTTTGGAGTCTCCGTAAACTTCAAGATAATCAATATCTAATTGTTTAGCCAATTGGAGCCCAATGAGCAGAGCGTTGTATTCAGCTACATTGTTGGAACACGACTCATCTAAAGAATAAGCTCTTTGGATATCTAACCCTTCTGGTGAGACGAGAACGATTCCAACTCCAGCAACAATAGCATCTTTTGGTCCAATTCTGGATGCACCATCAAAGAATAGACGTCAAATAAGAATTTCTTCTGAAATCATGTTGGATTCCAAGGTTTTATCTGGAATCTCATCGTAGAGTTTGGATGTTTCGGGAACTGGATGAGCTGCTAGAAAGTCAGCAAGGGCTTGACCTTTAACAGACTTTTGAAGAACATAAACCATATCATATTGTGCTAACAATATGGCCCATGTTGCAAGCCTAGAATTGAGGGTACTAGGCTTCTTCATCAGGACCCTGAGAGGGTTAACTCTAGAAATAACATGGATAGTTTGGCCAGTGATATAATGTCTCGTCTTTTGACCAGCAAACATCAAAGCTAGACATTCTTTTTCTACTGGAGTGTATCGATGCTCAGCTCCAATCATCATGCGGCTAAGGAAGTAGATAGCCTGTTCATGACCTTCTTTATTCTTCTGAGCTAATAAAGCACCTAAAGAGTGGTCCATTGCTCGAACATACATCAGAAAAGGTATTCCTGACACTGGAGGCACTAGAACTGGAGGGTTCATCAAGTACCGTTTTATATCTTCAAATGCTTGTTGACATT
This sequence comes from Iris pallida, assembly GCA_029216955.1. Lineage (NCBI taxonomy): Eukaryota > Viridiplantae > Streptophyta > Magnoliopsida > Asparagales > Iridaceae > Iris > Iris pallida. The sequence goes on from JANAVB010010199.1 coordinate 1,206,403, forward strand.
CTTCAGTCCAAATAAAAGACACGCCTTCCTTCATGAGTTGAGTGAACGGTCTACAGCGTCAAGAGAGATTTGAGATGAATCTCCTGATGTACGCAAGCCATCCCTGGAATCCTCGTAGCTCTTTTAGGTTGCGTAGAGGATGCATCTCTTGAATGACTTTGATTTTCTTAGGGTCAACGTGTATACCTTTAGAGGTAATAACGAATCCAAGAAACTTGCCACTAGAGACTCCTAGGAATGACTTGGTGGGATTCATCTTGAGTTGATGCTGGCACATTAGATCGAAAATAGTTCTCAAATCTTGAATATGGTCTTCCTTTAAACGACTTTTGACAGCAATATCGTCAACATAACATTCAACAGTCTTTCGTAAATGATCATGAAAGATGGTACTCATGGCCCGCTGATATGTTGCACCAGCATTCTTAAGACCGAATGAAATGATAGTATAGCAATAGACTCCAAGAGGAGTGCGAAAAGATGTTTGTTTCTCATCTTCTGGATGATCTTGATTTGATTGTATCCTGAAAATCCATCCATAAAGGACATACGTTCAAATCCGCAAGTATTGTCAATCATGATATCAGTGATTGGGAGAGAGAATTTATCTTTAGGATAGGCTTCATTAAGGTCTCTGAAGTCGATGAAGACTCGAACTTTCCCTGTCTTCTTCAAAACTGGGACAACATTAGCCACCCAGTCCGGATGTTGTTCTTCTTTGATGAAACCACAAGCGATGAGTTTCTTAACCCCAGCTTCTATGACATCCATCATGTCAGGTCGAAACTGACGTTGTTGTTGTTTGACTGGCCTCGCATTTGGCAGAATATTGAGCTTGTGGGTAGCGATCTGAGGATCCAACCCCGGCATGTCTTCATAGCTCCAAGCGAATACATCAATATATTTCCTAATGAGTTGGATTAGTTCTTGTTTATCCGCTTTAGGGAGGCTTTTGCTGACAAATATCGATTTTGGAGAAACTTCATCTCCAATATTGACTTAAATCAGCTGATCTTCAGTAGGTGGCTCACGTTACTCAAAGCGAAGCTCCCATTGAGTATCAATCCTTTGTGCCCAAGGATCAGATTCAGAAGCTTCGACAAAGTCTTCATCATCTTCCGAGAACTCAGCAGTCACCATATTGGAAGATAGAGTCACGCGATGGATATACCCTACACTGATATCTGAATCCCATGAGATAGAATCAGAAGAGTTAGATCACTCTTCTTCCTCGGATTCGGAGGCTTCTGGAGTCGGAGTTGGTGAAGTATAACCTAATCCCCGTTTCGTTTTGCCATAGTATTGTTGTGATTTTCCTTTCAGAGCAGGAATACGAATAGGAGTTCGCCTTCCTTTGCCGCCATTGAGACCAGCTTTAAAATCATAGCCCATCTTTTGAATGATATCTTTTGATTGTTGACTATAACGACGTAGTTGAAGTCTTCCGTTATCGTGATTTTCTTCTTCGCTATCGGGCGTGATCTTCTGTTCCGTTCCTTTACTAAAAATTATAGGAAGTCCATCTTTCTTCCTGGAAGGAACTAAGAAGAATGAGTCCTGCATTGGCTCGAGCGATACTTCGTTTCGAGAAGCTTCAACTGCTCCTATGGCAAGTAGTTCGAAGTTATCTAACATTTTTAAATAACATCGAGTATAATAAAAAATATCAGTATACTGTAAAGGAGATGCTATTTTATTGATTTGTATATCGTCATTTACAACATGATTCTTAGCCTTCACAGAAGGCTTAGTAAGGTTGATAACCAGAGGAGGAGAAGGAGAAGGAGAAGGAGGAGGTTTGTTACAACGAAGGTCGATAACAAGAGGCTCAGAAGAGGTGAGCTCCCTTTGTTCCTTTTCCACAGCAGAAGGTTGTTTGTTATGAGAGGAAAGATGTATGGTCGATGTCTGAGAAGAAGAAGGACAAATAGCACGCCCTTCGACGGGGATCACGAGAACATCTTTTGAAGTATGTTTCTGATCCTCCTCACTATCCATTGCCAATACAACTTTCATGAACTCCTCTTTGTACATTCGAGAGTCCGTAAAATATGCTTCAACCCCCCTGAAAGGATTCAATTCGGCTACTTCCTTTTGGACTTCTCCATTGGCATCCACATATTTGAAGCATTGATGTAAAGTGGATGGTACAATATTATGCTCATGTAGAAAGGGTCTTCCCAGTAAAGCATTGTAAGAGCCGTGATTGTCGATCACGTAGAAAGTAACCTTCGTACGAAGATTGCCTATTTGAACTTTCAGGCGAATCTTTCCCAAAGGTTCACTTCTCCCAGAATTGAATCCCAGGATTGTCGTGATGGTTGTCGAAAGATTGTGTACGAGAATCTTCAATGCATCTAGTAAATTCTTTGGCATGATGCTGAGCGCAGACCCAGGATCGATCAGGATACGATCAACCTTCATGGTATCAACATATCTCGTGAAGTAGAGGGGTCGATCATGACGATTATCTTCTAACAGCATATCATCTTGTGTAAAGGTGATATTTGGCATCAGTTCCATCACACTATGACAATGAAAGCATGTTATAGACTCATCCTCTGGTTTCTTGAGAAGTGCTAGACAAGTATCGGCTTGCGTTAAAGCTTCACTCAACGTTTCTCGAGTCTCCCTCGAAAGACGGAGTAGCTCAAAAATGGACAATTTTACCGGAGTATTGGCTAGTTGAGCCAGTATATCAAAGTTATATGGCTTCTCAAGTTTCAAAGTTAGAGTTTTCTTTAATACTTTGTCGAAACAGATAGGCTATTTTCCTTTGTCGGCTGTCGTCGGTTTAGGAAGAGTTGCCTCTATCTGGGGTGACGAAGTTGATGGATTCTTGACAGCATGAGAAGATGTTGCTTGAGGAGCCCCCAGAGCTGGAGCAGGGTCTTCTTGACCTTCTGAGTAGTCTCTTAGGTAAGGTTTTCCAGACCTGGTACCGGTCAAGACTTTCTTCTCGGATACAGGCTCAAAGGACACCATATTGCAGTTCTTTGCCTGGATCTTGTTTCTGGAAGATTTTTTTCGACAAGATGGAGAGTTTGTCCAGTAACCCAAACCAACCCGAGATTGGTTGTGAGAAAGACATAGAGAAAGAGGTACAGGAAATCCCTTTCCATGATTCAAACTAGAGGCCTCTTGTAGATTATATTCCATCTTTGTCATGAGTTCACGAGATTATGGACTGTATAGATGGAAAGCTGGTTGGTATTTGGCGTATGATTTTGATAATGTTGTCTTATTAGTGGAAGAAGAAGAAGGATTATCTGCTGTCGGGATGAAGGTAGCAGTTAGAGGTGGAAGATAAGGCTCACCAAATGAAATCATGTGACATGATTTATTTTTAGTGGCCTTCTTGGACTTAGTGGAAGAAGATGGTGTTTCAAAGTCTGCCACTAAATCTGGATGGATCCATATGATCTCCCCTTTATCAGTAGACAGAGGAACAAGACCATCTGTCCATGCAAGTAGAAGATTAACAATTTTCAGAGTAGTTCTCGGAATGGGGATGACGCCGTCTTGTACAAGTTGAGCTGGAAAGTCTCCAAACTGTAAAGAGACGACATTAGCCGTTACAGTTTTCTCGTCTTGCTGGAGAGTGATTGTACCAGAATTGATCATCTCCTGAATTTTACCATTGAACACATAGCACGCTCGAGTTGGATATCCAATAAACCTGTGGTAAACACAATATTTAGGATGGTCAATCTTACCAACTTCATCTGGCCTTTTAGGTTCTGGCAGTTGGAGTTTGTTGCTCTTGATGAGTGTAAGCCCCCTGAATTTCAGGACTATTTTAAAATTTTCTAAATAAATTATTTTCGATAAGTGTTTTATTATTTAATTATTTTTGATCATTAATGTACCTTTCCATGACTTTGACTTCTGGAGCGTCAGGGATGCCAATCTCTGGAAACTCTCTTCACGAGTTTTGAAGTAGATAAGATTATCTTCGTTTTGATATATCATGTCCCACTTAAATTCGTTCCCTTGTACTCTTTTTGTATCGCGCAACTTCGGGTCAACTTAGACCAATTAATCATCGAATAATTATTCCCACTTTTATTTTTGATCGTCGTTTACACGTTGCCGTGGCTTTTAATTTAGGAGCACCAGACCAGTCGTTTTCTTAGAACCAACTTTTCAAGAATGATCTACTCGAGACGCTCTTCACCCATGACCTTCGTGTCCCACTCAGACACTCCATTTTGCGCTTCATTTTCTTCGCACAATTTTCGGGTTAATTTAGGCCAATTATTTATCTACCATAAAAATTTGATTTATTGTCCAATTTAATTTTGGGACCCAACATCGATCCAGCCTGTCAACCCGAAGTATGGACGTGGCCCGTATGAAGCCTACTACCCACATGAAACTTGTGTCCCATTTATTCGAGCCCCCGCATATTATTTATTTATCCGTGATCATAAATACGTATTTAATTTCATTATTGCACCCTGTCCGATTTTGACCCGACCCGGCTCGACCGAACCCGAACCCATGCTCCATGTTGCCCTTTCATGACTGCCCAAGTACCCTACATAATCTTCCTATTTCCCCTATTTTGAAAATATCTATTTTTCTCTCTCCACTTTACAAATATCTCTTATATATATATATATAAGCGTAAGTGGCAGGAGGGGGGGGGCTCTCGGCGGGGAGACCCGGGATCGAGCCCCCCCTCCCGCACAAGTCGGCTGGGTGGCGTGGCCACGGGCTTGTGTGAGGGTGACCGGACACCACAAAAAAAAAAAAAAAAATATATATATATATATATATATATATATATATATATATATATATATATATATATATATATATATATATATATATATATATATATATATATATATATATATACATATAAAATCTCTCTCCCTTTACACTTACACACATCACTCCCCATCCCCTCACCCTTCCTTTACAGCAGAAACACACCCCCCCTTTTTGTGGCCGACTTCCTCTCTCTCTCCTTTACAAATATCACACACTCTCTCTCTTTATATTATATCACACAACACACACACACACATCTCCACTCTTTCTTCCTCTTCACTCCCCACCTACAGTCGAACGGCCACCACCACCCTGGCCATGCACCACCAGCCACCTCCTCCTTCTCCTCCTCCTCCATCAATATCGTCACCATCAACACCATCATCAACTCCATGCCCACCACCATGCAAACCACCACCACTAACCATCACCAACACCACCTTCCATCACCGCCCGCACAGCCACCTGCCATGCCCCGACGATGTGCCGCCGCAGCCACCGCACTGCGCCGCCGCAGCCGCGCGCGTACGCTGCAGCACGTGGCAGCAGCGACAGTGCGCATGCAAACGCGCGCTGCCGCATGGCACGTGCCACCGTAGCCAGCCACCGGCCACCGGCGACCCCCCACCGGCGCGCGACCCCAGGCGACCTCCCCCGTTCCACCACCGTCCTCCCCGACGCGCCGAATAGGCTATTCGTGCATTTCGAACGGAATCCCGTCGGCGCGCGCGAGTTTTGAACTCGGAAATGGTGCCCCGTCGCAGCGACTTCGTGCATGTTTTTTGGAAGATCCGACCGTCGGATCGGCGAACTCCTTACTCCGTCACAATCTTGGTATATAGCACTTCACTCCCCTCAATTTTCGTCCATTAATTACGTCGTTTGATACCTCAAAACTGGCCACCAAGTTGACGTTTTAAATTGAACTATTTTTTGACAGTTTCGTGACACCAACTTCGCGGGTTCGTATCTTCGTCGTCGCAGCTCCTTTTTGCGCACCGTCAGTTCTGATGCACAGCTGGTATAACCCTCTTCCTGCCTCCTTTAGGTTTCGTTTCATTATAAGCACGTTTGGTTGGTTGAATTCAACGCCAAAGTTGGTCGTCCGAATTATTTAAATTACACTTGTTAAATTCTATTTTTGAACCCGGGACTCCGGATTCAATTTCTGACACCACCAGTAGACTCATGGCGTTATTCTGGCATGTTTTCATATAAAGTTTGCTTGATTTGGAGAACGTGGGCCCTGGCACGCATTTCGGTGCAAAGTGGGTCCCACTTTCCGAGTCAACGGGTCACTTTGAGATCGGCTCATCGGAATCCAGTTTCGGATATACCGTTGAGTTCGTATCGTCATTCTGGACTCGTTGACGTATAATTTGCTGAGTTTTGAAGACATTTGCTCTGGCACGCATTTCCGTACAAATCGGATACCAAGTGTCGCGTCAACGTATCATTTTGAGATCGGCACATCAGAATCCTATTTCGGACATACCGTTGGGTTCGTATCATCATTCTGGATTCGTGGACATATAATTTGCTAGGTTTTGTAGACTTCTATCCCGACATATTTTTCGGTGCAAAGTGTGTCCAACGGCAGATATCATTTTGACCCGAAATTACCGTTTTCCCCCTGTGTCTAAATTGGACTTATGGGTAGGCTATCCTAGCTGATTTGACCATTCTGGACACGTTGGTAATATTTATTTTATCATCCGACAACATCTGTAGATTTCGCTTATGTATTATCCTTAATTTATAATTAATTATTTTTCCATAAATTGTTACTTTCTGTTTTTGAATTTTTATATATATTTTAATTTCTGTAAAAATCTGGGAAAAATTATATTTAGATACTATGTTAATTTAGCTAATTTTTATAATTTTTCCAGTATTTAATAAGTACTTTTGGTATTTTATAAAAATGGGAAAACAGAACTCATTTTCAGTATATTTATGTTTGCTGATTTTTAATAAATATCTATGAGGGTTTATAAATTCCAGAAAAATTAGTATAAATTTCTATAATTAACAAGGATCATTTTGGTACTTTATTTTATATAATATTGATCTTTTTGTCTATCTCAAAAATTGTTGGAACTCAATGTACAGTTTGATTTATTTATTGAATAGTTACGACTTTTAATATTTTGTGTTGTTTTGAGTTATAGACGTATTGGACCTCACCCCGCACTAGTGTAAATATCCTAGGAAGTTAGTTTGTGTATAGTGGCACTCCACATTAGACTTTTTATGCTAGGTCCCCACTTGACTAGTTTGACTAAAATGTTTGATTAGAGTTGACTTTAACCTAGATTGGCTTAGAAATTATATAGATTGTATTAGTTCTTTCGTTTACTTTCATTTTGGATATGTCATAACTGTATTACTCTATTTTAGGACATTATGACCCTGGTACAGACATCTGATATTACACTACTCTTTTCAGAGTATCAGGCGAGTACATTCTCTGATAGTTCTCTCATTTATTTGTCAATTACTGTATTTCAGTTCTAGTTAGTTCTATATGATTCTCTGTATCAACACGTATGGATATTTCTGGATTCATGTATACGACACATACCTTACTTGCTGACCTCTATTACTGGAGTCGTTGGAATCATTTCGGAATCATTTCTGGAATCATCATTTGGCCGGACTCATCTCGATTCTTGTGTCTTGTACTGGATTCACTTGCTGGGCGGGGAAATATTGAGTAAGACATGTAGACATACCCCAAATCCGGAATCTCCCACAGGAATCTACCGGAAGCATAGCCATCTCTTGCCTGATCCGTAAGAGATGTGCCTGATACCTACAGCCGTTTACATATCGACCTCGGTATTTTAAAACACACTGTTAGATCATAGTTGGACTCATCCTGGATTCATTGATCACGGTTGGACTCATCTTGTACCGAAAATCATCTGGTATCGGATTATATGGACTGGACTCACACTGGGATTACATTAGACTTATATTGTACTGTCTGGACTCATACATGTTATTCTAGTTCAGTTAGCTTTTATTACCGTCATTATTGCCATGATTCTTCTCTTGTTTAGTTACCTTTCTTTTCTTGTATCTTAACTGTTTCTCTATACCATCACCTGAATATAAACTACGATGTACATCAATAAAACTGTCTATAACTGCTTTAGAGTTCTCTGTCATTTACTTGGGTTTTCTAGATGGGTTGTACTCGTTCCTGTCCTGATTGGACCTGTTGAAAATATTACAGATGATAGTCCTGAGGATACATGCCCTACTTACCATGGACCTGGCCTTAGCTCCAGAAGAGGCCCCAGCGGGGAACCTTGCTTAGTTATCTTTCATGTGTTTTGAGACTTAGACTTTGGTCTGTACTTATATTTGGATACTGGACTTTGTCTCCAGTTAGATACTTGGAAGTGTATTATTAAATCTGTGTTTGTTTACCTTCGCTTATAGATGCTGTATTGTGATGAACATTTAAATGTGATTTTAGAACTGTTAGTAGCTTAGATCCTTTATTGTCTATTCTTAGAACAGCTTACTACGCTTTAACAAGCGTAGGCTGGACATGGCTCGGCCCGGCCCAACAATTTGGGTAACGGGTCGTGACATGTTTTTAGTGGTGGCCCATGCAGGTCCAGACTTAAGTTGTTTGGTTACGTTATTGTACCAAGCATGCCTGCAATTAGGATCTAGGACAACTTGTTAACACTAGAAATAATATTTAGAACACCTAGATGTCACGACCCGCACCCACCGTGAGGGTATGAGTACGTAACAGCGCCCAGCCTACGCCGCAGTGTCGGTGGTAGAACGCTGTTCTAAGTCATGAACTATAACTAACTAACATGAAATACTCTCCATACGGAGGCCAACACAGAGGTACAACTCAATCACAATCTAAGACAGAATGTAGCACGATAAAATAAATAATAGAAATCCTCATACTGAGGTACAACAGAGATGGATAACAATCTCAACATCTCTACAATATACAACTCTGAACAATGACAAACGGCTAAACATGAAAAGAGGAACAGACTAAGCTAACTACACTATGCAAAGGTGCCATCCTCAGTAGCTGCCTGAACCTCCCCAGGGGTCCAGGTCGCGGGTGTCATCTAGGCAAGCTCCAAGGTAAGGGGTGCAGGGTTCCTCATCATCCTCTGTAAAATTTTTAACAGGTCCAGTCAGGACGGGAGCGAGCACAATACATCTCAATAGTTCATAGCAGGTTAGAAAATATAATCATGCAGTAAAGTAAGATACAGGCACTGAAAGAAATGTTGTATGTAAACAGAGAGAGCTGTAATAGAAATATCTACTATAAATAAAGAGCTACCAGAGACTAGGGATTTAGAGCACAAAGTCGACATGTGAACGGCTTGATTGTGCATGGCTATACTAAAGAGGCGTACATGGCTATTCTACTTTGGAAATTGTTCATATGGCTATTTATACTCCCCCATACCCCCAATCAATACACAAGGATCCAGCCAAGTTATGTTATATGATGCTATGTAACAGCCCCCGAAGGGTGGTAGACCCCGAAGGTGATAAGACCCCGAAGGTGATAGACCCCGAAGGTAATAGACCCCGAAGGTAATAGACCCCGAAGGTGATACATAGTAGTCCCATAAATGGGATAAGGATTCTAGGAAGACTCTACGATCATAAGAGTATATGTCGTAAGTGATCAAAGAACCAATGAAGCATATGATACGTCATGTAAGTGAAACGCACAGAACATGTAGTACCCGATGCTCCCTAAGGATAACATCTCAAGAAGGGATCCATATAGTACCAATCCGTGTGACCAACGTGACAGTACAAGTAAAGTAATCTACTGCAGGAAATAATTCTAAACAGGATATGAAATGATCAGAGAATGTACTCGCCTGGTATCTGAATAGCTGTGAAAATGTACTGTCCGAGATGAGGTACCTGGCTCCTAGTTAGAGCAACACAAGTCACAACGAGTCCAGAATGGTAATAAGATGCACTACTATGAGTTCTACATGAATCTAGGTCAATCTAGACCAAAGTCAACTCTTGGTCAACTCTGGTCAACCCTAGAAGTCAAACTAGGTCAACCAAGTCAACCCTAAGTCAAACTAGTCTAATTAGTCTATTCTAGGTCTAACTAGCCATTCTAGGTTCTAACAAGGCTAATCTAGGCTTACCAGGCAATATCATGCCCTAACAACCAAATCAGAACATTACACACATGACAATATTTCTAACCTATATTGCACACATTGACATGGCTATAATATATTATGGAAATACATAACCTATAAGCTAACTATGGGTATACCACACATCCCTATATATAATAGCACCCACATATCATATAATATATATATAGGATATATATGCATCTATTCACCTCAATACCTATACATGTATATGACACTAGTGCTCATGTGTGTGTGTGTGGTTAGATGGTGTGTGACAAGAACATTGGTGTGTGTATATGTGGTAGGCATGTACTAGAGTGTGTGTAGAGTGTAAAATAGGAAAACTTGTTTGACAGGGAACTAAGGGGGTATCCTATGATGTCATGTGTATGTGTGTGAGTGTGAAGTGAGGCTATGAAAACAATGTGACAGTAGGCTAACAAGGCAATGTGAGTGGGTGTATGTGTGGTGATACAAAATCAGTGAAGGAAATAATCAATGGCAAAACAGTCCTACATCATTCCCAGAATAAACTCAGAGTTTAGCACTCTACCACATTTCAGATTTTACAACCTATTCTCAGGTTCAGTCAACCATGAGTTCACAGTAATTATGAACCCAAAAAGCCTACACACATTGCTATCTCACATTGCAATAACCATACACTTATATAGAAATGAATCATGAATTCAACACCAATTCAGTTAAAAGACACAAGGAATAATCTCAGGAAATGTATGACAGGAATCACAGTTTTCTCATGTCAATTCTCAAGTTTCAGTTACAATACTCAAAATCAGTTTACTCATAAACTCACATCTCAGTTTTGAATTTCAATTCCCAAAACTCAGAAAAAGGAAAAAGGAAAACAGTTTGTATTCTCAGATTTAATACTTGACAGTTAAAATAGGAAATCAATTTCCAGTAGGGAATCATAGAAATGGCAAAAAAACAGTGAGTGTAATAGGCTAATTAGTGAAGGGAAATCTGGAACCTATTGGCAGTTACACATTGAAATTAATTAATGTTCAATAAGGAAAGAATTAATCTCAAGAAATAGCATTGAAAGCAGTGAATACATGAATCAAACATTTCAGTTTACAATCAATCAAGGGTTTAACACTATTCCCAGTTAACAGATTCAGTTTGCAGTTAATGTAAAGAAAGGGAATCAATTCACAACAGTTGTACCAATGCAATGTAACTCATGACAGCAATTTATTTCAGTTCAACTTGAATAGAAAAACTGGAAACACAAAAGTTCCCAGGTAATGAAACTTCAACTTCGAAATCAAGGATAAAGGGAAAAATCAGTTTACAATATATTGACAGTGAATTACCTAAGTTAAGAACAATGTCAGGTTATTCAAGAACTGAAACCCAAACAAATCCCCAGGTTTAAGATCAATAACAATAGTTTAAAAGGGACTGGAACCCAGGTTTTACAAAGAACTGAATTGTCCACCCCATGCCCATTTCTCAGGTTCTAAGAACACATTGCAGTCATGAAGGAAAACCATTCCCAGGTTTTCAAAATCTCCATATCACAACCAAAAGCCTAAAATCGAATGTAAAAGCTTAGCTAATATTAAATATAATATGTGGGGATCAAATACAATTTAAAACATAACACAAAGGGAAATTTATTGGTTTTGAATTAAACTGGAAACACAAGCCTGTGTGTATCAGAAATACAATAAACCCCAAGTTCGAATCATACAACATTGCCCAAAATCCCATTTACACGTCCCCAAGCCCAATTCAAATGCCATTCACTTAGTTAACCTAATATGCAACCTATAGGGATCCAAAAACCCAATTGAAAACATACACAAAATGGGAAAATTGATATGGTTTAGAAACTGAAACTTCAAGTATCAGAACAATGCACTGTTCCACAAAATTCGAGCCAAAACACCATCATTAAACCCATACAACATGTAAACCTATACTAACAGAGATTAACATGATTATTAGGATCTACCTAAGCATTAAACATCATTTAAAATCATTTAAAAATGATTTAGTAACAGAAAACACACACTGCACACGCACGCATACAATAGCTTCCCCGTGCACACTGAATATCGTGTCCGACACGACACGAGGACTCGTGAAACTTTGCGAGCCTCGTGTCAGTCACTGCCCCTAACTACAGGCCAAAAATCACATGTCGAAGTGGAGAAATGAGCGCGCAGTAGCCCCCGAGTAGCAGGGGAGCTACAGTGCCGCGCGCACGCCCCCGACTCGCGTGTTCCCGTATCCCTACGACTCGACACGACTCACAAACCATCACACGACACTGGGAATCCCTAGATGACACCTAGGGCTAATTTTCTCTTCAATTAGAATCGAAAATCTCGAACGAAATGTCCTTTGAGACATTTCGTCGAACACTTAGATCTAAACCATGATACGTGTCCAATACGGACACGAAACGAGTCCAAAACCTAGGGTTAGCCTATCCTACTGTTAGGTGAGGGCTAGGGCTTCCCTAAAATGATTTTTACCAGATTTTAGGAGCTATGGATAGGATTTTACCTATAGGTGTTCAATCTCTCCAAAAGCTCCAAAGAGAAGGATCCTTCAAACCACCAAAGGCTCTCCAAATTGTTCATTTCCTGTCAACACTTGATACAAACAGCAAGAACATGGTATTTAGGTCCTAATGCAATTTATTAGAGGGAAAAAGGATTTAATTTGGATTTAATAGGAATTTTTGAAGATGGAACTCACCTCTTTCCAAAACTTGGCAAGAAAACCTAATGGAGGCTAGCCCTAACTTTGAGAGGCATTAAATAGGGTGGGAAACCCTATGTTGGCTGCCATAGGCTGATTAGGGTTAGGGTTTGGCTACATGGTGTGGGCCTATGGGCTTTAAGTCTTAAGTCATTAATCATGACTTATGAAGTCATAAGCCATTTTAGCCTAATCAACTCCAAAACTCTCCAAACAAGTTCTAATGACTTAACCCTCACTAAATTAGGTCAACCCAAGTTTACTTAACCTAACCAAGTGGTCTTAACCTAGGTTAGTCTCCTAGTCAACACTAGTCAACCCTCATCCAAATAATTCAAAAATAAATTCTAAAAAATTCCTATAAATTCAAATAAATTATAATAAAATTAAATAACCCCAAAAATGTCTAAATACCCTAATCATATGGCTAAGCTCTAGGGTAGGCAGTCTCTACTGTTCACTAGCAAAACACCATAAATCACAAGTCATGAATTTAAATAGTTTAAAAATAATTAAAAATCACTAAAAATCATAATATGAAATAAATATCATTAATTTATAATTATAATTACAAAATTTCAAAATTACCCTCATCTGGAAAACTGGGTGTTACAATCCTACCCACCTTATAAAAATTTCGTCCTCGAAATTAAGATGGTAGCAGGCCTTCTAGGTCAAACACCCCACAAACAAAGTCTCAAACATACCGTCAAATAATCATATGCGTCTGTCCAAAATCATGATACTCAGAATCTTCGTCATGCTAGTAAGCAAGGCTACGATAATCACAGAGTCCTCGACTAAGGCACATACCTCTAGAATCATGGTATTTAAAATTTTCACATTGCCGCATGCTTGGCAGCAAAAACCTTAGAAAAATACGTCCTAAATCTGACTATATGTCCTCACTATGCCAGCTAAACACGACCATCGAAGATTCTCAATTCCATAACCAAGGTGACCTAGCCTATATGATTAATCTCAGAAAGAATCAACATAATCACAAGAACAACAGGACAGAATTGATAATCAACAAGGAACAGAAAGAATCAAAATTTCAAGGCAGTACGAGAGGCCATTGCGGAAAGAAAATTGAATAGATCGGAACCTGCAGCAAGATCTCTACTGGCCTGAGCATCCTCGACTGTCCTGGCGAAAGCTCGCCCTCGCTGGCCTCCTCTGGCCTGCTGTTGATGCTGCATATACCTCTGCTGCTGAGTCAGTAAGGGTAATCCCGTCTGCTGGTCTACCGGAGCCCTAGCTCCTGCTCTCTGAACTGTCTGCCCTGATGACTCGGGACACTCTCTCAGACAATGATTGGATCCTCCGCAAAGAAAACATCTGCCCAGCCTCTTCCGGCATTCACCCCAACCATGCCCTGGTCTCTTGTAAAAAGGGCAAATAATAACAAGCTGCTGTCCCGGGGTCTGCTGCTGCCTCTGCGGCTGATGTGCCTGCTGAAAGGGTACACGGTCTTGAAACTGCCGCTGCTGAAGGTAGACCCTCGGCTGCTGGTACTGCTGCTAAAACTGTAGAAGTAGCATTTGCTGCTGAAACTGTAGGAGTGGCATCTGCTGCTGAAACTGTGGCTGAATCTGCAAGTGGGGCATCTGATGCGGATACTGCTGCTAAATCTGCAGGTGGGGCATCTGATGCGGATACTGCTACTGAATCTTTAGGTGGGGCATCTGATGCGGATACTGCTGCTGAATCTGCAGGTGGGGCCTCTTGGCCGGTCCCGCACTGCCACTAGCTCCCTGAGTATCCTGTATCCTCTTCTCCTTCAGTCCAAGATCGTCCTCCGCTGTCATGGCTCCTACCAGAATCTGCTCGAAAGTGGCGTTGCGGTCGCTCTTAGTATATGACTTGATCTCCTTGATCAAACCCCTGCAGAACCTCCTCGCCTTCCCGACCTCGGTAAGATCCTCGATGAATTTGCTCAAACGGCTGAACTCTCCAGCATACTTCTCAACGGTCTGGTTCCCTTGAACCAAACTCTCGAACTGCGCCTCCAGAGCACGGAGTGCTGTATCAGAAAAGAATTTCTTCTTGAATATTTCCTTGAACGCTGCCCAGGTCTGACCGATTGTACCAACCCTCGGGTCCGTCTGGTACCAGGTACGGGCCAAGTCCTGTATCTGGCTGGCGGCTGCCTCGATCTGTAATCCTGCTGGTATCTGTACTAATCTGAATATCTCCTCAATGTGCTCTATCCAATCGTCAGCGTATATGATGCCCTCTGTACCCCTGAAATCTCGGGGTCCCATCTTCTTGAAGGATTGGATGTCTGGAGTCCTCGGCTGATAAGGCTGCATCTGACCTCCCTGTGGCTGGGCAGCCACCAGCTCTACTGTCGTCCTGACCAACTGATGAGTATCCTGCATGCTCTGTCGGATATCGATAGACTGGCTCTGCTGCATCTGTCGCTGAGACTCCAAGAACTGCTGAAAAAGGGCAAACATCTGAGCCGCATCTACTGTCTCTGAAGGTAACTGCTGCTGGTACAGATCTGGGATGACGGGAGAAGACCTCCGGACAGGTGGAGGTGCACTCCCAAAAGCTGCAGAAGCTCCTATATGAGCAGAAATAGGGGGTGCTGTGGTCCCAGCATCCACAATCGGATGAGGGGTGGTAGGCCTCTCACCAGCGTCTGCTGAGCCAGAGTGATGCGATCGTGTCTCGATCACCATCCTGGAGACAGATCAAACAAGGAATCAATACTGAGATAGAAACGATAATTCAAGGGAGGACAGTTATTCAAGGAAGTATCAGGAATTTAGATAGTAGGAATCCAGTTAGAGTTTTTCCTAATGTGATTGAGTACCTCGAAAATAACTCCTAATCCTACTGCAGGCAGTAGTGGTACTCTAGTTCGAATACCACTACACAAACTCGACCTGCATGGGCCACCACTAAAAACGTGTCACGACCCGCACCCACCGTGAGGGTACGAATACGTAACAGTGCCCAGCCTATGCCGCAGTGTCGGCGGTAGAACGCTATTCTAAGTCATGAACTATAACTAACTAACATGAAATACTCTCCATACGGAGGCCAACACAGAGGTACAACTCAATCACAATCTAAGGCATAATGTAGCACGATAAAATAAATAAGAGAAATCCTCATACTGAGGTACAACAGAGATGGATAACAATCTCAACATTTCTACAATATACAACTCTGAACAATGACAAACGGCTAAACATGAAAAGAGGAACAGACTAAGCTAACTACACTATGCAAGGGTGCCATCCTCAGTAGCTGCCTGAATCTTCCCAGGGGTCCAGGTCGCGGGTGTCATCTAGGTAAGCTCCAAGGTAAGGGGTACAGGGTTCCTCATCATCCTCTGTAAAATTTTCAACAGGTCCAGTCAGGATGGGAGCGAGCACAATACATTTCAACAGTTCATAGCAGGTTAGAAAATATAATTATGCAGTAAAGTAAGATACAGGTACTGAAAGAAATGTTGTATGTAAACAGAGAGAGAGCTGTAATAGAAATATCTACTATAAATAAAGATCTACCAGAGACTAGTGATTTAGAGCACAAAGTCGACATGTGAATGGCTTGATTGTACATGGCTATACTAAAGAGGCGTACATGGCTATTCTACTTTGGAAATTGTTCACATGGCTATTTATACTCCCCCGTACCCCCAATCAATACATAAGGATCCAGCCAAGTTATGTTATATGATGCTATGTAACAGCCCCCGAAGGGTGGTAGACCCCGAAGGTGATAAGACCCCGAAGATGATAGACCCCGAAGGTAATAGACCCCGAAGGTGATACATAGTAGTCCCATAAATGGGATAAGGATTCTAGGAAGACTCTACGATCATAAGAGTATATGTCGTAAGTGATCAAAGAACCAATGAAGCATATGATACGTCATGTAAGTGAAACGCACAGAACATGTAGTACCCGATGCTCCCTAAGGATAACATCTCAAAAAGGGATCCATATAGTACCAATTCGTGTGACCAACGTGACAGTACAAGTAAAGTAATCTACTGCAGGAAATAATTCTAAGCAGGATATAAAATGATCAGAGAATGTACTCGCCTGGTATCTGAATAGCTGTGAAAATGTACTGTTCGAGATGAGGTACCTGGCTCCTAGTTAGAGCAACACAAGTCACAACGAGTCCAGAATGGTAATAAGATGCACTACTATGAGTTCTACATGAATCTAGGTCAATCTAGACCAAAGTCAACTCTTGGTCAACTCTGGTCAACCCTAGAAGTCAAACTAGGTCAACCAAGTCAACCCTAAGTCAAACTAGTCTAATTAGTCTATTCTAGGTCTAACTAGCCATTCTAGGTTCTAACAAGGCTAATCTAGGCTTACCAGGCAATATCATGCCCTAACAACCAAATCAGAATATTACACACATGATAATATTTCTAACCTATATTGCACACATTGACATGGCTATAATATATTATGGAAATACATAACCTATAAGCTAACTATGGGTATACCACACATCCCTATATATAATAGCACCCACATATCATATAATATATATAGGATATTTATGCATCTATTCATCTCAATACCTATACATATATATGACACTAGTGCTCATGTGTGTGTGTGTGTGTGGTTAGATGGTATGTGACAAGAACATTGGTGTGTGTGTATATGTGGTAGGCATGTACTAGAGTGTGTGTAGAGTATAAAATAGGAAAACTTGTTTGACAGGGAACTAAGGGGGTGTCCTATGATGTCATGTGTATGTGTGTGAGTGTGAAGTGAGGCTATGAAAACAATGTGACAGTAGGCTAACAAGGCAATGTGAGTGGGTGTATGTGTGGTGATACAAAATCAGTGAAGGAAATAATCAATGGCAAAACAGTCCTACATCATTCCCAGAATAAACTCAGAGTTTAGCACTCTACCACATTTCAGATTTTACAACCTATTCTCAGGTTCAGACAACCATGAGTTCACAGTAATTATGAACCCAAAAAGCCTACACACATTGCTATCTCACATTGCAATAACCATACACTTATATAGAAATGAATCATGAATTCAACACCAATTCAGTTAAAAGACACAAGGAATAATCTCAGGAAATGTATGACAGGAATCACAGTTTTCTCATGTCAATTCTCAAGTTTCAGTTACAATACTCAAAATCAATTTACTCATAAACTCACATCTCAGTTTTGAATTTCAATTCCCAAAACTCAGAAAAAGGAAAAAGGAAAACAGTTTGTATTCTCAGATTTAATACTTGACAGTTAAAATAGGAAATTAATTTCCAGTAGGGAATCATAGAAATGGCAAAAAAACAGTGAGTGTAATAGGCTAATTAGTGAAGGGAAATCTGGAACCTATTGGCAGTTACACATTGAAATCAATTAATGTTCAATAAGGAAAGAATTAATCTCAGGAAATATCATTGAAAGCAGTGAATACATGAATCAAACATTTCAGTTTACAATCAATCAAGGGTTTAACACTATTCCCAGTTAACAGATTCAATTTGCAGTTAATGTAAAGAAAGGGAATCAATTCACAACAGTTGTACCAATGCAATGTAACTCATGACAGCAATTTATTTCAGTTCAACTTGAATAGAAAAACTGGAAACACAAAAGTTCCCAGGTAATGAAACTTCAACTTCGAAATCAAGGATAAAGGGAAAAATCAGTTTACAATATATTGACAGTGAATTACCTAAGTTAAGAACAATGTCAGGTTATTCAAGAACTGAAACCCAAACAAATCCCCAGGTTTAAGATCAATAACAATAGTTTAAAAGGGACTGGAACCCAGGTTTTACAAAGAACTGAATTGTCCACCCCATGCCCATTTCTCAGGTTCTAAGAACACATTGCAGTCATGAAGGAAAACCATTCCCAGGTTTTCAAAATCTCCATATCACAACCAAAAGCCTAAAATCGAATGTAAAAGCTTAGCTAATATTAAATATAATATGTGGGGATCAAATACAATTTAAAACATAACACAAAGGGAAATTTATTGGTTTTGAATTAAACTGGAAACACAAGCCTGTGTGTATCAGAAACACAATAAACCCCAAGTTCGAATCATACAACATTGCCCAAAATCCCATTTACACGTCCCCAAGCCCAATTCAAATGCCATTCACTTAGTTAACCTAATATGCAACCTGTAGGGATCTAAAAACCCAATTGAAAACATACACAAAATGGGAAAATTGATATGGTTTAGAAACTGAAACTTCAAGTATCAGAACAATGCACTGTTCCACAAAATTCGAGCCAAAACACCATCATTAAACCCATACAACATGTAAACCTATACTAACAGAGATTAACATGATTATTAGGATCTAACTAAGCATTAAACATCATTTAAAATCATTTAAAAATGATTTAGTAACAGAAAACAAACACTGCACACGCACGCACACAATAGCTTCCCCGTGCACACTGAATACCGTGTCCGACACGACACGAGGACTCGTGAAACTTTGCGAGCCATGTGTCAGTCACTGCCCCTAACTACAGGCCAAAAATCATGTGTCGAAGTGGAGAAATGAGCGCGCAGTAGCCCCCGAGTAGCAGGGGAGCTACAGTGCCGCGCGCACGCCCCCGACTCGCGTATTCCCGTGTCCCCACGACTCAACACGACTCACAAACCATCACACGACACTGGGAATCCCTAGACGACACCTAGGGCTAATTTTCTCTTCAATTAGAATCGAAAATCTTGAACGAAATGTCCTTTGAGACATTTCGTCGAACACTTAGATCTAAACCCTGATACGTGTCCAATACGGACAAGAAACGAGTCCAAAACCTAGGGTTAGCCTATCCTACTATTAGGTGAGGGCTAGGGCTTCCCTAAAATGATTTTTACCAGATTTTAGGAGCTATGGATAGGATTTTACCTATAGGTGTTCAATCTCCCCAAAAGCTCCAAAGAGAAGGATCCTTCAAACCACCAAAGGCTCTCCAAATTGTTCCTTTCCTGTCAACACTTGATACAAACAGCAAGAACATGGTATTTAGGTCCTAATGCAATTTATTAGAGGGAAAAAGGATTTAATTTGGATTTAATAGGAATTTTTGAAGATGGAACTCACCTCTTTCCAAAACTTGGCAAGAAAACCTAATGGAGGCTAGCCCTAACTTTGAGAGGCATTAAATAGGGTGGGAAACCCTATGTTGGCTGCCATGGGCTGATTAGGGTTAGGGTTTGGCTACATGGTGTGGGCCTATAGGCTTTAAGTCTTAAGTCATTAATCATGACTTATGAAGTCATAAGCCATTTTAGCCTAATCAACTCCAAAACTCTCCAAACAAGTTCTAATGACTTAACCCTCACTAAATTAGGTCAACCCAAGTTTATTTAACCTAACCAAGTGGTCTTAACCTAGGTTAGTCACTAGGTTAGTCTCCTAGTCAACACTAGTCAACCCTCATCCAAACAATTCAAAAATAAAGTCTAAAAAATTCCTATAAATTCAAATAAATTATAATAAAATCAAATAACCCCAAAAATGTCTAAATATCCTAATCACATGGCTAAGCTCTAGGATAGGCAGTCTCTACTGTTCACTAGCAAAATACCATAAATCACAAGTCATGAATTTAAATAGTTTAAAAATAATTAAAAATCGCTAAAAATCATAATATAAAATAAATATCATTAATTTATAATTATAATTACAAAATTTTAAAATTACCCTCATCTGGAAAACTGGGTGTTACACTAGAGGATAACTAGGATTGCAACATAGGAGAACTCATCACAGCATAGGACCGTTAACTGTATTTAGTCTCTTGCTTGAATTCAGTGGGTTACAATTTTGACCAGGATAGTACCCTTGGGATGACCCCTGAGGATCTCACTCTAATCTTATCTAAAAATTTGTTTCCACTTATTTCCATTTGATCTTTCTTAAATTCGTTGTTGAATTTAATTTCTGATTTTCGTTGTTAACTTTGATCTTGCATCGTGATAAATTTTGTGGATTGAATTATGATATATCCTGATAAGGTAAACGTCTGCTTTAGTTATGGAGTTTAGAATTTATCGCAGCCATATTAGCTGGTATGACAAAAACATAGAGCCTGATTTCGGATATACTTATCCTAGTTATGGAATTTAGATTTTCTTGCAGCCATACCGGTTGGCGTGGCGAGGATTCTAGATAATATGATTTTAGGGAGTATACCTTAGTTATGACTCTATCGTTTATTACATCTAAGCTTACTGGTGTGGCGAGAATTCTGGCAACATGATTTCAGGAAGACGTGTATGGTTATCAGATCATATCTCAACTTGGTTCACTTTGTTATGACCGAATGAGCAAGAATAAATTCTTATCATCATTCTTCCCCGTCTTGATTAACTCCATTCTATCTACATCTGCAACTAGGATTATAGGCTCTCTAGGACTCTCCAACATGATTGCTTTCATGTTATCTTTTGGACATAATTATTTTTGTGTTCTATCTTTCCTATGACTTGACTAAACTTTTCTTCGTTAACCTCTTGGATAATTCTTCTCGTTATAAATCTCGTTGTCTTTGTACCATTCTTGGAGATATTCCAATAAACTTTCCTGTCTTGCTTGACCTTTAACTTGTTTGGACACTGTTATGGATTGCTTAACCCAGTCTTAGGCCTTGTTACCTTCTGCTTCATAGGCGACCGAAATAGCCAAACCTTGTTGACTGATCCTGTAGTATAACTATAAATGTATTGTGTGTTTGTGATAAGTATTTTTCCTAGGGATTGGTTAGATTAAGCTTATAGGACAAGTATGGGTGACTGACTGTAGTAGATTTGGAAACCATTAAGAACGATTGTATTGATAGTATGACTTGATGATAGGGTATATAAGATAGAATAATGAGATATTATATTGTTGTGACTATGAATTAAGGATTAGAATCTTGTGCTTAGCAGTTGAGGATTTAGCATTTGTAGAATTTTGGTTGGTTATCTATAGCTAATTACATGTGATTAGAGGGTAGATCGATATGTGGATTGATATAGAATAAGTTAGAATGAGATATGATATTGCGTACATGATCGGAAAGATATCAGTTAAAAAGACAAGGAACGAGACAAAGACATATGTATATTGGTAATTAATAAATCGGGAGTTTTGAAATCGAGAATTTGTATTCGGAGGACTTGTTGAGTAAAAAGAAGAAGGCTCTACGCCAAGGATAAGAATTGAACGTATGATTTCAAGGAGAAACTGTAGAAAAAAAATTGACGACAAATAATGCAAAGGGCCAGTGGATTGATAGAATATGGATACTTAGGATGCGATAAGGAAATCTAGTAATTACGATTGAGGTTGAAAATACGGTTGATGATTAAGCATTTTAGGCTTATAGACATGTCCAGAGAATGACCTATATTTTAGGGTATACATAAATGTTCCATGTTAGTATGGAAGATTTTAAAGGATATAGGACGTAGTTATGATAGAAGGACCATTGTTGAACCTAAACCAAAAAGATTGTAAAGAGAAACAGAAGAGATGATTACAAGGGTAGCAGTTTGAGTATCGTAGCCAGAGTAGCTACATGTTATAGTTTGACCTATTGGGTGATTTTTAATTTCGAGGACGAAATTTTTGTAAGGTGGGTAGGATGTAAGCCCCCAGAATTTCAGGGCTATTTTAAAATTTTCTAAATAAATTATTTTCGATAAGTGTTTTATTATTTAATTATTTTTGATCATTAATGTACCTTTCCATGACTTTGACTTCTGGAGCGTCAGGGATACCAATCTCTGGAAACTCTCTTCACGAGTTTTGAAGTAGACAAGATTATCTTCGTTTTGATATATCATGTCCCACTTAAATTCGTTCCCTTGTGCTCTTTTTGTATCGCGCAGCTTTGGGTCAACTTAGACCAATTAATCATCGAATAATTATTCCCACTTTTATTTTTGATCGTCGTTTACACGTTGCCGTAGCTTTTAATTTAGGAGCACCAGACCAGTCGTTTTCTTAGAACCAACTTTTCATGAATGATCTACTCGAGACGCTCTTCACCCATGACCTTTGTGTCCCACTCAGACACTCCATTTTGTGCTTCATTTTCTTCGCACAATTTTCGGGTTAATTTAGGCCAATTATTTATCTACCGTAAAAATCTGATTTATTGTCCAATTTAATTTCGGGACCCGACATCGATCCAGCCTGTCAACCCGAAGTATGGACGTGGCCCGTATGAAGCCTACTACCCACATGAAACTTGTGTCCCATTTATTCGAGCGCCTGCATATTATTTATTTACCCGTGATCATAAATACGTATTTAATTTCATTATTGCACCCTGTCCGATTTTGACCCGATCCGGCTCGACCAAACCCGAACCCATGCTCCATGTTGCCCTTTCATGACTGCCCAAGTACCCTACATAATCTTCCTATTTCTCCTATTTTGAAAATATCTATTTTTCTCTCTCCACTTTACAAATATCTCTTATATATATATATATATATATATATATATATATATATATATATATATAAAATCTCTCTCCCTTTACACTTACACACATCACTCCCCATCCCCTCACCCTTCCTTTACAGCAGGAACACACCCCCCCTTTTTGTGGCCGACTTCCTCTCTCTCTCCTTTACAAATATCACACACTCTCTCTCTTTATATTATATCACACAACACACACACACACATCTCCACTCTTTCTTCCTCTTCACTCCCCACCTACAGTCGAACGGCCACCACCACCTCACGGCCACCACCACCCTGGCCATGCACCACCAGCCACCTCCTCCATCAATATCGTCACCATCAACACCATCATCAACTCCATCCCCACCACCATGCAAACCACCACCACTAACCATCACCAACACCACCTTCCACCACCGCCTGCACAGCCACCTGCCATGCCCCGACGACGCGCCGCCGCAGCCACCGCACCGTGCCGCCGCAGCCGCGCGCGTGCGTTGCAGCACACGGCAGCAGCGACAGTGCGCATGCACGCGCATGCAAACGCGCGCTGCCGCATGATGCGCGCCACCGCGACCAGCCACCGGCCACCGGCGACCCCCCACCGGCGCGCGACCCCAGGCGACCTCCCCCGTTCCACCACCGTCCTCCCCGACGCGCCGAATAGGCTATTCGTGCATTTTGAACGGAATCCCGTCGGCGCGCGCGAGTTTTGAACTCAGAAATGGTGCCCCGTCGCAGCGACTTTGCGCATGTTTTCTGGGAGATCTGGCCGTCGGATCGGCGAACTGCTTGCTCCGTCATAATCTTGGTATATAGCACTTCACTCTCCTCAATTTTCGTCCGTTAATTACGTCGTTTGATACCTCAAAACTGGCCACCAAGTTGACGTTTTAAATTGAACTGTTTTTTGACAGTTTCGTGACACCAACTTCGCGGGTTCGTATCTTCGTCGTTGCAGCTCCCTTTTGCACACCGTCAGTTCCGGTGCACAGCTGGTATAACCCTCTTCCTGCCTCCTTTAGGTTTCGTTTCATTATAAGCACGTTTGGTTGGTTGAATTCGACGTCAAAGTTGGCCGTCCGAATTCTTTAAATTACACTTGTTAAATTCTATTTTTGAATCCGGGACTCCGGATTCAATTTTTGACACCACCAGTAGACTCGTGGCGTCGTTCTGGCATATTTTCATATAAAGTTTGCTTGATTTGGAGAACGTGGGCCCTGGCACGCATTTCGGTGCAAAGTGGGTCCCATTTTCCGAGTCAACGGGTCACTTTGAGATCGGCTCATCGGAATCCAGTTTCGGATGTACCGTTGAGTTCGTATCGTCATTCTGGACTCGTTGACGTATAATTTGCTGAGTTTTGAAGACATTTGCTCTGGCATGCATTTCCGTACAAACCGGATACCAAGTGTCGCGTCAACGTATCATTTTGAGATCGGCACATCGGAATCCTATTTCGGACATACCGTTGGGTTCGTATCATCATTCAGGATTCGTGGACATATAATTTGCTAGGTTTTGTAGACTTCTATCCCGACACGTTTTTCGGTGCAAAGTGTGTCCAACGACGGACATCATTTTGACCCAAAATTACCGTTTTGCCCCTGTGTCTAAATTGGACTTATGGGTAGGCTGTCCTAGCTGATTTGACCGTTCTGGACACGTTGGTGATATTTATTTTATCATCCGACAACATCTGTAGATTTTGCTTATGTATTATCCTTAATTTATAATTAATTATTTTTCCATAAATTGTTACTTTCTGTTTTTGAATTTTTATATATATTTTAATTTCTGTAAAAATTTGGGAAAAATTATATTTAGATACTATGTTAATTTAGCTAATTTACTATAATTTTTCCAGTATTTAATAAGTACTTTTGGTATTTTATAAAAATGGGAAAACAGAACTCATTTTCAGTATATTTATGTTTGCTGATTTTTAATAAATATCTATGAGGGTTTATAAATTCCAGAAAAATTAGTATAAATTTCTATAATTAACAAGGATCATTTTGGTACTTTATTTTATATAATATTGATCTTTTTTTCTATCTCAAAAATTGTTGGAACTTAATGTACAGTTTGATTTATTTATTGAATAGTTACGACTTTTAATATTTTGTGTTGTTTTGAGTTATAGACGTATTGGACCTCACCCCGCACTAGTGTAAAGATCCTAGGAAGTTAGTTTGTGTATAGTGGCACTCCACATTAGACTTTTTATGCTAGGTCCCCACTTGACTAGTTTGACTAAAATGTTTGATTAGAGTTGACTTTGACCTAGATTGGCTTAGAAATCATATAGATTGTATTAGTTCTTTCGTTTACTTTCATTTTGGACATGTCATAACTGTATTACTCTATTTTAAGACATTGTGACCCTGGTACAGACATCTGATATTACACTACTCTTTTCAGAGTATCAGGTGAGTACATTTTCTGATAGTTCTCTCATTTATTTGTCAATTACTGTATTTCAGTTCTAGTTAGTTCTATATGATTCTCTGTATCAACACGTATGGATATTTCTGGATTCATGTATGCGACACATACCTTACTTGCTGACCTCTATTACTGGAGTCGTTAGAATCATTTCGGAATCATTTCTGGAATCATCATTTGGCCGGACTCATCTCGATTCTTGTGTCTTGTACTGGATTCACTTGCTGGGCGGGGAAATATTGAGTAAGATATGTAGACATGCCCCAAATCCGGAATCTCCTACAGGAATCTACCGGAAGCATAGCCATCTCTTGCATGATCCGTAAGAGATATGCCTGATACCTACAGCCGTTTACATGTCGACCTCGGTATTTTAAAACACACTGTTAGATCATAGTTGGACTCACCCTGGATTCATTGATCACTGTTGGACTCATCTTGTACCGGAAATCATCTGGTATCAGATTATATGGATTGGACTCACACTGGGTTTACATTAGACTTATATTGTACTGTCTGGACTCATACATGTTATTCTAGTTCAGTTAGCTTTTATTACCGTCATCATTGCCATGATTTTTCTCTTGTTTAGTTACCTTTCTTTTCTTGTATCTTAACTGTTTCTCTATACCATCACCTGAATATAAACTACCATGTACATCAATAAAACTGTCTATAACTGCTTTAGAGTTCTCTGTCATTTACTTGGGTTTTCTAGATGGATTGTACTCGTTCCTGTCCTGATTGGACCTATTGAAAATATTACAGATGATAGTCCTGAGGATACATGCCCTACTTACCATGGACCTGGCCTTAGCTCCAAAAGAGGCCCCAGCGGGGAACCTTGCTTAGTTATCTTTCATGTGTTTTGAGACTTAGACTTTGGTCTGTACTTATATTTGGATACTGGACTTTGTCTCCAGTTAGATACTTGGAAGTGTATTATTAAATCTGTGTTTGTTTACCTTCGCTTATAGATGCTGTGTTGTGATGAACATTTAAATGTGATTTTAGAACTGTTAGTAGCTTAGATCCTTTATTGTCTATTCTTAGAACAGCTTACTACGCTTTACCAAGCGTAGGCTGGACATGGCTCGGCCCGGCCCAACGATTTGGGTAACGGGTCGTAACAATGAGGCAATCACAGATACTCATGATGTCATCTTCATCGAAAGAGTATTCTTCTTTTGGACGAGGTGCCCGTTGTGGTGGTGCTGAAGAGGTAGATGTTGGCTGATTTACATTGATGGCCAAGGCTTCTTTGCCTTTGAGGTTAATGGACAAAGTCTCCTTGCTCTTACGATTGTTCTGTCGGGCATTATTATTTGGTGTAGCACGTTCCTCTTTGTCAAGATTAGGCATTTGAATGCCTAATTGTTTGAATTTGTCAGCGCTTTCTTCTGCGGCTTTAGCGTTCGTTATAAAAGAAGGCCAATCCTGGAATTGTGTTGATCCTGTCCACATGATGATTATAGGCAACAAGTTTGATTTGCAAGTGTCTATAGTTAAAGCATCTGGAGTTCTGAGAGGCATTTTGAGTGCTTCACGGCGGAACCGTTCAATAAAATGTTCAATCGTTTCATTATGTCATTTTTTGATTTTGATGAGGGCAGACATAGTCATGTCATTGGTTCCCTCATAAAATTATTCCAAGAACATTTGTTTGAAGCCAGCGAAAGAGGTTATGCACCCATCTGATAAACTACGATACCAGTCATATGCTGCACCAGCTAAACAACCAACAAATACTCTGGTAAGAAGAGCATCATTTGATTGGAGTTGACCAGTCATTACTTCAAAGTGGTTGAGGTATTGACTTAGAGACGTGCTGCCATCAAACAGCATAATAGTGGAGTTGACCAGTCATTACCTCTTTTCATTCTATGGGATAGGGCTGTTTGATCCCAAGCTTCTGCAGGCCATCCTTCTGTTTGAAAGCTTCAAATAGAGTACGTAAAAGTTTTACGGCCTCATTGGTATCTCCTGTTGATTGCGGAGTAGTATATTGATTCAATGTGTTAGGAGGGGGTAACGCATGATAAGTACCACCCCCTGTACCAGATTGACTTGGAATAGCCTGTGCAGGAATGGAAGCAGTGTGAGGAGATTGTACCCCCAGATCAATATTGGTAGGAATTGATGTTGTCACAGGTTCTTGAGTCGGAATCAGATTCGCGACTGGTGGAACTGTATTTTGTGCGATAATCACAGCATGCATGCCTGCCATCATCTCAGCCATGTTCTTCAAACTAGCCTCCAAAGCAGCAATTCGCTGCTCTTGTCTGGAAGAAGTGAAGGTATCTTAATCTTCTGTGACGGCATAAGCAGTCACTTCTCTAGCCTTTGAAGACGAGCTAGTGGAAAGAATGGTCCTTTCAGAACTTTCACTGTCAGCATCAAAGTCACATAAAGAACTATCCCCAGAATAAGTAATAGGGATATCTTTTTGACTGAAAGAATCTTGGTTTGAATCAAGAAGATTCCTTTGACCAATTGTGTCTCGACTTCTTGATCTAGTATATTGGTATACTCCTTCACCGGATTCATGAATCCGATCTAAGTATTGCTGACTAGGATTGCGGGACGCATTACGTCTTGGACATTTTCTACCCCTAGTGCTTCGAGATGCCATGTTGACATAAGCATAAAGTAGTTCATCTTCGTCCACTAGGATTGGTTCAGGAGTTTGAACATAATTCAAACGGTCAAAGATGGACCGCTTAGCCGACTGACAGCAGCAATTGATGACAACTTCGTGATGGTGGTTGCAATGATGTTCTTGTTGTTGGACCACCGCTAGACGGGATGGATTTGCATCCTTCCGCTTCTGTATTAAGAGTTCACGGAGGTCACTAACCGGACGAGAAGAAGTTGTAGGAATGTAGTCCTTGATAATATTCGGGACATGGTTCCTGTTCCCGAGGTGTCCTATACCTTGAGTGTACAAGGACGTGCTAAGCTGGTTAGCATAAGTCACAGGATCTTCCACCTCAGCATTCTTTCTCTAGTGTAAGTTAGCAATTGGTGCGAGTTGCGCTTGATGCATCTTATAATTTCCCGAGGTTGAGCCTAATTGGCACATGTTGATATAGGTGTACAAGTCTGACAAGGGAGCTGCTTGTGTATCTACTTGAGATACTAGTAGTTTGTCTTGTCGGGATCTTGAAATACATAAGGTTGGTAGATCCTGCCCTGATCTTTTTGGAGTAGGCATAATGCCCTTTTGCATGAAAGGTTTGTTCTGAATGGAACCCATCTTCCCGATAGAGATTTTGTTGTCTCTATTAAGGAGAGCAGTACTTTCCATCCAGTCAACGACTCGAGCAGGATGAGGAAAAGTTACAGAGCCTTTTCCTTGATTTAGTGATTTCTCACTAAGCTTCTGATTTGGTGGAAAAGAGTGCTTCTCTTTACATTGTGCTAGTGCACAAGTTCGTGCAGGTTGTGCCAAGGCATGAACCCGCACAAGTTGTGCTGAAGCATGAACATGCACAAATTGCGTCGAAGAAGAAAAGGCTAAAGGGCGCTTTCCCTTGTTTTGGACAACAGTGTGTCGAGACAAAGTCTCCTTCGATTTCAGGGTCGAAGAAGTAGAGGGATTAGCCAAAAGACTGTCTCCCTTAGGTTGCGCCGAAGCAGTGATGGGCGCAAGTTACGCAGAAGCAGGAACAAGTGCAGGTTGCGCCAGAGAAAAGAGGGCTGAAGGATGCTTTTCCTTGTTTTGGACAGCAATGTGTCGAGACAGAGTCTCCTTCGATTTCAGGGTCGGAGAAGTAGAGGGATTAGCCAAAAGGCTTTTTTCTTTAGGTTGTGCCGAAGCATTGAAGGGCGCGAGTTGCGCAGAGGTAGGAGATTGCACCGCCGAAGACTTAGAAGTCCAAACAGAGCCCGTCTTGCTCTTAACTGTGGCAACAGTGCGCTTGGCACCCCCAGCATTGATCATGGTCTCGTAGGCTATCTGGTCGACTTTAACGACCAGGGTCTTCTGCGTCTTGCCGATTGACGCGGTATCACATTGAGTTGTCACTTTCTCGTCGGAGGAGAAAGTTGTCCCCAGCAGAGTCGTCATTTTGTTTGCAAAGAACAAAAGTTTTATTACAAACTAAGAAAAAGAGTACATGAGTACAATTGATTTCTGGGGAAGTACAACTATAGAAATCTGATAAGAAGACGATCACTTTATCCCTTGGACGATGTGATATCGAAGACACGAGCCTCTGGAGAATGCAACAACACTTTGGTAGAAGATTATGATCACCCTTGATGTTTTGTGAATGATTTGAAATCCTATTTATAGAGTTCTTGAAATAACTGTTTAGTAGTTATTCTGGATTGCGTGCGCTTCAGGTTGCGCGACTCCTGTTCACTTGCGCGAACGGTTGTACTAACTGCTGTAGACGCATGGCATTGTTTGATTGAGATGTGCGTGATCGTGGACAGTGTAGTGGGCATGTTTTGCAAAGTTTGTGGCTTGCACGCCACGTCACTCTGTTCTGAACACTGTTTGATTACTCTGTGCGAGCTTTATCAGGTTGCACGTGGACGCATCGTAACAACTTGCGCAAATGGTTTGCACCAACTGCTGTAGACGCGTGGCATCGTTTGATTAAGATGCGCGTGGTCGTGGGCAGTGTAGTGGGCACACTCTGCGAAGTTGATGGCTTGCGCACCACGTCACCCTGTATTAAAATAAGAATTGATCAAGTGGCGCCAATTTGTCAGGCTGCGCATAGGCGCAACTCAACGACTAGCGCATTTTGACTAGGTCTTCTGTGCTGTACTGTTTAATCCTCGCGCCATTCAGTGACTTGCGCGAACCAGCTGTCAGCATTAATTACATGCTGACAAAATCTTCTCGAGCGCCGCGTTGCACGGAATTTGAATGGATTTTTCTTAATCTCCGTGCCGTCAGTTGTCAGATAATGATGACGCCGTTACAACTTCTCGAGGAAGTGCGCCACGTGTCGCTCCGCGCACCCTGACTCCAGCGCAACCTGGTGTTGGCGCAACCTGATGCTGCGCAACTTGAATGTTTGGCGCAACATAATATTTTGACGCCATCAGATGATTGAGCACTTTAATGGGTGGCACATCTTATTTTTTAGGCTGTACAGAGTCTATATTAGAATCAATGTTGGAAAAAAAAATTTTCTTTTTATTTACGGGTTGTAATAATAGAGTGATAATAGATAAAGTTGAAGGTATTCAAGATGCAAGTCAGTGCATTATTATTTTCTCTAAAATAAAAATAAAAATAAAATAAACAAAAGAATAATAAGATGAAGAATGTTGTGTAAAATTATTTGAGAACCAGATGTGGTGTGCCATGTGGTGTAATATATTGGTTTGGGTCACAACAAAAAGGAGAGAAATAGAGTAAAAAAAAAATCTCCAAAGAATTATGGGTGCAACTCGGACGTGTTGGGTCATGTTTGATCTCAATCCAAGTCCAACCGATGAATCATAAGCTAGTTCGAGCCCAAGTCCGACCCGATCTCGGGTTCAACATATGAAGTTCAAGACCGAGTTCGGAGGAATAGAAAAGTATCCAAGTTCCTTGGGTTCGGTTAAATCCATCGAGTTTATTGGTCTATTATATAATATTTGAAATAATTTTAAACAAGATTAATATTAAACATATAATTAAATATCAATTATGTCTTAATTATTATAAAATACAACCTAAAATGAGATTTATGGTGAGGAGTTCAAAAATTTGGATGATAAATTTATAGATTTTAAATTTTTATTTAAAAAGTATGAAAGAGTGTGTATATATAAATATAAATATATATTATATATATGTCGAATTTTGGATTTTTTTGGAAGTCCGACATATGAACTCAGGGAATCCAACCCAATTTTTTGACCGGATTCAAATATTTTAATCCGACTTCTGAGTATCATTGAACCAAACCAAAAGGCCACGTTTGGTTCGCGGAATCTCCGACTTGGGAAAGGAAAGTGATTACTTTCCTATGTTTGGATGCAAAGGAATTGAGGAGGAAATGCAAGTGATTCCCAATGGAAGAAAAATTAGGGAGAAAAGTGATTCCATCCATCCAAAAAAAAAATTATTTTTCCACATTAAATTATTTATTTTCCTTTTCAAATTTATTGACATTGCCAAACATCGAAAAAGAAAATCAATAAAAATTAAAATTTTCCAAAAGAAAAAAAATTGACAAGAAATTGATTTCCTTTCCTTTCCTTTGCTTTCCATTCCGCGAACCAAAGTTGCACCCCTACAAAGTATCTATCCGGTTCTTGTTTGCGTCCCCTTCCTTATTCATTCTCACTTCCAGAGTGTCCCCGTTTATTTATTCATTCTAATTTAGATTTTATACTCTTCTTTTTCGTTTAAAAAAACTGTAAGAAAAGAATAATAATCGTCACTTCCTCGATTCCTTCTTTCGATCAATCAATGAAAATACGGAGAGACCACCGCCGTCGCCACCACCACCGGTAGTTTTCTCCATCAGGCGCCGGCGATGGCATACCAGCGGCGGCGCCACCACCACCACCACCAGCAAAGCCTACTGCAGCGGCTCCTCCGCCGGCAGATCTCCGCCACCACCGCCTCCCTCCTCCTTCTCCTCCTCCTCATCCTCCTCTTCCTCGCCTGCCTCTCCTTCTTCGCTCCTTCCCCTTTCCTCAACCACCACCACCACCACCACCACCACCGATCCCGCTCCTCCAATTCTTCCACTCAGCAAAATCTCCAAACCAACGGTGCCGGTGGTGCTGATGCATCCCGTCCCAAGCCGATCTTCCAGATTCCCGACGGAGGAGGAAGAAACGCTACGAGGAGGTCCAGGCCGAGGTTCTCCCTGTGGGGCTCGAAGCTCTCGCACAACTTCTTCGGGTGCAGCAACGCGTCCTCAAAGTTTCCAGGTCGCCATTTCTTTGCTTATTAGCCCACTGCTCACTTCTCTGTTGCTGTTGCTATTTACTCTTGCTTACTAATCTATTCTGTGTGCAGCTTTGCGTGTCGTTACTCGTCCTGACCGATTCCTGCTCATCGCCACCAGTGGGGGCCTAAATCAACAGAGAACCGGAGTGAGAACAACAATCACTCTTATTATTAACAATCACTCTTTATTATTACTAGTCTACATGTACGTGCAAATTAGAATATCATAAGGTCAGTTGTCATCTTTTCTCCTTTTCCAGGTGACTATTCATGTGTGTGTGCTTTCTTTTTACAATGCTAAGAGATTCAAAGTACAATTTTTTGTTGTTTTTTTTAAATTTTCTATTGAGAATAATAACGTTTTTAAAATGGTAAGGATAGAAAAAATTATTACCATTGAAACATGAAGAGTTGTATGGAAAAAGTAAACTTGCATGCAAACTTTATTGTTTTGACTCTTAAACATAAATGACATGCAAGTTGACATAATAACATCATGTTTATAAAATACTAAAGGGTATTTTAGGAATTCAAAAGTTTCACCACCAAGTTTTCTTATTATATAGTAGAATAGATTATTATTACCTGCTCATCTAATTCTAATTTTTATTTTTAAAATTATTAATATAAATCTAATTCTAATTTCTAAATATACTAAATGTTTTAAGTGTTTTAAAATTAAAAACTAACATAACACAAGAACAATTGTTTCAAATAAAGGAACTACTAACATTAAAATCTTGTAATTAAGTTAAGTAACCAATGTATTCCTTCTTACTCCTAGTCTTGTTACACCTTAGACGATAAATATGAGATTCCTCGACATTT
This sequence comes from Iris pallida, assembly GCA_029216955.1. Taxonomy (NCBI): domain Eukaryota; kingdom Viridiplantae; phylum Streptophyta; class Magnoliopsida; order Asparagales; family Iridaceae; genus Iris; species Iris pallida. Next base: position 1,239,739 of record JANAVB010010199.1, read on the forward strand.
CACTCTAGAACAACTCTACTTGGGGGTACCAAGTTGGGACATGTTAATTTGTTTAAAGTTAAGAAATAAAACCCAAAATTTAAAATATATCGGTCAATATTAGGTTATTTCATGTCTGACGACATATCGTATCAACCCGATATATTGGCCAACATTCTCTCAAACGATATAATTGACTTGTGGTGCCGATGTGTCGTTTTTTCATGTGAAAATGACGTCGGTCCCATATGTCGGACATGTTCTTGATCTATAACACTGATGGTGCTACATGTACCTTCCCACAAGTACATTCATTTCCAATCCTATCTTTTTAATGTATTGCCACTCATCATCTCAACATTATCATTTTGGCTACATTAATTTGTTGGACATGTTTCTTAATTGTCCAACAATCTGATCCATACAACATTGTTGGTCTTATAGTCTTCTTAATAGAAATTTTCCTTTCAATTCAAATGTACCTTGCAATCACAAAGTACTTTATTAAATCTTATTAAGGATTAACATGTAAAATAAATATCTTGAAGGTTGTTGCTATAATAGATATATTATCTATTCAAATATTTTGTTTAAAGGCTTATCTTATTTTTATTAAGGTTTTGCCTCAACTATCTCCCCATTGCTCTTGTGCTAGTCTTAGCTCCATCTATGTGGAGACTGTTTTGGTAACTCAAACCTGCATCCTCAAGGATTTAAGCACTAAGCCATATAGTTGTGCCAAGTTACACTCATTATATGACATTGTGACTTATATATTTGTCTTATATTGTTTAGGTTTTAGTTTCTAATTTTTGTTTAATTTCTTAAACTTATATCTAATCACATGTGCATATGCCGCTTTATTTATTTATTTTTTTTCCACGTGTTTCTACTCTGTCCCTCTTCCTTGGGCTGGGTTGAACTTTTGTGACTGTTTAGGGACTATTCCTTGTTTTGGGATTTCACACAATACCTACCGCTTTTTGCTAAATCCAAAAGGACCAAAACAGGTAAGTTTCTTCCAAAACTTAAATCGATGTTTGAGTGCTTTCCTCAGATTTTGTTTTAAGAAAACAAAACTGGAGTACAAGAATAGATAGTCGTTGCTATCATAAAAGGTGCAATATCTCAACTCTTCTTGTTCATTACCATCACCTCATTCACTGTCCACTCTAGGTTCTTGCTCATCTCATATAGAACAGTGATACTACAATCAAGGGTGATGATAAGGTATACTCATTGTAGGGAGGGTAAAGTACATAGAGGGAAAGGGAGGAAGGGGTGTGTGTGTGTGTGTGTGTGTGTGTGTCGTCAGCCAGGCTGACCTGTAAAGAGGAGAGAGAGGTATGTGATTGCCTCTCTTTCCCTCTCCTATCTTTTGGTGAAGGTGAACAAAAGCGCGTAGTAAGTAGCTAAAGGTTTAACGAGTTTAAGGTATCAAAGTTCAATCAGCTTGTGCCGCTCCCGACTAGAAATCCCCTTTTGTATGCCACAGGCTTTACTCGTTTCCTTGATACAAGCTCAAAGTCTGGCATGTGGCAGTGCAAGTCTAGTTCAAGCTAGTGCCCCAAGCTCGTTGTAGTATACCCATCGGTTCAAGCTGGTACGCCAAGCTTGTGCTGCTCCCAACTAGAAGTCTCCTTGTGTATGCCACATGCTTTATTCATTTCCTTAATACAAGCTCGAAGTCTGACATGTGGTCAATGCAGTCTAGTCCGAACTAGTGCCCCAAGCTCGTTGTAGTATACTCATCGGTTCCTAGTTGATGTGGACTAGACTTAAAATTTGTGTTGTGCTTGGTTGATTGCTTAATATGCTTGCATTTTTGGCACTAAATAACTTGTGGGACCGAAATGTAATACGAGGCAGATACCTTGTATTGCAACTCGATGCGAGAGGCTATTTAGTGTAGCACATGTTGCAAGGTTGCCGGATACTCTCCAGTGCTAGCTCGTGAGTATCCAGCTATTTTGTGCATGTTATATTAGGACGATTCTCCAGCGTCCACAACTCGAGAATCGATGAAAATACTTGCTAGGGCTAATAATTAGTTGTACTCATTTAGAGCATTGAGAGGGGAGGATTCCAAGTTACACCCAACTCTGCTGATAAGGGTGGCCAGGATATGGCGACCCTGATTGGCGGGGGGCCATGATCCTATATATGATAATTACACGTATGTCACCTATGAGTTATATGTATGAGAGCCCATGGAGGCCCGTAGTCTGCAGCGCGTGTAACGCGGAAAAATCGATTTGCATTTGCTAGTAAATAGGTTTATGATAACCATAGTTAGTTAACTTGTAGCAAGACGTAGGTGCCGTATCTTTTGCTTCCTTGTCTATCTTAATTATTAACAATGTCACATGTTGATTCATAGTTCTGCTCTGTTTCTAGCTTGTTATATACATTCGTTGGTGTGTGGTATAGAGGTGTAATTTTGCTCGGGAGACGGTTTACGACCATGGTCGTCGTTTTGTTGTAGTTATGGGATTACAATATGCTAGTCTAGACAAGTAGATAGTTTCTTTCTTCTTTTTTTTGGCCAGGAAGCAGGTAGATTAGTATCATGAAACTGTTGTTCATTTATACTGAATTTCATTATAATTTAGCATGGGAACTCCTAAATACCCTTTTCAGTGAATGTGGTAACCTTTAACTGAGTGTAACATATTCAACTTTTTGGTTAATTACAATATTCTAGAATCTAGATGACCAGATAATAAGTTACTGATGTAAGAACTTTTAAGAAGCATGCTATGGAGTGCTCTTTGGTGCAGTTCGGGGTGTACCCTTGCAATTGTACACCTATTGTATACAGATCAATAGAAGAAAGCCATAATCATCATGTTGCATTATAAAATAAGTGAACTTTAGCAAAGCTGTAAGCTGTGTTTGTATAACTTTGTGGGATGGTCTCGGCATGTGCAAGAAACTTTATCAGATACTGATCTTTATATGTCAGAGATGTCTCAATTTTATGGAAATTGAAGGCTAATGTCACTGTAGGTTTTTCCGTTTTTGCGTAAGACAGCAGGTAATTTTTTAACCTGGACTTGCAATTGAAATGCATTTAACTTACCTCCTGTTAATACATATATTGATTTGAATTATAAATTGAAGGCTAATGTCACTTTTATGTTGCAAAGTTTACTATTCCCCCATTCTGATACTGTGATACAGTGATTCGTTTCTTTGGCTTTCTAGTTCACGAATTAGGATACTCTAGACATTTTTGTCAGTTTGCTGATGGATTATATCATATTTACTGTTACTTTCCAGATAACAGATGCTGTTGTTGTAGCTCGCATTTTGAATGCCACTCTTGTGATTCCAAAACTGGATGCAAAATCCTTCTGGAGAGATTCTAGGTCTGTCTCTTGCATTATGGCCTTCTTGTTGCTTTTTTAAAGTTGGATTGAATGTGTTTCTTACAATTTTGTGTTTACTCTGTCCGGTGCAGCGATTTTACTGAAATTTTCGATGCTGACTGGTTCATCTCATCTCTCTCAAAAGATGTGAAAACTATAAAAGAACTCCCAAAAAAGGGAGGGAAAGTCATTAGGGCTCCATATAATATGCGAGTTCCTAGGAAGTGCACTCCAAGGTGCTACATAAATCGGGTCTTACCTGTTCTTCTGAAAAAGCATGTAAGTGCATATTTTTAAATATATAGAAGACTTGTAGTGATTCTTAATTTTTGAAACAAATGGAAATCCCTGTTTGCTACATTATTCTGTTATTCTCAGCATAGATACCGTGTTTCCGTTTCAGCATCATGGTAACTAATCTCTGTTAATATATAGAAGGTTAAAGTTCAAACTAACAAGTTGAGGCAATTAGAGTCATTAGACTATGTGCACAATATTTAGACTGAGTATAAAAAAGGAGTGGTCTCTCAAAAAGTGAGATGCATATTTTGTCTCAAAACATCTTCTTTTGTTTCTCTTCTCTAACTAAACATGGTATAGGAGCATTCCTAAGGTTGGCACCAAACATCATCCTCCATTGGCATTTTACTGCTTGATGTCCCTAGGGGTGTAGTAGCACTGCCTAACAGATGAAACATATCCGTATCTTATGATACACGACACTTATGAGTTATGATACGATACACGATATGTATCTTATACGATATACTACCATTTTGTTACGTCGGATACAATACATATAGGCTGATTTGTAGTATCTTTTTTTTACTTGAGTCGTGTAATGTATACTTAAGAATCTGGATTCTCCAACTAGATAGACTTGTAAAGATGAAACAGATAAAATAATTATAAGAAAATTATATTAAACCATGTTCATATATGGATTTACAAGTATAGATATCAATTCCTAGAATTGATGTATCACATGCTATACTAAACGATACACAAGCAAATCGATATGCGATACGATACATGAGTTGACAACCTAGGATGAAAACCCAATTCGGCAACAGCAGCAGCTGTAACAATTGTGGTGCACCTCATCTGAAGGTGATTCACTACCAGAGTATTCTTGAGTGATTAATCTAGAGAAAGGGGTAAATAGATGCAATGAATTCATTTCGTCGATCGTTCACCATAAATTTCGTTTTTTGTTGCTCGAGTTAATCTTTGGTTCTCAATTTGGAGGACATGTCTATTAATGGATTGGATCATCTGAAGTGTTCTCTCTTCCATATAACCTACTTCCGATATTGGAAATCAATAGCAAAAAATTATAAATATGCAAGTCATCCATCAAATTAAATGAGTCTACTTTAAGAGGTCTCATTATGTCTGGATGTAACGTTTGTAGGACACGAGAAGTTGGGTATATATAAAGGAGAAGTTGATCAGCTTGTCAAAATGATTTTTGATTTGAGAAATAGGAACAAGAGAATTCTCTGAGGATGTCATGGTGGTTGTGTTCCATGTAAAGTTCAAAGTCGGACTTTATTTTTTCTATGGACTTCCAAAGAGAGATTGGATAAGGCAGCCCTGACATATGAAGCAAAATCTTGCTTGTTGTATCAGATTTGACACAATCAGTGATCTTTATAGTGGTGAGCTTGGGATATATTTCTCCACACTTCAGGGGCCAATGGAGGTGTCAGATCATGATTAATGAATAATGGTTAATGCGGAAGTCCAATAGATACACCTGTAAGGAAGAGCAATACTATAGTAGTTAATGGAGCCGCTAGGAGCCTAAATGAACATGGTTTGAAGTTGTAAAGAAGGATATGATTTTTGTTAGGTTAGAGAGGACACTGCCCTTAACAGAGCTGAATAGAAGAAGAGGATTTAAATAGCTGACCCCAAAAAATTTGGGATTAAAGGCTTTGTTGTTGGTGAATGTGGAAGTGTGAGGCTGACAGCCAGCAAGATTGGAAACAAGATCAGGATCTCCAAATGTTTGATGTTTTAGCAAGTCTAAATGCATTGAGTAGAATTCTTGGTGATGATTCTCTCCCATGCTCCCATCCCTTGAACCCAAATTCAACTGAGGATAGTAGAACTAAAGCAAGGTTCAAAAACTCGGTTTTTCAAATCGTTTCTGTACCCTTCCTACGAATATCAGTTTTGGCAGTTTCTGGGGGTTTCGATGGTTAAAAGTTGGTCAGTTTCGCTGATTTCGATATTGGTTTCAGCATCAGTTTTGGATAATACTTAAAAGTTAAAACTATGAACTAGAGCTATGTTTTTGTCATTGGACACTTCGGCATTGGTTAATATTTCCGCTGATTATGGTAGCCATAATAGTGGGATGTGCAGTAAAAGTGAAAAGAAACATGCTAAAATGAAAGGAAATAAGAGCTGCCAGATTAGATAACTACAATGATTGTAGTGCAGGAAAGCATGGCATACAAAAGAGACTTATCTACATGAGAAGATTGAAAGTTATAAAGCATCCTTGTGGGTATGCAGTAACTGCTAGCTTCTCTGCTAACATATTTGACATCATACCTTCTGACACAAGATAAGACTACTGGGCAGACCTGACAGGTCAAGTGTAAAAATCATTCTGATCACAATATTTGAAAGAGATCCACGGAAGCACAACTACAATAATTATTAACTATCTAAAGAAACTTAACAAATTTCAAGAGCGACTAAGGAACAGAGCACAGTTTGCCAAAGATCACAAATCCATGTGCCAGAAAAAGTCCGAGTCTTGATCTTCAAGGGACGATCCACAACGAACGAGCCTTCCTTCTGAGATCGACCATCAACCCAAATCCAAGTGAATGATCTTGGTGATTACGAAAGATGGTGCGAGTAGGGAATTGATAATATAAGGATAGTCGACGTCAAAAGCAAAACTAAGAGGGCTGGTGGTGGTGGGTTTTGTTCCTGTTTGCTGGTACCAACAAAGGAAGAAAAGGCTATGGGTTCTGTTGGTTTCATATTCAAGGAGGGAAGCTTACTGTCATGTTGCAAGGGAAATAAAGGTAGCTGCTTTGAGTTTTTTATTGGTTCAAGGGTTAAAGTGTAGGAGTTGGGGTATAACAGGAGGGTATGTGGCATGGCAGGAAGCATTAATCGTTTGTGTTGGTTTATGCAGTACAGGAATAAAGTTCCTGTTGATGATGATGACATAATGGTGATCCGTTGACAGCGATTGAGATGAATATCTTCTCTGTGACGAAGAACAAGAGCACTAAGATGCAGAAAAGAGATAAAATTTAGGGTTTGGATTTCCAAATCTCAAAATTAATCTCAACTAATTCTCTGTGCAATACCAAAACTTTGATGAGTTTATATAGCCATACAAGCCCTGGCCATCAAGATTACTAGTCCTTAGTGGGTAGGTTGTAAACATGATTCGACTGACTCGAAGGGTGAAGGTAAAATAAACAAACATCTCAGTATATGTAATGATTTTCTTGCACATGCTAAATCAGCCTCAGTGTTGCTATCACCCTCAGTAGCCTCAAAAATGCCCTCTCTAATCCAACTTCAATCGTCGCCTGACGTCCGTTCTAAGTGCAATCTCCTAGATGGGCAATGATGTGAATAGTATCCAAATCCCTGATAACTGAAGCACTTGAAACCTTTCAGCTTACTTGGATCCCCTACAATATTCTTCTCCTTGTCTTTCTCGGCAGGCTCATACTATTGACCAGACTGCTCTATTGCTTGGTAGGACTTATTATAGCTAGGCATTTTTATCTAATCCCCTATCCCTAGGTTAACTGAAACCACTTGAGGCGGTTTCTCACACTGAATATAAGATCTCAGTCCATAGCGAAATCGTGAATTGTTAAACGGGAATCCTCTGACACATTGCAAAAAATCAACATGTTGTCAATCTATTAATGTACTAAGAAACAAACTTTCCTGACAAAGCATAGAGTAATTGGTCCAAAAGACACTCCTTGTAGGTCTGTGGGAGATACTTTTCTTAAGTTTCTTTTTTTTTTATCTCATTCCAACTCTCTATTGAGCTCTCCCCATAGACTTAGGAACAATTTGGATTACACTTACGTTTCATCCAGGACTTCATTTCGTGTCGAACACAAGGAGAGAGTCAAACGGGTTCCATTTGGGATGGACATTTTTTCAAACATGTCATTCATTTAGGGGCTCAAATGGCGTTTTCCAAATGCTAGCCCAAAGAGCGTTCCAAAGATGAGAGTTTGAGCAAATGGGATGAAATGTAACTACAATCAAAACTAGCCCTTAGTCTGTATAGCAAGTCAGTTAAGAAGGCTGATAAATCGAGTCCTGGGAACCCATACCCTATGGTCTTACAACTACCGCATAAAATAAAAAGCCTAAAGTAAGCTCTGTACCTAATCTGACGTATGAGAAGACGATAGGTCAACGCAGGACATGACTATAGGATAGACCTAACAGTCAAGTGTAAATAGTCTAATCACAATATCTGAAAGAGATCCGCGGAAGCACCAATAATATCAACTATATAAAGTAAGTAACCTAGCAAATATTAAGAGCAAATAACTGAAGAACAGAGCACAGTTTCAAACTTTCAAATTTTAGCAAAGATCACAAATTTTATCCACACCTCAGAATAAGTCCGAGTCTCAACCTCCAAGAGACGATCCCACGACGACCGAGTCTTCATTCCAAGATCGGCGGTCAAACCAAATCAAAGTGAATGATCTTGGCATCAAATCGAAAGATGGTGCGAGAAAGTCGATAATATAGGGTAGTCGACGGCAAAGGCTCGGGAACTAAGAGGGCTGGTGGGTTCAAGGGTTCAAGTGTACTAGGAGTTTGGGAATTAAGGGAGGGGGTCTGTAGCATGGCAGCCAAGGCTCCTGTATCCGATACTGGCCCCATCCCTATCAGGGGATTCCTATATAGAAAAGCGGATACTGGACAATATATTGGATATATCGGGAGATATGACCCCATGGAGGTATAGGATAATAATTCATATCATATATGAGACATATAACAAGAATGACAACATTAATATATATCTAATAATTACCAGACAATTATAGTAACTGAGCATTAATATATATATAATAATTCTTCATTGGATTCTTCGTCAGTGAGATGCATCCTCTACAACCTCCTTTGCTAACTTAGGTATCTCTTTAACAAATCATGTTGGTTTTTCTTCTTCGAGTCTTTGTATATCATTGACTCTGGTTTTCTTTGACCATAATTGGTACTTCCTCCTTTTCTTCATTTGTTGCTATCTTGAAAAGACGAAATTAGTGTTATTTATAAGCCTTTTAACTCTAAAGCTGGAAAATGAGATTTCATGATAACTAATAAGTATCTTCTCTGTTGTACCTTCCACGACGTTGATCTTGGAATAATCTTCGCTGTTAGTATTTTGACTCGAGAAAATAAATTGTAGATAAGCTTTCTTTCTTACACATGTTTGTACCTTTCTTGCTCACCCATGTTTCAGGATCCGGAAACGAGAATAATGTTGGGAACAAATGTGAAGTTGTGATAATTGTTTGACATAGACGATCAGTAAAATGTATCTCTAACAGCAGTATTACCGATTCTTGTGGTAGTTTCTTGACCTAAATTAAGTTCCAGAATGTCAGCTGGTATCTTTCCATTTGCTCTCCTAAAATCTTAGTCTTGGAAATGGCTACTACTATACAGTTTGTCAATCGTCATAATATGTTAACCATTACTCGCTCATAACGAAAAAGTTTGGCATGCATGTCTTTTGATTCACTATCATGTTTGACGATCTTGTGTTCCAAGGATTTGCTGATCATTCATGTTTTACATGGTTGTATTCACAAAAGACATGAGATAAAGTAGTCATCTTAGTAAAAGTAGTTATAATATGGTTGGAACATATTGGAAGAAAGTTTCTTCACCTGATAATGTAATAGAACCACGTGGAGAATAAAAAGAATTGAATACAAAGGAGCCATTCATCAGAATGTTGTGCCTATGCTTAACAAAATAAAGTTTCTGTTTGAAGAATATTGACCTTCTTGAAGTTGCTTTCATGCCAGTGTTGTCCTTTTACTTTCAAACTAATATTGGTTTTTTTGTGTAATGGATGCTTCATTTTTTATTACTAATATACTAGTCTGGGTTTTTTTTAGCTGTCTTCCCCATTGTTTTTGCTGCATCTTGAATATGCTCCATTCCTACAAAGGATGTTTGATTCAGTTATATCTAAAATATATTAGACTGCATTAAAGTTATTGTGATTTGAAATCTGAGTAAATCTTCATTGGATAATTTTAAGTCAGTGTTAATCTCCATTGACTTTTGTAAGCCCATGCAACCAAGGAGCACCCTCCAAATTCCCTAGAGTATAAAGAGTGTGGAAGAAGAGGTTAGCTGATAAAATAATACAATTTGCTACAGCAAAATACAGTGTATATATATATATATATTTTTTTTTTTTGAAGCAATGGGTAATTGTGGCGAACTCGCCTCCACCGGGGCTCGAACTCCTGACCACTTGGGCCGTATATATATATATATATATATATATATATATATATATATATATATATATATGATCCGGAGCCCCGTCGTCCTTGACAGTTGGATCGAGCGGGCCCCACGCGGGCCCCCCGTTCCGATGGTGTGGGGGAGGGGGGGGGCTTTTGATCCGCGCCCATATATATATATATATATATATATATATATATATATATATAGGGAAGGTAACAACTTTATAAAAATAAAATAATGTGCCTTACATTCTCTCTAATCCTCACGAACACAAAGAGGAGAGATTATCTAAACAGAAGTGAGGAAGGAAATGTCTTCCTCAATATTAGACTCCACTCCTCGAACTGTGTTTGCCAAACCTTCAAAAACTCTCCTATTCTTCTCCCTCCATATATGCCATACCGAGCTCATCAGTCGTAGTCTGGCTTTCTTATACCACCGAGGACCTTTGTTCTTGGACCTCTCGATAACTTCGCAGACTTCAATCAGATTTTGAGAGTCAATTTGACTTAACCCCAAAATAATGCTTTGGCCCGACCACACTCCTCTACTAAACATACATCTGAAGTATAGGTGAGAATTAGATTCTGGTTCGTATAAGCATAGAGGGGAGATGTTATCCCCCAACTGGATCCCGAACCCGACCAATCTATCTTTTGTAAGAAGCGTATTTTGCATAGCTTTATACATACAGTATCGGAACTTGGGTGCAGCCTCCTGATGCGGGCCCACTTTTTAGGCCTTTCAGTTATTTAGGCATAAAGGGGTATTGTGGTCTTTCACCACAATAACCCTCTTAGGGTTTTGTTTCTCCTTTCTATTTATAGCTAAGGCTAGCCGTCATTAGTTTTCATGCTTGTGTTGAGAAGAAACTCTCAAGCGTCACTCAGAAGGGTTTAGACTTTGTCCGTCCATCAAAGTTGGGAGTTTATTCTTTTCTCTAATAAAGATCGTTATTTTCCTTCTATTTCTATTTTTCTATAAATTATTTGTGAATCGATCTGGTCGATTCACATCAATTGGTATCAGAGCTTTCTACGAGCCATGGCCGATGGGACGAGAAACACGATCGACGAGAAGATCCGAGGTCTTCGGGAGGACTTCACCGCCGAGATCGAGAGCTTGAAGAAATCCATGGAGGTCCTCGCGAAGGATCAAGCGTCCACGAACCTAGAGATCCGCACGGAGCTGCGTGATATGCGGAAGGAGACGTCGACGATCATGATGCTTTTACAAAACATCTCGAACAAGATCAATGGCGGCGAAGCGGAGGCGGCAACAACCCAAACCCTAGGCGATCAACTAGGGTTTGCTCCTGCGGAGGGGGAGGCGACCGCGGAGGAGGAAGGACCGGTCGGCGGTCGCTGCCCCGCAACCGCCGTCGCCGCCGCACCTCCGGGCGGGGCCCTGGCGGCCGGCGAGCAGCACCGGACGGCGGCCGAAGGTCGCGGGGGCTTCGCCGCCGACCGCGCGAGCCCAGGCGGGGCCGCTGCCGTTGGGGGCGGTCGCTGGCCGGCCGCCGACCGCCACCCCTGGCCGGTCGGTGCCAGAGGAGCCGCCGGCGAGCGGCCGTGGCCGGACGCCGGCGACCCGTACGGTCCCGGCGGATCGGCTCCACATTCGGGAGAAGCCCTAGGGCTTGGGCCCCCCTACGGGGGTCGGACGATGACAGCGAACTACGGAGATCGGTTCGCGGGTCCGGGAAGGGGCTTGGCGGGAGTTCCGGCTTGGACGGGAGGAGCGGAACCGCCAGGAGGAGCGAGGCACGCCGGCGGCAGCAATTTCTTTGGAGAAACGGCGGATCCCGCCAACTTCCAGAGAGGGGATCTACCCCCACGACGACCACCACGGAGGAAGAGGAGGAGGCGGAGGATCCGACGGAGGAAGAGGCCGCTATAGCAACATACGCAGTTCCCAGATTTCCACCTTGAGGACAAGGTGGCTCTTTTAGGGGGCGGTATTGATGCGGGCCCACTTTTTAGGCCTTTCAGTTATTTAGGCATAAAGGGGTATTGTGGTCTTTCACCACAATAACCCTCTTAGGGTTTTGTTTCTCCTTTCTATTTATAGCTAAGACTAGCCGTCATTAGTTTTCGTGCTTGTGTTGAGAAGAAACTCTCAAGCGTCACTCAGAAGGGTTTAGACTTTGTCCGTCCATCAAAGTTGGGAGTTTGTTCTTTTCTCTAATAAAGATCGTTATTTTCCTTCTATTTCTATTTTTCTATAAATTATTTGTGAATCGATCTGGTCGATTCACATCACCTCCTTGAGCCAGATGTAGTTAAACCAATTCGATTTGGGACTCTTAACTCGGAAAACTTCATACGCTGACTTAAGAGATAACTTTCCTGTAACAGAATCTTTCCATCTCCAATTGTCATACCCGGAATCACTCTCAATATCGATGCTGTGAATCAATCTCGCCCAACGACTGATATTAGACCGGAGAGGAATACAACAGGTACCGTTATGGATGATGGAACTCACCTTTGTAGGAACGAAATCGTAAAGCAGAATACTCTAGAGGGGGGGTGAATAGAGTAGGCAGCGGAATATTTCTAATTAAAAATTCGTTAGCAGTTAGATCACAGATATAATAATAATCACGAAAATAAATAACTGTAATGCAAAAGAGTGATCAGAAGGCAAACGCAAACACAGAGATTTATACTGGTTTTCCTCTTGTGAGGACTAGTCCAGTCGGAAGAACTCTAGCTTCCAGTTGAATCCACTATTGGAAAATCCTGCAAGTTTTCATACGAAGTCCTTGCAATTTCTACAGACGCGAGTTTTGATACGAAGAACTCGACCAACTTCAATTGTGAAGAGTCAATCTTCAATCAAGCCTCTGATTACAATCGCTCTGAAACTTCTAGACCGCACCGCACTGGCAAATCGACTAGAGGATTGTAACTGGCTTGGGATTTGAAAATGGAAGCTTTTTAGAACTCTTTGGAAGAAATGTAAGCTTTAGAAGAGAAGAGATTGAAAGTGAATTGGTGATTTGAAATGATCGAAATCCTTCTCTATTTATAGTTTTTCCAAAGGCAGAACTCTGACAGAATTCGAACAGAATTCTTTGTAACCAACCGCAACTGAAGGGAGACCAAGTTCAAAATCAAACGTTCACATAACGTTCAACTTGGCTGAACTCTGGCCGAGTTCTGTCAGAGTTTGGTCAGTGGATTTTGTGAAAAATGATTTTGGCTTTTTGAAAAGTCCTTCAGAAGCTTTTTGTAAAATATATATTTTTCAAAAACATAGTCATTTTAAAAAGATAGGTAAGTTTTGAAAAACGATTTCGGATAGCCTATTTGCCAGTACGACTTGGTGTACAATGTATTCCTAGACTCAATAAAATGAAAAATTACATTGCTTTGAAGGAAATACATTCTTGAGTGGCAAACAGCTTCGGTCTTGAACGGAGTAGATATCCATCTTTGATCAGTGTCCAAAACGTCGTTAGTAAACATCTGAATGATTCATATATCGAGACATAGTTTGATCAATTATTAAAATCAGGTTTGACCATGACCAATGGGCCAACAACCTTGACATTCTTAAACCTGGCATTGTGGGGGTCCAGCTCCTCCCTTTCTATGATGCTACTGTGATCGAGCCAGGGGTCGTGCCGTAAGTTGATAAGGGCCCCATCGCAAATCACCCGGCGAATACGAGACTTCAGTCTCGTTCTCTACTTCAACACAGCTTTGAAACTAACTGAATAGTTAATTTGCATAGTCCAAAAAATTTCATCTCGGACATACATGTTCATCATCCATTTGGCCCATTGTGACTTTCCATCCACAAGATTCCAAGCGAGTTTAAGAGCAACCATATCTCTGAGAGTGTCTAATGATCGGAGCCCCAACTCCTTCCTCCTTAGGGCGACAAAGATCACGCCACGCAATGGTTTGGATCCTCCCTCTCCAAACAAATTTCGCACATAAACTATCAATCTTCTGAATTGTCTTCTTTGGTAGCAATATTACCTGAAGCCAATAGGAGATCATGGCGTTGATAACCGCCCTCACAAGCTCCACATACCCACCGAATTAAAGGAGCTGCGCTTGCCACCCCTCAAGTCTGGCTTCAATCGACTGCAAGAGACTAGCACAGTCCAAGTGCCTTACATAGGTGATGGCTAATGGGACACCCAAATATCTAACAGATAGGGAGCCTATGTCCACCTGCAGAATCGAGGCCCATCGAGCCTTCTCGACGCAAGTACGATTGAAAAAGATCGAACTTTTGTCCTTGTTAAGCCGAAGCCCCGCCCCCGCCTCGAACTCGCTAAGAATGTCGAGAAGACATTGAATTCCTGTGTCGGAGGGTTTGAAGAACACAAGAAGATCGTCAACGTAAATAAGGTGGAAAATAGTAGGCGACACGAACCTGAAAATCGGAACGATCTTCTTCGAGCATTCCGCATTGTCCATAAGGCAAGAGAATTGTTCCATGACCACCGTGAACAAGTACGCGGACAGGGGGTCTCCCCAACGAAGCCCCTAGAGCTGTTGATAAACCCGTGAGGCCATCCTTTAATCAAAATTGAGAAGGAGGGAGTCGAGATGCATTCATAAATTCTGCTAACCCACCATTTGTCGAAACCTATCACCTTCAACATGTGTATCACAAATTCTCTGTTGACAGTGTCGTAAGCCTTCCTGAGATTGAGCTTAACACAAGTTTTATTCTATGCAGTTAAAAACAATTTTTTCATGACCACGGTCCAGTAGAGTTATTGATATATCATTTGATATATCGAATTTATAACGGTAAATATCGTTTTGCATTTTTAACATAATTTTTATATATGAACAACACACTTTAATAGTTATCTATTATAAAATATGCAAGAAGAATTTTTTAAAGCATTTAAACGAAAATGTTCGTACCCAAACCAATATTATAATATAAAAAGTGTCACTTTAAAACGGTTCAACTAATATGAAAACAAAAAAAAAGATCCCAATTCAACTTTCAAGTTTTAACATATAATAATCTTCATTAGCCTCAACTTCAACTTTATTTTTTTCGTTTTCACCATCACCATCTTCTCCACCTTCTTCCCTAGTTTGTCCATCTTCATCTTCTTCATCCTCCATATATTCATCATCGTGTGTCACGACCCGGTCCCAATTTCTTGGGTCGAATCGGATCATGCCCAGCCTGCACCGTTGTTGAGACGGCGACAGTAAGCTGTTTCCACTTGCAGGTAATTCAACAACACAGTATAATTTGCCACAACTTAAATATTTCGAATAGTTTAAAATTTTTTACAACAAAATGAAAGATACATCTGAAATACACTGTTTTTCACAAACATCATGAACCATAAAAAGAATAAGAAAATCTAGGCAACCAGCTCATCAGTCTCGAGATCTTCGTCCTCTAGTTGGGATCTCGGGAAAAATACCGCGGAATAAAGCATCATCAGTGATACCTAAAATGTTGGGTCTCCAGTCAGGAGGGAGCAAAGTACAATTCATGCTAATTTAACAATTGAAATAATAATAGAATTATGCACTTTTAAACAATTTAGAAATGAACAGTTTTCTAACAGTAAAACAGTGTGATTTGAATAGGCAATGAATATGACCGGCTTGGGTTTGTTACAGTTCAGATACGGCTTATCCCCGTGTCTATGAGGGGTAAGCTAATAGTTACAGTAGTTACAGTAGTTTGGATGTGGTCATACTCATTACACTACTCCCCCAGTCCCCAAACAGTTACAGTAGTTACAGTAGTTACAGTCAGTGCTCTCAGAGAGAGTTCCGTGTTGCATCGTGGTTTAAACTTGCAGTAAAGCGATTATTAAATAATTGTAAACTAACACAAAATGTACTTGCCTCAAAATAGACTGGACTGGAGAGGATGAAGACTTCGAGATGGGAATTTAGGATCGTCCTCGAATTCCTACATTCGAGAAATTGACTCAGAAACCAGGGTTACCAATCTAGCTACGCTAGTTGAAATCTCTAATTGTGTCCTAATCCATTTTAATTCTTTATTAATAAAACACGAACAAAAACACGATTATTTGTGCGTTGAATTAATAACGAGGGAAAGATCGTTTAAACTTTGTATTTTGGAAAACTCGTCGATACCAATTTAATTTGATTAAAACTTTGTATTTTCATAATTATAAATATAAAACTAAATTTCTTATTTTAGTGAGAAATACATGATCGTTAGTTAATATTAAAACTTGTAGATTTTAGGTGAGAAAATCTTTATTAATTTTTATATGAAAATAACTTTTATTTAGATTTATTCGTACGCTACAAAAACTCGTAAAATCAGCAAATAACCAAAAATCCTACGCTACCAAATTACAGTTACAGAACCAACAACCAGCCGGGCTTATGCCCATTACAATTTATTTACATAAATTGAAATAAGACAGAAACGGTCGTTAGTTCTAAACTTTCTATAATTAGTTATAATTAAATAAATAAAATAAATTAAATAGTGACTAGTCTCAGATATGGTCCAATCGTCAACTAGGCTAATGCCTCAACGTCCGAGCGAGGCCGGTTTCGTTTGCACTTAGCCGGGGCCCATTGACCGATACGGTCGTCGCCCAAAGTCCAAATATTTAATATAATTCCGAAATCCATTTTGAAATCATTTTTAAAATATAATTAAATTTACGGAAAAATCCGGCAGGGAAATATGCCGATAATCTTTCCTGCAAATCCCAAACCAGGGAATCCCAATATATATATATAAAAATAACCACAAACATTCCACAGATTATTTCGGAACGACCCGAACCAAGTTCGGAAGTCCGAATCCAACCAAAACATTCACAGCACGCTACCGGAAAAATCCGAAAACCCAAAATATCGAAATCCATTTTCCGAAAAGTTTCGGAAAAGAAAAACAACCAACAGAACCTTTCCGAAGGTTCCGAAATTACGACGTCGCTAAAAACCGAATTCCCGGGAGGGAATCGGGGACCAATCTCATTATAGACTGAATGAAAATGGAACGGGACAGGGGTTATACCTCGGGTTGTTCGGGTAGAGCTCTCAGATGCAAAATAATAGAAAAGAAATTCAAGAACAGCAAGTCGGGAACAGCCGAAACGCTGGACAGTGCTGGACGAGGCCGCGAGAGCGCGGGGAGGCGCTGCGGAAACGACGAAGGGGCGCTGGGAACCGGGGGTGCTGCCTCGGGGACGGGCGCGCGTCTGGATCTGGTCGGGGGCCGCTGGGGTCGTCGGGAAACGGCGGCCGACGGTCGGAGGGGCGCCGAGGAGGGTCGGCAAAGGGGGTCGGGCGGTCGGGACTAGGGCTCCGGCGAAGGGCGCCTCGGGGAGGAGGCTGGTGGGAAGGGCTCCGGCGAAGGGTCGGCGGCCGTCGGGGTCGCTGGGCGGAGGAGTCGGCTAGGGGAGCCGGAGGTCGGCGGCCGCTGCTGGGGCGCAGGGGGTCGCGCGGGAGGGGGTTTGGGGAGAGGATGGGTTTGAGGAGTTCTGTGAGAGAGTGAGAGAGAAGAGTTGGTGAATGGTTGTTCTTAAGAGAAGTGGGGATAATGGGTTAGTTTGTGGGAGTTAAGAAGAGAAGTGGGGGAGTATGCTGTGGGTGAGAGGGATTGAAGGGGAGAGAGTTAAGGAGGAAATGAGAGAACGTGAGGGAGAGTGGCTGTGAGAATGAAGGTGAGTGGCTGAGAGTTTTAGTAGTAGAGAAAGAAGTGGAAAGGACAGTATGTGGGAGAGGAATAGGTCTGGTCCTCTTGGACCAGATCCAAAAGGGTTTATTAATTTTTGTTTAATAGTAAGAATTCAGAATTAAGAAATAGGATTAGATCCAGGTCTGGGTTCGGGCTCGGGTCTGGGTCAACATCCAAAAGTCCATGTTTTTAATTTTTGAAATTTGTTTTAACTCTCAAAAATAATATTAATAATAATAGCAATAAATATAATAATACTAATATTAATTATACTACAAAAATTGGGTTTCACAATCTTCCTTCCTTAGAAAATTTCGTCCTCGAAATTTAAAGGCAGGGTAGGAGAATCAAACAGGTACGGGTACTACACCCGTAACTCAGGTCCAACAATAAGGATTTTCGAGGCAGTCGTGGATGAGACGGTTTAGGGACAAGTTTCGTTTATGATATCATCCATGCAGAAAAATACAAAAGCGAACCAAAGTACACGAGGTTGATCAGACCATCATGCACCGGTCCTGATTAGACAATATATTAGTGGGTGCACCCAATAAAATACTGTCATGATCAAGCTTGATAAAGAAATAGCTTCCAAAACTAGGCTAACTTAGCAGCATCAGTCAAGTTTAGAACGAAAAGATAAGGAATAAGAGTTTATGTGATGGCTCAAATTCTGATCTTCTTCTCACCTCTGACTACGCTTGCAACTGGTTTCTCTGGCACTGAAAAGTTGAGTCCAATCTTCAGCTCTGAATTATCCAAAATGTGACTTGGATCCGGAATGTAGCGTCTGAGCTGTGATACGTAGAAGACGTTGCACACTCTCAAGGTTAGCTGGTAGAGCTAACCGGTACGCTACTTCCAACTCGTCTGGCCTCAATTTCCCAGCTCCGTCAAAACTGATCGTTCCTCTGGTAGGAGAAAACTTCACAAAAACGCTATCACCTTCTTCAAACTCCACTGGTCGACGACTACTATCAACCCAATGCTTCTGTCTGTCTTGGGCAATCCTGAGCTTACATTCACCTTCTCTACTGCGTCAGTCATCATATCTGGACCCAGCAGTACTCTTTCTCCTACGTCGTCCCATGCAAGTGATGTACGGCAATGACGTACATAGAGTGCTTCAAATAGTGTTATACCAATTCCAGCTTGGTAGCTGTTGTTGCAAGAGAACTCCACCAAATGCATTTGGTCTTCCCAAGACCCTCCAAATTCCAAGACGCTAAATCTCAATATATCTTCAAGCGTCTGGATTGACCTCTCTGATTGCTCGTCCCTCGGTACTCCATGAATCTGGTAAATATGCCGCATGTACAATGCCTCCAACTTCTCCGTGGATAGATCAACCTTGAAGGGGATAAAGTAAACTAACTTAGTCAGTCGGTCCACAATAATCCAAATGGTGTTCTTCCCTCCTTGGAATCAAGGCAGTCCTGACACAAAGTCCATCGTTATGTATTATCATTTCCACTCCGGGATGTCAAACGGCTGCAACAGTCCTGCTGGTCTCTGCCTGCTAGCTTTCACTTGTTGACAAACCAAGCATCTAGCCACATATCTGGATACGTACTTCTTCATTCCAAACCACCAAACAATGGTACGCATATCCCGATACATCTTGTTAGCTCCAGGATGTATGGAATATTGCGACTAGTGTGCTTCCTGCATCATCTCGTTCCTTAGTTCGTCCGTCGGTACGCAAAATCTCGTATCATTCTTCAGTGCTCCGTCACTGGCGATTGAGAATCCTTCAAGTATTCCTGCCAACACTTGATCTCTAAGTTTGCAAAGTGTCTCGTCTTGAAACTGCGTCTTCTTGATTTTGTCCATCAGACTCGAGCTCACTTGCAAATGGATCAGCATCCAGCTCCTTCTTTGCCTCATGTTCAGCTCCTTCTAAGTGAAATCATACTTGTGATCTGTAAATATTTCCACTCTCTCTCCATAAAGGTAGTGCTTCCATAGCTTCAAAGCAAATATTACCGCTGCAAGCTCCAAATCATGTGTGGGATAGTTCTTCTCATGAGTCCGTAATTGCCTAGATGCGTAAGCAATTATTTTTCCGTGTTGTTGAAGAACACAGCCCAATCCCTTACCGGAATCATCACTGTTGATTGAGAAACCACCAGTTCCTGCGGATAGCGCAAGGGTTGGTGCAGTGGTAAGTCTCTTCAGCTCCTCGAATGATGCCTGGCAATCTTCCGTCGAGATGAACTCTTCATTCTTCCGAGTAAGCTTCGTCATCGGTTCAGCAATTCTGGCAAAATTCTTCACAAATTTCCAGTAGTAGCCAGCCAAGCCCAAGAAACTCCTGATTTCAGCAACTGAGCTTGGGGTAGACCACTTCTCAACAGCAGCTATCTTCTTAGGGTCCACCGAAATTCCTTCTCCTGTGACAACATGGCCAAGAAAATCCACCTTGTCTAGAAAGAATTCACATTTGGAAAGCTTATCATACAGCTTCTCCTTCCTCAAAGTTTCCAGAACTTTCCTGAGGTGCTCTTCGTGCTCCTCTTCCGTCTTTGAATAGATCAGAATGTCATCGATGAAGACAACGACAATTGATCTAGGTATTCATGGAAAACCTTGTTCATAAGGTTCATGAACACCGCAGGAGCATTCATCAGTCCAAACGGCATGTCCAAGAATCCAAACTGCCCATACTTGGTGTTGAATGCCGTCTTGGGAATATCTTCCTTCCTGACCCTGATCTGATGGTAGCCAGATCTAGGATCAATCTTCGAAAACACCTTGGCTCCGCTCAATTGATCATATAGGTCATCGATCCGGGGCAAAGGGTACTTGTTCTTGATGGTGATATTGTTCAGCACCCGGTAGTCGATGCACATCCGTACTGTTCCGTCCTTCTTGTGCACTAACAATACAGACTCTCCCTAGGATGAAGTTCCATCTTGGGTAAATCCTAGAACTTCATTGATCTGGTCCTTCATCTCCTTGGCCTCCTTCAGGTTGACTCTGTAGCATCCCTTAAAATAGGGGAGAGCCGGGGACTAGGTCAATAGTGAACTCTATGTCTAGATCTGGGGTAATCCGGAAAAACTATCAGGGAAACATCTACCATAAAGGTGTAACTAAGAATTTTATTCATGAAGGAGAATTACAGCAAGACTCTCATGATTGATCTAAGGACGTCTTGTTACAACTTCTTATAACAATAGATAATGCTATTCAGCAGTCCTAGGTACTTAATCTTCATGGTTCTGGCTCTTGCATGAGCAGTCTCCAACTGCTTCATCTTCCTCTATGATCCTCGAGTCTGCATCATGCCCTCCTGCAATGGGTGTAGGAGGCAAGGTCTGCTCGATAGGAAGAGAGTCCCTAGGTTGCGGCGTAGCAGGTGTTGCTGGGATAGGTGCTCTGGTATAATGGGAAGATAAGAGGCAGTTCTTTATCCGATGTTCAGCGGATCCACATGCCAAACATTTCCCCAATCTCTTGCGACAAATATTGGCTTGGTGACCAAACCTTTTACAGTAGTCACAAACCAATAGCTTCCTACGATATGACTGCTGGATAGGGCTCAAATTCTCCTAGATTCAGGGGTATCCCTCCGAGGTTCCGCTCCAACTTGGTTTAAGATAGATAAGGCTACATCATTGACGTTCTTCATGTCTTCTCTCGTGATATTCATCTGTTCCTGCTGGGCTTCATCTTGAGCTTTCTGGAACTCCAGGATTTCTTGAAATAGGGCAACCATTTGGGAGGTGTTTGCTGGTACTGGTGGAGCAACAGGAATGGATACTCCACCAAGGAAATGCAACTCAGTTTGAGAAGAGGTAGGAATCGCCAGTGTAGTGAAAACTTCACTGGATGCATCATGGGGACGGTCAATCAGCTGCGAGGAAATAAATCCTGAACTTGGTTGAGGAGATGGGGTATGATCCGTAGATGACACCTCATCGCCAGCAGGATTGGTCTTATCCTTGGTTAGATTCTGGAAGGTTTAGGGTGCAAACATAATCAAGGTAGCCTACCAGTCCATAATCAAACAAAAATATTTATTTATATATAATTCGGACCTATGTTGTGACAAATCAATGTTCTAGTGTTCTAATTGTTTCTAGGTATGTTTTCCTAAGTTGTTGTTTATGACCTGCATGGGCCACCACTAAAAACATGTCATGACCCGGTCCCAATTTCTTGGGTCGAATCGGATCATGCCCAGCCTGCACCGTTGTTGAGACGGCGGCAGTAAGCTGTTTCCACTTGCAGGTAATTCAACAACACAGTATAATTTGCCACAACTTAAATATTTCGAATAGTTTAAAACTTTTTACAACAAAATGAAAGATACATCTGAAATACACTGTTTTCCACAAACATCATGAATCATAAAAAGAATAAAAAAATCTAGGCAACCAGCTCATCAGTCTCGAGATCTTCGTCCTCTAGTTGGGATCTCGGGAAAAATACCGCGGAATAAAGCATCATCAGTGATACCTAAAATGTTGGGTCTCCAGTCAGGAGGGAGCAAAGTACAATTCATGCTAATTTAACAATTGAAATAATAATAGAATTATGCACTTTTAAATAATTTAGAAATGAACAGTTTTCTAACAGTAAAACAGTGTGATTTGAATAGGCAATGAATATGACCGGCTTGGGTTTGTTACAGTTCAGATACGGCTTATCCCCGTGTGTATGAGGGGTAAGCTAATAGTTACAGTAGTTACAGTAGTTTGGATGTGGTCATACTCATTACACTACTCCCCCAGTCCCCAAACAGTTACAGTAGTTACAGTCAGTGCTCTCAGAGAGAGTTCCGTGTTACATCGTGGTTTAAACTTGCAGTAAAGCGATTATTAAATAATTGTAAACTAACACAAAATGTACTTGCCTCAAAATAGATTGGACTAGAGAGGATGAAGACTTCGAGATGGGAATTTAGGATCGTCCTCGAATTCCTACATTCGAGAAATTGACTCAGAAACCAGGGTTACCTATCTAGCTACGCTAGTTGAAATCTCTAATTGTGTCCTAATCCATTTTAATTCTTTATTAATAAAACACGAACAAAAACACGATTATTTGTGCGTTGAATTAATAACGAGGGAAAGATCGTTTAAACTTTGTATTTTGGAAAACTCGTCGATACCAATTTAATTTGATTAAAACTTTGTATTTTCATAATTATAAATATAAAACTAAATTTCTTATTTTAGTGAGAAATACATGATCGTTAGTTAATATTAAAACTTGTAGATTTTAGGTGAGAAAATCTTTATTAATTTTTATATGAAAATAACTTTTATTTAGATTTATTCGTACGCCACAAAAACTCGCAAAATCAGCAAATAACCAAAAATCCTACGCTACCAAATTACAGTTACAGAACCAACAACCAGCCGGGCTTATGCCCATTACAATTTATTTACATAAATTGAAATAAGACAGAAACGGTCGTTAGTTCTAAACTTTCTATAATTAGTTATAATTAAATAAATAAAATAAATTAAATAGTGACTAGTCTCAGATATGGTCCAATCGTCAACTAGGCTAATGCCTCAATATCCGAGCGAGGCCGGTTTCGTTTGCACTTAGCAGGGGCCCATTGACCGATACGGTCGTCGCCCAAAGTCCAAATATTTAATATAATTCCGAAATCCATTTTGAAATCATTTTTAAAATATAATTAAATTTACGGAAAAATCCGGCAGCATCTTCTCTGTTTTTGGTCAACCCAAAAACTGGAAAATATGCCGATAATCTTTCCTGCAAATCCCAAACCAGGGAATCCCAATATATATATATATATAAAAATAACCACAAACATTCCACAGATTATTTCGGAACGACCCGAACCAAGTTCGGAAGTTCGAATCCAACCAAAACATTCGCAGCACGCTACCGGAAAAATCCGAAAACCCAAAATATCGAAATCCATTTTCCGAAAAGTTTCGGAAAAGAAAAACAACCAACAAAACCTTTCCGAAGGTTCCGAAATTACGACGTCGCTAAAAATCGAATTCCCGGGAGGGAATCGGGGACCAATCTCATCATAGACTGAATGAAAATGGAACGGGACAGGGGTTATACCTCGGGTTGCTCGGCTAGAGCTCTCAGATGCAAAATAATAGAAAAGAAATTCGAGAACAGCAAGTCGGGAACAGCTGAAACGCTGGACAGCGCTGGACGAGGCCGCGAGAGCGCGGGGAGGCGCTGCGGAAACGACGAAGGGGCGCTGGGAACCGGGGGCGCTGCCTCGGGGACGGGCGCGCGGCTGGATCTGGTCGGGGGCAGCTGGGGTCGCCGGGAAACGGCGGCCGACGGTCGGAGGGGCGCCGAGGAGGGTCGGCGAAGGGGGTCGGGCGGCCGGGACTAGGGCTCCGGCGAAGGGCGCCTCGGGGAGGAGGCTGGCGGGAAGGGCGCCGACGAAGGGTCGGCGGCCGTCGGGGTCGCCGGGCGGAGGAGTCGGCTAGGGGAGCTGGTGGTCGGCGGCCGCTGCTGGGGCGCAGGGGGTCGCGCGGGAGGGGGTTTGGGGAGAGGATGGGTTTGAGGAGTTCTGTGAGAGAGTGAGAGAGGAGTTGGTGAATGGTTGTTCTTAAGAGAAGTGGGGATAATGGGTTAGTTTGTGGGAGTTATAAGAAGAGAAGTGGGGGAGTATGCTGTGGGTGAGAGGGATTGAAGGGGAGAGAGTTGAGGAAATGAGAGAACGTGAGGGAGAGTGGCTGTGAGAATGAAGGTGAGTGGCTGAGAGTTTTAGTAGTAGAGAAAGAAGTGGAAAGGACAGTACGTGGGAGAGGAATAGGTCTGGTCCTCTTGGACCAGATCCAAAAGGGTTTATTAATTTTTTTTTTAATAGTAAGAATTCAGAATTAAGAAATAGGATTAGATCCAGGTCTGGGTTCGGGCTCGGGTCTGGGTCAACATCCAAAAGTCCATGTTTTTAATTTTTGAAATTTATTTTAACTCTCAAAAATAATATTAATAATAATAGCAATAAATATAATAATACTAATATTAATTATACTACAAAAATTGGGTTTCACATCGTGAACAAATGAGGAGAGTGAATCTATAACACCTCGTGACCTTGTACTTCTCTCTCCCCGACTTTTGTTTTTAACAAAATATAACCGTTATATATCGGGATTTTTCAAAACCGATATATACTGATATATCGGTCATATCGGCCGATAATATCTGTACCGATATTTTATCCATTTTTTTTTTAAAAAAAATCGGTGCCGGACCGATACCGTTATATATCGTTTATATAACCGATATATAACAGTTTTCAACTACTTAGTTTTATTACTACCGACTTTATTGAACTCCCTGACGAGCTCATTCGCGAGGAGACAGTTTTCTGAAATGTTCCTACCCTTGATAAACGCCGACTGATTCGGAGAAATTAGCCCAGGTAATAGTCTCTCCATACGCCGGCACATGAGTTGGGCGATCACTTTGTATATGAAATTGCAACACGAGATCGGTCTGAAGTCGTTCAGGGAGGAGGCTCCTACCTTCTTCGGAATCAGAGTAATGAAAGTATGATTGAGTTGCTTTAAAAGCTTACCCATACGGAAGAAATCTCGAATCGCTTCAAGAACAAGAATCTTGACCATATCCCAATGCGTGATGAAGAACTTGGCTGAGAACCCGTCTGGGCCAGGGGACTTATTAGCACTGGAAGACATCACAATCTCCTCCACTTCTTTGAGAGTGATGGGATCATGAAGGATCGCAATGCCCTCCTCAGTCACTACTCTTTTACATGTAACCGGCTGAAGAACTTCCGCTGCACCTTTATTGTTGTAGAGTTTGGAGAAGAAGTTCACAACTTCTGATCTGATGTCACTAGGATTCTCGATCTTCCTGCCATTCGAGTCAATCAGTTGCGAGATATGATTGTGGCCTTGCCTTGCTTTGATAATACCGTGAAAAAACTTAGTGCAGTTGTCCCCATCCCGTATCCAATCACATTTGACTTTTTGCTTAAGCTTAATTTCCTCAATCAGCGACAGTTTAATAACCATCTCCTTCAACTTATTCTCCCTGAGCAAACTTACACTGGAGGAAGACTTTTGATTAGAGATTTGAACTTCTTCCAATTCTTTCCTAGTATCTTCCAATAAGGACTTAGGTTGCCTATAGTGCCAAAGCTTGAGCCGACATTTGACTTCCTTAAGCTTATTAACGAGACGGAACTGACTATATCCGGTAGTGAGCGTGTTCCACCCTTCGACAACTGCCTCAGTATACCCCTCGATAAGAGGCCTGGAATTGCAGTACTTGAACGGAGGAGGTACCTATTTTCTGGACTCATGTAAACTGACCAAAAGAGGGGAATGATCGCTAGGGCCAGCAGGGAGTCTAAAGACATCAATATCAGGAAAGAAGCTGAACCATCGGAAATTTCCCAGCTCTCTGTCGATCTGACACTCTATCCATCTCTCAGTTGCCTGATTATTCCATGTCCAAACCACTCCCGAACGATGAAGATCCGAAATCCCGGCCTTTAGGACGCAATTTTGGAAGTCCTCTAGAATAGAGTCGGGGACCTGCCTACCTCCCTTCTTCTCCTCCTTGTGCAAAATGGCGTTGAAGTCTCCTAAAAGCAAGAGGGGAAGAGTCAAACCCATACCTTGGCTAACACAGTCGATATCCTTCCACAGTGCGTGTCTCAGTTTACGATCATTGAAGCCATAGACTGCGCCCAACAGTAAAGTCAAGCCGCCCTCGCTGATGAACTCAATCACCAACAGTTGCTGAGATTCAAATCTAAGAATACTTTTCCAATGATTGGTATCCCATAGGACCCAAATCCTAGCCATGTCGTTAATATGCAGATTATGAACTGACTCCCACCTCGTCGGCACCCTACGAGACAATAAGGCATGAGACTTGATCTTAGATTCAAGTACAATGACAATCGTACTCTTGTGTTTCCTCATGAGCTCTTTGATACTTCTCCATCTCCCTATCGAGTTGGCTCCCCTGACATTCCAGGTGAGGATCGACATTAACTATTACTAGGGGAGTCCTTCAGATGTCTCGCACTCGCACGGAGGTGTTATCTAATCTGGAGGAGCAGTTCTCCTTCTCACTCTTTCTGCACTACCTCTGCCCAATGGGGGTTCACCCTCGTGAGTCTGGCCTCATCAGTCATACCCGCATGGAGGAGAGCCCTAGAGGATCCCTTATTCTTAGGAGTCGCAGGTGAGTTCTTTCTGGCTTTAGATTCTTTGCTAGAGCTTGGAGACTCTGGGGTATGAATCCCTGTATCCCCCTTCCCAGTTGCCAGGGAGGAGACCCCTTCAAGGACTGCCACCTGCGAGGACGCCATCGAAGTGTGACCCTGTCTCTTTCCTAACACAGAAACTTTGGCACCAACCTCGAACGCGGCTATCTCCATGCACTGCTCAGCTTCTTCTCCTACCTGGCTCTGCTTGGACTGCTGACCGCAATCGATAACATGGATTTTTTCTACCCTCCTCACTAATTTCTTCACTGTTAGCTGCTAGCACTTTGGAGTTGTCTTTGTTGCCATCCACCTCCTCCTCAGCTTCCTTCATTTGCTCGTCTGCTCCGAGATTTTGATGAACCTCCTCTAACCGTTCCGAGTATTCAACAGCTTTCTCCTCTACACTAGCAAGGTCGCTCCTACTGCAATTTTGTTGTCGATGGCCAAAGCATTTGCAAATAGTGCACGATGGGGGAACCCATTCGTAATCTACCTTTTGGGAGAATATCTGGCCGTTAGGGAACACATATTCGACATCCCTATGTAAAGTGACCCCCGCATTTATCTCGACGAAAACACGAGCAAACGAGATCCGAGACTTCTTCGTCGTGGCTTCGTCTGCCTTAATTGGTACACCTGTGAGACTTGAAAGTTTCATTAACGTAGGGATACTCCAGTATTGGATTGGAAAGTCCGGAAATCTAATCTAAATAGGAGCCGAGAGAAGAATCTCCTTTTCGCATTGTATCCCAGAAGACCACCTCTTTAGGATAATAGCTCTGCCATCGAATGTCCAAAGGCCCCCTGGATAATTCTTTCCAAATCCTTTGTCATGCCGAATCGAACGAAGAAAAATCCGTTCTCCCGAGAGAAGAACTCCATGCTTCCTTTTGGGTGCCAGACCCGATTAGTGTATGCCCTGAGTTGTCCGAAAAACGGCTTATAACCCATCACGTAAAGCACTAAGGTGTTCATCCAATACTCTTCTGACTCTTCTAGATCCTCTCCTGTGAATTCCGCCATTTGCCTACCTTCATTGACTATCGTTGATTAAATCCTCTCTCCCCCGGACCGCCGTTCGGAAATCGCCCTGGGAAAAAATCTCGCCGCCTTCTTTGGACACTAGTCCAGCCTCCTACCGCCGCCCATTCTTCCTTGCTCTCCCCCGAGGCTTGAGGAACCCCCGTAGGAGCGCCGGAGTCCCATTCCCTTCTTCCCTTGGCTGCGCTGCCCGTTGTGCGCACGTTGGAAGCCCTAGACATGCCGAAAAAAAGGAAGAAATATATATATATATATATATATATATATATATATATATATATATATATATATATATTCTTCCTTACGAGCTACTCACTTCTTTTGAATATCATGTTATAGCATTCTTTTCTGGTGATTAAGGTATCAGAATTGGGTAGATATGTTAAAACTGTTGCCTTTTCAATTTGCTGCAGGTGGTTCAGCTATCAAAATTTGATTACAGGCTTGCAAATAGGTTAGATACAGATTTCCAAAAATTGAGATGTAGGGTTAATTATCATGCTTTGAGATTCACTGATCCAATACAAGTAATGGGTGAAACACTGATCCGTAGAATGAGAGAAAGAAGCAAGCATTTCATTGCCCTTCATCTTAGGTAAACTGTCTTATTCATTTTTTTTTTTAATTTATGCTGAAACTTTATCAAGCTTTCGTTAGCAACTCAGGATATAGGTTGCTTACATCTTGCATCTTACTTTGTAACGATCACTTATTATGTTTTAATTTGGTAATACCAAACCTTTTCTTAATCTCCAACTGTGGATGGATGCTTTACCCTGATTGTGGAATTCATCCAAAATTATTTTAGTGGTTTTCTATTCCACCCCTCTTCTCTCATTTTCTATCCTTCTCTTCCCTTTTTACTTGGGTATTGTTGTCTTTTCTATTCTTATTCATCTGCTCCACTAGAGCTCAATTATATTAATGCTTTGGGACCGCATATAAATTGCAGTTTTATTTCTAATAGGTCTAGTAGATTGTATCCATGTTTTTTGAATCTCAGTTGTAGAGTTAAATTCACAAGTTCTTGGCAACTTGCTTGAGTAGAAAACAGTCTTTGGCCTCTTCACGTTTGCGTCCTTTTTCTTGACATATTTGAACCGAGCTACAGATTAGTAGTGAAATTTCGATTATGTTTGAAGATGCTTGTTATGGCAGATTTGAACCTGACATGCTTGCATTTTCTGGATGCTATTATGGTGGTGGGGTAAAAGAACAGAGAGAATTGGGTAAAATACGCAAGAGATGGAAAACTTTGCATGTGAGGATTTTTCTTTTCTTTTTTCGTTGAAGGTAAAAGTCCTTCGTCACACATGTCTAAGGTGATGTTCCACTATATATCTGCAGATAAACAACCCAGAGAAAGCACGGAGGCACGGAAGATGCCCTCTGACTCCTGAAGAGGTAGGTCTTATGCTTAGGGCACTGGGTTACGGAAATGATGTTCACGTCTATGTGGCATCTGGTGAAGTATATGGAGGCGAAGGCACACTGGCACCCCTAAAGGCCCTCTTCCCCAATTTCCATTCTAAAGAAACTCTGGCAAGCAAGGAGGAGCTTGCACCATTCTCCTCATTCTCCTCTCGCATGGCTGCCCTTGATTTCATCGTATGTGATGAGAGCGATGCCTTCGTAACAAACAACAACGGCAACATGGCCAAAATTCTAGCCGGCAGAAGGTATGTCTTCATGTGAATTTGATGGATTTGGACCTAAATTCCTCAGCTTAGTCCAAGTTTGCTCAACATTACATGTTTCTCTCACCGCTTTCCTCCAGGAGGTACTTTGGGCATAAAAGGACCATACGGCCAAATGCTAAGAGATTGTACTCTTTGTTCGAAAATCGTGCCAACTTGACTTGGGAAGTATTTGCCTCCAAGGTCCGTAGTTATCAGAGAGGATCTATGGGGGAACCAAATGAGATGAGACCTGGAAGAGGCGAGTTCCATGAAAACCCTTCGACCTGTATATGCGAAAAGCCAGAGGCGAAGAAAGTTGCGGAATCTGGTGGCCATAGCCAGGCGAAGGCTGATACCGAGGGCAGGAAGGAGAGTTTAAACACAGGCGTCGGTGAGCCTACATTGAAGCATGATACTGATGAAGATGGCCAAGATAACGACGAAGACCCCGAGATACCCGACTTCGATGACGAGAGTCCAGCTCGAGCAGACGGAACTTCCAATGAGACTATGTTGGACTATGATCTGTTTATGAGGTCGGACGAACCTGAGTTGGAAGAGATGTTTTCAGATTAATCAAGGAGTGCTGCTACCTTGCTCGCCTGCGGGCCAGCCCGTCCGCCACGTGATGCCGCCCCATTGGCAGTCAACCGGCGTGGGACCCATGCATATGGGGGGACCAATGGGGTTCGGCCATGCAGGCGGGCTGGCCCGCCCGCCTGCAGGCAAATTACCTTTTCCCTTAATCAAGTGCCTATGCTGCTACCCAGTTGTGCAGAATTTTGTACTTTTGAACCAACATCATATTCTTTTGATTATTTGCGAACTGTGAGTCTGTTTGCGAACTGTACATAAACTGTGGCAACTAAGTTTACGTCTCCTGTTCCAGTGAAGTTCAATTGTATAAATTTTGGCATTAGAGAACACCAGTGTCTGTTAGTTCTTTAGAAAATATTTAACACGATACTTCATTTTATTGGTCAGCTGAAGTGTTCAATTTTGACATATCGCCAAACAATCTGTGGTTAGTTTTGTGTGCATGCATACTTGTTGAGGTATGTCCATGATTGAACATCAAAAAAAAATAAAAAATTATAGGGTTATGTTATCCTATGTTTGCAATTTACACCATCACGTTGTTAAATACAAAATTTATATTAATAAATGTACATTTTAAGTATAATATATATATATATATATATATATATATATATATATATATATATATATATATATATAATGTAGTGGTGAGAGTATTCATATAGAATATATATTTATCAATATACTATTATGTGTCCTTACACTGTGTTTGGGAACATTTGGGGGGAGGGAGAGGAAAATTTGAGGGGAAGGAAAATGGAGGGGAAGGAAAATGGAGGAAAGTTAATTTTCCCTTCCTTTGTTTGGATGGACAAAAAGTAGGGGAATGAAAAGTTTAAAAACAATTTTTTATTTGTTTATGGATATAGGTATAATTACTATTTCCTCCTTGGTATTCTCAAATGATGATTTAATTTTAACTTTTTGAGGGGTGGTGGGGTAAATTCACTCAAATTCCTCTCATCTCTCTCCATTTTTCTCCCACATTTGGGAGGAAAATTTTTTGGTGGGACCCACCTACTTTTTCCTCTCAAATTTTCCTCCCCCATGTTCTCTCCCCCTTTCCAAACACCATCATTTAAAATTTTCCTCTCACTTTTCTCTCAACTTTTTCCTTCCTCCCATTTTCCACCCTTCCCAAACGGTACCTAAGATACATGTTAATATAAGGATGTGTTATTGACACTCCTAAAATGTCATCATGCACTCATTTTTAATTTCTATTATTCAAATTCTAAATCTATCCCTGTATTAACATTATTGGCACTCCTAAAATGTTATCCTGCAGTCTTTCCTCCGTGTATGCACAAATTAATATTAGATTTAATGCATGGATAGATTTGAAATATGAATTATAGAAAATTAAAGAGGAGTACAAGACATTTTAGGAGTGTCAATAAACAAAATCATAAAAAAGGTTAATTATAGTGGAGTTATTGTTTGGACATGCCATATGGATATTCAATTGCATATAGATTCTTCATTAGTCGTTTGTATTTGTATTTGTGATGGTTAGTGAATTTTAAATTCATCGGACTTTGATACCAGTGGATCAACAACTTAAACGTAGGAATTCACAAATGGTGGTTAGTTCCGAGTTTGGAATTATGGTATGGTCCAAATTTGGATGGTGGCCGGCTCCAAGTTCTGATGGGGTCGTACGTACTTCCAATGTTTAGATCAGATCGATGAAGAAAATATTCATGTGTGCATGCCTCAATGATCTTCTTTTTCTTTTATATAGAGAGATTAATTAATATTTCTCGTTTATCTTGAGATATTAATAACACATGCGGAACAAAGTTGTAGGTTAGGGCAGGAAAGGAGTCAGAATTTTGGAGTAGGATGGATTAGCCAATAGACTAATAGTTAGTAGAAGGCTCTAAAAATTTATGCCAAAAATTCGACAGAATTTTCTTTGTAAATTTGTTGATTAAAAACCTGTCATAATATTAAACTTAAGATTGATTGATAATCATTTATCATTTTGGTTCATTCATTATCAACACACATCTTTGCTTATAAATCAGATGAATATTACACCAAAGAAGTCATTTTGGAACAGAGAAAATCCGTTCCAAAAATGTTTAAAAATGCATTTATTCCATTCCTATTTATTACAAAAATGTAAGTATCATGGCAAAATTTGGTTGCCAAATAATTTTCTCTATCATATACATTAAAAGATAACCATGAGAGAAAGGATAGTAAAACCAAAGTGTAACTGATTAGAAAATCCACAAAGACTATGTTATCACGATGTCCTGTTAGACGTTCTCATCATCATGGACTGTAAGCCTGAGCTACAGGCTCCTTTCATTTTTAAAGGAGAACCGAAAGAGACAGAGGTCACGAGTAACTTATTAAGGAGTTGGGGAACTGGACTAGCAGCCTGGGCTACAGGCTCCTTTCATTAAAAAAAAAAAAATTTTGTCTTTTTTTCTTTGGGCTTGCACTGGGCTACTGCAAGCTGAATGTACCTCTGCCCCTGAGTTAGGGCGGGCTCCAGTCTAATCCAATTTTTTAAATATTTTTTATATAAGTTTGTTCACATTCAGCTTAATCTAATCTATCCAGTCCATTTCAGTTCGCATTTTTTTATTTTGTCCTTAATTAATAGTGCATTCCCAAAAAAATTGATTAAAATGGAGATAAAATAGGAGGAACTTGTGGCTATTCTCGTATCTTTAAGAACCTTAACAAGAATTTCTTTGTTAACGTCTGTTAGGAATGTTGAGAGGTGTGTTTCGTAAACTATTAATTTGTGCTCCTGTCCTTATCTACTGTCAATTGGATCCTTCCAGCTCATTAACAACATACGGTACTAGAGCCAGATTCTTGGTCTTAATTTGGCGTAACCCACACTCCACGTCCACGTAACTGAGGACTCACTCTCTTCCTAACAATGTTCAACTATGAATCTATTTGGATAGGCGCGAGTCATTAAAAATAATTTTAAATTATGATCATTTTGATTGCAACTGATCGTTGGTGCTGGCAGTTTCAGTTTTTAAATATGCCTTACAATTCCATTATAAGTTGTTGTGATTATGACATTTCTTCATTTCTTATTTAATTGTAGGAGAAATGCGCAATTATGTTACATATGGTTATGATATCTACTTTTTTAATTCTCATACACACTTCCATGCTACTATTCAAACAAAATGATTTGAAACTTCACTTGCCGGAGGACAAAAAGCTATCTATCCAAACATATTTTAATAAGGCTAAATTACAACTTGATACCCTCAACTATTCAAAATTTTCAACTTGATACCCTCAACTTTGATAGGTACTAACTTAATACACTATCTTAATTAATATTTTTAAGTTGATACCCAAAAAAGAATTTATTCCTAAAATACCCTCACCCCTACCCCTTGGCTGCTACTCCCCAACCCTCGGCGGCCATTACCAACCCCCCCCCCCCCCCCCCCCGGCCATCCCCCTCCCTCCCATCAACCCCCCCCCCCCCCCCCGGCAACCCCCTTCCCTCCCTTCAACCCGGCCCCGACACCCCCCTCCCCCACGGCTGCTACTTGCCCCCACCCCACCCACCGGCGGTCATTCGGCACCGACCACCCCCCTACCCACCCCCGGCCCCGACGACCCCCTACCCGGCTCCGGCCCTGCTCCGCCGTCCGATCGTTCGTGCTCGCCGCCCGCCGGCCACCCGCAGCGGAGAGGGGAGGGGGGGGAGAAGAGAAGGGGCCAATTTGGTCCAAAAAAATTTCAGGGTATCAAGTTGGTACCTATAAAAGTTGAGGGTATTAAGTTGAAAAAGTGTGATAGTTGAGGGTATTAAGTTACAATTTAGCCTTTTAATAAACTAAAAATTGCTGAAATATCCACTTTCGAGATTGGTGTTTACGAAAAATCCACCCGCAGGGTGGGTTTTATAAAATACCCAAAATTATTTATTTTCACATTAAATATTCCAAGATTCCCTTTAGATGTTCTGTATTTACAAAATTGCCATTTTGATAATACCATAACTACCCCCCTTCGCGCAAATTTGGTCATATAAATGTATTTGAATTCACAAACTCAGATATGGATTGCGATTTTTGTCTTCTTCTTCTCTTCTCTTCTTCTTCTTCTTTCTTCTTCTTCTTCTTCTTCACGAGAGATCTGAATTTCATTGTTCTCAACTTCAGCAGAGATCGCAAAGATCGTTCGTAGTTCACTTTTTCTTCACTCGAACTCCGATCATCGCTCATCATCATCATTCTCCGTTTTACACATGACGGGGAATAGTCATTCTCCGTTATAGTAGGACGAAGAATGATCAACTGTTCACCGTCATTTTAACACGGAGAATGGCCATTCCCCGTGATTTTAATACGGAGAATGACCGTTCTCCTGCATTTTAACACGGAGAATAGTCGTTCTCCGTGATTTTAACAACGGAGAATGGTCATTCTCCGTAATTTTAACACGGAGAATAACTATTCTCTTGCATTTTAACACGAAAAAAAGGTCATTCTCCATCATTTTAACACGGAGAATGGCGATTTTCCATGATTTTAACACGGAGAATGACCATTCTCATGCATTTTAATATAGAAAATGACCATTCTTCGTGATTTTAACACGAAGAATGACCATTCTCCTACATTTTAACACGAAAAATGGCCATTCTCCGTCATTTAACACAGAGAATGACAATTCTCCATCAATTTAACAAGAAGAATGACAATTCTCCGTAATTTTAACACGGATAATGACTATTTTTTTGCATTTTAACATGGAAAATGACAATTCTTCGTAATTTTACCACGGAGAATGGCCATTCTCCTGCATTTTAACATGGAGAATGACTATTCTCCTGCATTTTAACACGGGAAAAGGCTATTCTCCGTCATTTTAACACGGGGAATGGCAATTCTTCGTGATTTTAACACGGAGAATGACCATTCTCCTGCATTTCATGAACATAACTTAAAGTTATACCTTCTTTTTGCCTTTCTTTTTACTTACCAGCTTTTGGCTTATGTGTGTGAGAATCGTCTCACAGTATCGATATTTATATACGGATACGTATTTATAGAGTTGTCACTCCCGTTTTCCGTTATACATATTTTTAGTGTACGTATACGAATTTTGACCCGTATTTTATTTTACTGTATTTTCGTATTTCTTTATGGCTTGCCTTGATGTATCTTGATTAGGGTTGACCTTGGGTTGGTTTGGTCCAACTTGACTTGTTTTGGATGGCTTGGTTTGGTTTATTTTGGTGGTTGGTTCAACATGTTGAACCATCCCCCTCTCTTTATAAAATCCAACTACCCGTTTCTCTCTCTTTATTACTTCCATTCATTTTTTCACCTTCTTCTCCATTACTCTCCCACCAACTGTCACGCCCCAGAACCAGAATACTGGAGAGCGGGGGCAGACATAGCCAGCTACGTATATTGAAATGGAAATCACTTCGATATACGGTCACGGCTGTCTAGAAATATGAGGGTTTACTACAAGCCAACAGTCTCTTATGGTCATGAACAAGCCTAATGTCTCAATCACAAGCAAGTAAGTCAGGTCGCAAGATGTATGATCATTAAATATACAATAATAAGGCGTCACAAATATCACATATTCAACTGATCATGAAGCTAGTCGTTACAAAATGTTAGGACTAGCAAGAGTTAAGTCATACATGATCAACCCTAGGATTTGTTAATCATGTTTACAGCCCGTAGGCAGACAGTAAGTAAAGTGCATCGAGCTAACAGGTGCTCGTCGGCTAAACGTCTCAAAAGAATAGTTTTACAATAGAGTGAGCGAAACAAAATAGAAAACCCACTCGTAGCCCGGGTTTCTTCTGGTCGCCACCATTGGGTTGGAAGCTTGGTAGATCCTCGGGAGCTGCTCCGAAATCTGGCCACACAAAACCAGCTGGGTCAACCCCAGAAAGAGCAAGTGCCACAAGGGGGCCACGAAATAAGAATAAAGCCAGCAATTAGCACAAGAAAATCTACTATTAAACTAGAAATTACGAAAACATGGCAGGATGATATACGACGAGATAACCATGGAACTATTCCGATAGCCAGGTTACAACCCGTAAACCAAACAAGGACCGGGGTTGTAACCCTTCATCTGAACAGAACTTGGTTTCCCACCATTTATCGGCAAGATAATAATGCAAGAAATCAACACAGGAAGCAATCTTGTACTGGATCAAGACATGATTAAACTGGTTATACCTCATTCAGTCAATCACGGCCAAACAGATACTACGGCTTACTACTTTAACTAACTAGGGTTATCACAGGCCTAATTACTAACAAGATGCAGTGAGATTGTTCCACAGCCACAAGCCCTGCAGACCATCCAGGTTACCCAGGTCGAAAATTAGGGGTTGAATTCAGGTGGGTACATCGTCCAGAAGACAAATGTACCCTTAGGTGACTTAGAGGGTGCAACACGCGACGGTGTGCTAGAAATGTGCCCTACTCGACGGCAGGCTACAGATCCCAAGAGCGCCCAGATAACGGGATTGCCTGTAGCTGTGTCATCTCTTCATGACTACTGTGTTATTCTAGTTATTAACCTTAATCCATTTTAGTAGGTGCTCCTGACCGTGGTACTCAGGAGTCCCATCCTAGACATGATGCAAGACAAGACAAGTGGATTTAACAAGTAAGCAAGAAAGAACCACCCACGGTGTCAAGGCAGGTAAAGTTAAATTAGCCGTCGCAACAGCATTAAGTTATCAAGATAAATCATGTCAGGGTACTTGTCAGGAGTGCGCCACGACGGGCCACTATCATGTCAGGTTGGTCATGTCAGGAGTGCACCACTACGGGTCACTGTCGTGTTATGCTAGTTCCTTGTCATACCATACCATGTACAATAGTCGTTCCAAACATATTAAGTAAAATTAAGTTCATGACAAAAGGCGTAAGGATATAAAATTGGCATAAAATATCTAATAAAATATTAATATACAGGGCTATAGAAGAGCCAAGCTTAAAGAAATAAGACCAAAACTCTAAGAGCCAATGGGTTAAGCAAGGGGTCAGGGGAGCAGCGTACGCACAAGGGCACGCACGCAGGGGAGCAGCGTACGCACAAAAGCACGCACGCAGGAGAGCTGCGTACGCAAAAAGTTACGCACGAAAGAGAGCTGCGTACGCGAAAAGTCACGCACGCTGGAGAGCCGCGTACGCGAAAAGTCACGCACGCTGGGGAGCTGCGTACGCGAAAAGTCACGCACGCTGGAGAGCTGCGTACGCGAAAAGTCACGCGTGCAGGAGAGCTGCGTACGCGAAAAGTCACGCACGCAGGAGAGCTGCGTACGCGAAAAGTCACGCACGCAAGAGAGCTGCGTACGCGAAAAGTCACGCACGCAAGAGAGCTGCGTACGCGAAAAGTCACGCACACAGGAAGCTGCGTACGCGTAAAAACACGCACGCAGGGGAAAGGATCTTCTTCTCCATGGCTGAGAAGAAGCTCTCATGGCTCCCAAAACTTCAAAGCATCACAACTTGGCCATCCGAACTCCAAATCTAGATTTCCAAAGTTCCAACCAGGGTGGAATTGAACTCTCTTCCACATGGAAACATCAAAACCCATAAAAATCTAACTTAAATAGATCAAAACCATGCAAAACCTAGGAAAAGCTAGATCTAGAACAGTGGAGACCCCAAATCATAAAATACCAAGTTCTAATGTTGATCACCATGTCCTAATTTAGCAAATGGACAAATAAAATAGGGTTCTCATGTGGTGGCAAGGTGCACTTGCCTATGGGTTAGTGTTGTGGAGAGGAAAGAGAAGAGAGTTGTGTTGAGGAAGGAGAAGAAGAAATAAATGGTGGTTTATGAGGAGAGAGAAAAAGTTGGTAGAGTTTTAAAGAGGGTGGGACGTAGTGTGTTGAGGGTGGAGCATAGGCTAAGGTGTTCCATTACACATAAACCAAACCAAACCAACCCAAACCAATTAAAACCGAGCCATGTCAAAAATTCGAAATACGAGAAATACCGAAATTCCACAAGTTGAAAAAAATAAAAATACATGCCAAAATCCAGATACGAGTATAAATACGAAAAATACGGAAAATGAGGGTGACAACTCTACCCACCTTAAAAGAATTCCGTCCTCGGAATTTAATCAAGGAGCTAGAGATTGTCACGACAAGCTACATTAAGCACAGGCAAGTTATGCTAAGCAGTTCAATTATACAATCATACAATGCAAGCAAGGAAGAAAAAACGTAAGGCATAAGAAAGACATTATACCTCACGAGTCAAACAGGTAGGGATATCGCGATCGGATGTCGTCCTCACGCTCCCACGTTGACTCACCTAGAGAGTGATGACCCCAAGCAACACGGACTAATTTAATAGTCTTGTTCTTGAGTGTCTTCTCCCTCCGGTCCAATATAGACACGGGCCTTTCCTCATACGAAAGGTTGGTACCAACAACCAATTCTGAATGGTCTAGGATGTGGCTCGGGTCCGGGATATACCGTCGTAATTGGAACACATGGAATACATTATGCACCTCACTTAGCGACGGCGGAAGAGCGAGACGATAGGATACATCTCCTACTCGCTCTAGAATATCGAACGGCCCTATATACCTAGGACTAAGCTTTCCCCGCACGCCAAAGCGAATGACGCCGCGGTTAGGCGAGATCCTAAGGAATACATGGTCGCCGACAGCAAATTCTAAGGGACGTCGATAAGCATCGGCCCAATGGCGCTGGCGGTCCTGGGCAACTCGGAGGTGATTTCTGACCTTCTGACC
This sequence comes from Iris pallida, assembly GCA_029216955.1. NCBI lineage: Eukaryota > Viridiplantae > Streptophyta > Magnoliopsida > Asparagales > Iridaceae > Iris > Iris pallida. Next base: position 1,278,570 of record JANAVB010010199.1, read on the forward strand.
ACTTCAATCGTCTGGAAAATCAATTCGGGTTCGAGCATCTGCCTCTCACCGACATCGTTCCATGCTAGCGGGGATCTGCACTTCCTGCCATAAAGAGCCTCGAAGGGTGCCATCTGGATACTGGCCTGATAACTGTTGTTGTACGAGAATTCTACCAGGTACAGATGATTCTCCCATGAACCACCGAAGTCAAGGGTACAGGATATCAACATATCTTCAAGGGTCTGGATTGTGCGCTCTGATTGACCATCCGTCTGCGGGTGATAAGCTGAGCTGAATTGAAGGTGAGTCCCCAAACTCTTCTGCAAGCTGCGCCAAAAGTGTGATGTGAATCTTGAATCCCTGTCCGAGGTGATGCTGACTGGCACACCGTGAAGCCTAACGATCTGCCTGAGATATATCTCTGCTAACTGCGCCATCGACTGTCCAACTCTGAATGGAAGAAAGTGTGCCACCTTGGTAAGCCTATCCACAATTACCCAAATAGCATCTCTGCCGGCCGGAGATCTGGGCAATCCGGTCACGAAATCCATGGTTATATGTTTCCATTTTTATTCTGGGATCGGTAAGGGTTGAAGAAGTCCAGCGGGCCTCTGATATTCAGCCTTAACCTGTTGGCAAACCAAACACCGAGAGACAAATCGGGCTATCTCCCTCTTCATGCCATTCTACCAGAAGTGCTGACGAATATCACGGTACATCTTCGTACCACCCGGATAAATAGAATATTGTGAACTGTGGGCTTCTGCCATGACTTTCTGTCTGATATCTCCACTGGGTACACAAAGACGAGTGCCGTGCCGAAGTGTACCATCTTCATGGATACATAACTCTGGCCTTCTTCCTGCTTCACACTCTGCTCTGAGTCGCTGGATCTTGGAATCTGTTGACTGCGCCACCCGGATTCTCTCGACTATGTTGGACTGAACCTGTAGGCTGGCCATCGATGCCACGCTGGTTGGAAGAACCACTTCAATTCCCATCTTCTGAAGATCTGCCAATAATTCTGGTTGCGCCGTCAGGAAATAAACTTCGGCTCTCCTGCTCAATGCATCTGCTACAACGTTGGCCTTCCCGGGATGATACTGCAAATCCACATCATAGTCCACTAGTAGCTCGAGCCATCTTCTCTGCCGCATATTAAGGTCCTTCTGGGTGAAAACATACTTCAGGCTCTTATGATCAGTAAAGATCTCCACCCTATCTCCGTACAAGTAGTGTCTCCACAACTTCAAGGCAAACACTACCGCCGCCAATTCCAAGTCGTGGGTCGGGTAATTCTTCTCATGATCACGTAGTTGACGTGATGCATAAGATATTACCTTCCCATGCTGCATCAAGACACACCCCAATCCTCTGCCTGAAGCGTCGCAATAAACTGTGAATCCTCCGGTCCCATCTGGAAGGGTGAGAATGGAAGCCGTTATCAAACCTCGCTTCAACTTCTCAAATGATTCCTGACACTCTGCTGTCCAAACAAACGGCACATCCTTGCGGGTCAACTGGGTCATCGGCGCTGAACTCCTTGCGAAATCTGAAACGAACCGCCGGTAGTAGCCGGCCAATCCAAGGAAGCTGCGAACCTCTGCCACTGAGCTGGGTACCGGCCATGACTCGATAGCCACAATCTTCTGGGGATCCACTTCCACTCCACCTCGGGTAATGATGTGACCCAAGTATGATATGCGATCGAGCCAGAACTCGCATTTACTGAACTTGGCGTACAACTGATGCTCCCTAAGCGTCTGGAGGACGACTCTGAGATGCTGGTCATGCTCTGCTTCACTCTTGCTGTAGACTAGGATTTCATCTAGGAATACGATCACAAATTGATCCAAGTAAGGCATGAAAATACGATTCATGAGGTCCATGAATACGGCCGGCGCATTGGTCGCTCCAAAGGGCATAACAAGGAACTCCCAATGTCCATACCTCGATCTGAATGCTGTCTTCGGGATGTCCTGCTCTCTGACTCTGATCTGGTGGTATCCCGACCGCAAGTCGATCTTCGAGAACACTGAAGCCCCTCTGAGCTGATCAAACAAGTCATCTATCCTCGGAAGAGGGTATCTGTTCTTGATTATCACCGAATTCAAGGTACGATAATCAACACATAGCCTGGACGTACCATCCTTCTTTTTTACAAGAAGCATCGGGGCTCCCCAAGGCGATCCACTTGCACGGATGAATCCCTTGGTCCTCAGTTCTTCAATCATCTTGTATAAAATTTCTAACTCTGAAGGCGCCATCCTGTAGACTCGCTCTGATACTGGTGCTGTCCCGGGAATCAAGTCTATAGTGAACTCAATCTCCCGCTCCGGCGGCATCCCTGGAAGCTCCTCTGGAAAGACATCTAGAAATTCTTCAACTATCCGGGGTAATTGCACTGCTGCTACTGCCATCCGCAATGCTGGGGAAGATGGCTCCACTGTGCCTCTGGAAAACGAAAACTCTGGCTCGCCGGGGATACTAAAGACAACTCTGCCAATATGGCAGTCTATCCTAGCATACTGGTTCCTCAACCAATCCATGCCTAGGACTACATCATAGTCTGCCATAGGAAACTCTATGAATCTAGCGGGAAACTCCCTACCGTTAACTACGATCCGACACGAGAAAAATACTCGATCTACTCCCACAAGGCCATTACCAGTAAGTATATTGAGCCTTACTGATAATGACTCGGGCTCCAATCCTACCGTGTTGTGAATCGTGCAGACATAAAGGAATGCGATGCACCAGAATCAAATAATACAGACGCTGGAGAGGAGTTGACGAGAATAGTACTTGCCACAACCTCACCTGGTGCAACTTCTTCTTCCATAGCCATCATCATGGCCTGACCTTGTCCCCTGGCTGCTGGTCCCCTCTGCTGGAAACCTCTCTGCCTATTCTGGGTCTGAGCTTGGGCTTGTGCATACTGCTGGGGGTATTGTTGCTGGAATGCCTGAGACTGAGGCGGCAAGGGCCTCGAAGACTGATACTGCTGCTGCTGAACTGGTTCTGGGGCCGGTCCTCTCACCGAAGAGCTAGAAGGGTTGGATGCTGATGAACCACCCCTATTCGGGCAAGCCCCTATCCTATGATCTGCTGCTCCACAAGCCAGGCACAATTCCTGCGTCCTACGACAGTCTGCCACCACATGCCCTGGCTTCCCGCAATGAGAACATCCCATCGCGGAAGTCTGCTTCTGCTTCTGCAGATGCGGGTACGTCGGGGTCGAATGCTGAACCGACGTTACTGAGGCCGCCCGCCTCGGAGTTCCAATGGTCAACCCCCTAACTGCCGGGGATGGAGCTGATGATTGGTACATCTGACTGTGGGACCGCTTCCTACTTCTGGTCCTATCCACGATCCTCTGGGAGGTGTACTTATGCCTCCTAGCTGCTCTCAAGACTGCATCGAACGTCTGGTGCTCGAACTGCTCAAACGCCAACAAGATCTCCAAATGCAGTCCCTGCTGGAATCGCTGGGCCCTATCAAACTCGGTCGCCACCAAGGTGGGGGCAAACCTACTGAGTCTAGAAAACTTCGATGCATAACTGTCGACCGTTCTGCCTCCTTGCTTCAAGTTGGTAAATCTGGTCTGCAGGTCGTACCGAGCCACAGCATCGAAATACTTCGTCTGGAATCTCTCTCTAAACACCGCCCAAACAATGGGTGCCACTAATCCCATGGCTTGCGCCGCCCACCAACTGCGAGCCAAGTCCAACAACTGCAGGCATACCACCGCCACCTTCTCATTCTCGGGTGTCCTAGCTGCTTCCAGAATCACCTCGGTATCCTGAAGCCATGCATCCGCGGTAATCGCATCCTCGCTGTCGTCGAAGAAAGGAGGGTTCAAGCGCTTGAAGCTGTTGGCCGCCTGGTTCCCTGGATGTCCGCCTCGGGTCAAAGCATCTTGAACTGTCTGGTGCAGGGCGTCGCTTCGACGATCCTGGGAAGCTATCAAGGTTCTGATGAGGCCTACTAAGGTACCATCATCTGGCTCTGCGGGCTGGACGGGCCGAACTGGTGACTCTCCTCCAGTAGGTATCACTCTGGAGGCGACCCCGGAATGCTGGGCTTGATCTCCAGGTTGCTGCTGGTCCACGGGAGGTGCTTCTTATTGCTGATCGGCAGGGTCAGGTACAGTACCGCTGAGGAAGACGACACAGGGAAACAATAAGGAAGGACCAGGACAGATCAACGATACAAGCATGTAATCTGGGCAAGAATTTCAGGGATTTGAAAATACGGGCGAAGATCAAGGACGAATACTGATTAAGACATCTATTCGGTAAACCCTCACATTTCTTGATTGACAAGACCTGCATAGGCCACCACTTAAACCGTGTCACGCCCCAGAACCAGAATACTGGAGAGCGGGGGCAGACATAGCCAGCTACGTATATTGAAATGGAAACCACCTTGATATACGGTCACGGTTGTCTAGAAATATGAGGGTTTACTACAAGCCAACAGTCTCTTATGGTCATGAACAAGCCTAATGTCTCAATCACAAGCAAGTAAGTCAGGTCGCAAGATGTATGATCATTAAATATACAATAATAAGGCGTCCCAAATATCACATATTCAGCTGATCATGAAGCTAGTTGTTACAAAATGTTAGGACTAGCAAGAGTTAAGTCATACATGATCAACCCTAGGATTTGTTAATCATGTTTACAGCCCGTAGGCAGACAGTAAGTAAAGTGCATCGAGCTAACAGGTGCTCGTCGGCTAAACGCCTCAAAAGAATAGTTTTACAATAGAGTGAGCGAAACAAAATAGAAAACCCACTCGTAGCTCAGGTTTCTTCTAGTCGCCACCATTGGGCTGGAAGCTTGGTAGATCCTCGGGAGCTGCTCCGAAATCTGGCCACACAAAACCTGCTGGGTCAACCCCAGAAAGAACAAGTGTCACAAGGGGGCCACGAAATAAGAACAAAGCCAGCAATTAGCACAAGAAAATCTACTATTAAAACTAGAAATTACGAAAATATGGCAGGATGATATACGACGAGATAACCATGGAACTATTTCGATAGCCAGGTTACAACCCGTAAACCAAACAAGGACCGGGGTTGTAACCCTTCATCTGAACAGAACTTGGTTTCCCACCATTTATCGGCAAGATAATAATGCAAGAAATCAAGACAGGAAGCAATCTTGTACTGGATCAAGACATGGTTAAACTGGTTATACCTCATTCAGTCAATCACGGCCAAGCAGATACTACGGCTTACTACTTTAACTAACTAGGGTTATCACAGGCCTAATTACTAACAAGATGCAGTGAGATTGCTCCACAGTTATGGTGTTATCTGGGCCGGTCTAGCCCGGGCCCGCCCGTGGATCGGACCGGCCCGCCCCCATAATAGCCCGGACCGGCCCGCTGTTGGCCCGAACCGGCCCGGCCCCCCCTCCCATCCGGTTCGGGTCGGGCCCCCCTCCAGCCCGAGCCCGGCCCGTTATTTATTTTTTTTTTTTAAAAGGAGGCCCGGCCCGCTAAGGCCCGGTTGGACCGGCCCGGCCCGGCCCGCTGGGACCGGTCCAGCTCCAGCCGACCGTTGGAGGTATTTTTTTTTCACTCATTTGACCGTTGGGGGGGTTTCTTTTACCAAAATACCCCTCCCATATAGCCGTTATTAAAACGTTGGGAGGGGTATTTGGGTCATTTTGGGCCTAAAATTACCAAAATAATCCCAAAAAATTCCTATAAATAGCCCAAAAATCCTATTTTTCAAACACAACTCATTTCTTACAAATTCTCTACATTTCTCTACGGTGCTCTGGTGCTCTACTGCCTTCCTTCCCCGGTGCTCTGGTGTTCTACGACTTTTCCTCTCCGGTGCTCTACGGCTTCCCGATCTCCCTCCCAACTCCATTCCGGCTCTACGGCTTTCCGATCTTCCTCTCAACCCCTTACTTTCTTCTAGCGTAGTTTACTTTATTTTATTTTATATATGGCTGGTGAAGGTTCAAATCACCCTGATCTTGCTGGACAGACTTTCCAATATTTTAATAATTTTTTTGACGGTACTGAAATTCCACCTGAGCAAGTAGCCACTAATCCGATTTCGGAGGGGTGCCAACCATCTCCTCCGGAAGTAGCTAGTACAACCCAACGTCCTGAAAAGAAAAAAAGGTCTAAGTATTGGGATTATTTTACTTTGATTTTTGAAACTAATCCTGATGGTTCGCTTGTTTTAGATGCCAAGGGTGAACCGAAACCGTACAAGGCGCAATGCAAGAAATGTTACAACTAGTACGCATGAAAGAAGGGCGGTGGCACCGGGACTATATCCAGACACTACGACACTTGCTACGGGAAGGACACACTTCAAGCGTCCCAAACCCAAATAAGCTTCGGCGCCACCGGTTCTTCAATTGGTAACTTTACTTATTCAGCTGCTAGGCATAAAACCGAATTAACTAAACATATTATTCGTGACGAACTTCCTTTCACGACGGGTGAAAGCGAATCTTTACGAGATTATGTATCACTTTCTCTAAACCCCTCCTTTACTAAAGTGAGTAGGCAACAAGCTCGAAAGGAGGCCATTCGTCTCTTTAACGAGCAGAAAGCCGCTTTAAAAGCGGATTTTGAAAATATTAGTAAGTTAGCTATTACTTCTGATATTTGGACTACTAAATGGAGTTATGCTTATATTTGTATTACTGCACACTATATAGATGCATAATGGATGTTGCAAAAATGCATCATCTGTCTTAAACTTATAGAATGTCTACACACGGGCGCTGTAATTTCAAGTGAGATTTCAAGACACGTGCGTGAATATGATATTCACGCTAAAAATTTTTCTGTCTCTTTGGACAATGCATCAAACAACAATGCTGCTATGTCTTCTTTGTCAGTAATTTTTAAGCCTATTTTAGAAGGTAGACTTATGCATGTTAGGTGTGCTTGCCATATAATTAACTTAGTTGTTAAAGAATGTTTAAAATTTTTTGAACCCCATTTAGACACTCTGCGACAATGCTTGCTCCACCTAAACTCGTCTCCAAGTAGACAACAAAGTTTTGCATGCACTTGCGCACATTTTGGTATGACTTTTAGAAGATTTGTGAAGGATATACCAACTAGGTGGAACTCCACCTACTTGATGTTGAAATCTGCAATTCCTTTTAAGAGTGCTATTACATATTATTGTACTTCGGATGCCACCTTTGACTATCAGGTTACTGATGATGATTGGGTAGCAGCTGAAAGTGTTTGTGAATTTTTAGAAGTTTTTTACAATGCTACATTAACTCTTTCTGGTGTTTATTATCCCACATCTTGCTTAGCTTTACGTAAACTTTGTAACATGTCTTATTTATTTTCTAAATATAGAGATTATCCAAATTTTGAAATTGCGGTGAGAAATATGGAAGCCAAATTCAGGAAATATTGGGGTGAAGTACCTCTTTTATATTGTTTGGCTTCCATATTTGATCCTACAATCAAATTGGATGGCGTAGAGGTTTTATTAGAAGGATATGGAGAATATATGGGTATAGACGTTACTGACATGAAGGCAGAAGTTAAAGTGGCTTTGGACAGGTTAGTTATACTGTACGAAGAAGGAGCAACGTCGACCCGACCAACTCAGGGGGGGGCTAGTAGTAGCTCCGGCTTGGCGTCTAAGCTATCAGCAGCCGGTCGCATACTACAAAGGAAGAAACAAAAGCAATCTTCCCAACCTACTCAAGAGTTGTCTGCTTACCTTAACTCTTATCAAGACGAAGATGAGACTCCAGATCACTTTGCCGTTTTAGAATGGTGGAAGAGACACGACAAGAGATTTCCTGTGCTTTCTAACATAGCACGTGATCTACTGATGGTTCCGGTGTCGACGGTAGCATCGGAGTCCTGTTTTAGTGCAAGTTCGAGGATGTTGAGCGATAGGAGGAGCCGCTTGAAGCCCGATATTTTGGAACCAATCGTGTGCGTACAAGATTGGATGGCTGCCGATAAAAGAACACAAAACCAGAAAGATGAAGAAGATCATGACATCCACGAGCTGGATTTGGAATCGCTTTCATTGCATGAAGGCGAACAACAATGAGGCTACGGTGCAAGGTATTAGGTATGTACATTTAAACTTATACATTTCAATTTTAAATTTTAACTTATACTTTCAAAAACTTTTTTTTTTTTACTTATACTATTCAAATTTTTAATTTTAACTTATACTATTCAAATTTTTTAACTTATACTTTCAAAAACTATTTTTTACTTTAAAAAAAAACATTTTTTAACTCCGCCTATGCCAAACAAGCATTTGCCGGTCCCAAGCCCGGATAAAGGAAGAGGGAGAAATGTTTTTTTTTAAATTTTTATAAATTTTTATAAATATTTGTAATATTTGTATAAACATTTTTGTATAAACATTTGTATATATTTGTATAAACATTTGTATTACAAACTATTACTAAATTATAAACATTTTTGTATTACTAAATTATAAACATTTATATACATATTTTGTATAAACATTTTATAAACATTTGTATTAAAAAGAAAACATTTTATAAACATTTTATAAACATATTTTGTATAAACATTTATAAACATTTTATAAACATTTGTATAAACATAAAATTATAAACATTTTATAAATATTTTGTATAAACATTTTATAAACATTTAAGTTACAAATTTTTAAAATTGAAATACAAAAGAAAATGATTAAAAAACCAAATTAAAAAAAAAATTCAAAAACCGGGCCGGTCCGGTTAACCCGGCCCGAACCGGCCCGAACCGCCCAAGCCCGGACCGGTCCGACCCTATTCCTGTCCGGTCCACTGGGCCGGGCTGGGCCCATCGTAGCAAAATCGGGCCGGGCTTAGCCCGGACCGCAAAACACAGTGGGCCGGTCTTGGACCGGCCCGAACCCGGTCAGGCCCGCAGCCTTTGGACCGTGGGCCGGACCGGACCGGCCCGAAAACACCACGACTCCACAGCCACAAGCCCTGCAGACCATCCAGGTTACCCAGGTCGAAAATTGAGATCAAAAGATTTGGAACCTGCACTCTGCCTTGCTGCTGCCTGACTGTCCTCAACTGTCACGGCGAGAGCTCGCCCCTGCTGGCCTCCCCTAGCCTGCGGTACTCTATCCCGGTCTGTCTGTCTGGCTGCATGAGCAGCACAGTTCCTCATCTGGTGGTCTGGAGCTCCACAGTATAAACAAAGTCCAAGCTTCATCCTACAAACCTCCCGTGTGGGCCCTATCTTCTTACAGAAGGCATACTAGATGGCCTGCCTCTTGCCCGGACCCTGCTGCTGGTCGTCACATGCTGGTGCCTGATGTACTCTGTCCTGGCCTCTTCGAATTCCACGAGCGTGGTAATCTTTCAGCTGGTGGTCGGGCGCCCCACAGAATAGACACACACCCAACCTCGTCCTGCAAACCTCCCAGGTGTGCCCAGCTGCCCGCAGAAATCGCACGGAATAGTCTGTCTCTGGTCCTGTCCCTGGTGCTGAACTGGGGTATCCTGAACTGTACCCGGTACAACCCTCTCAATTGCTGCCATCATCAGCCGATGGAAGTTCTCCATGCTCTGTCGAAACAGCTCTGTCTGAGCGCTCTGGTTCTGCAACATCTGTTGCAGAAGGGCCGTCATCCCCTGTGTATCTGTCGGTAGCAGAGACGGCGGTAGAAGAGTCTCAGGAACAACTACGGATGGTCTCGCTGCTGGAGGTGGAAGACCTCCTGGGACTGCCGCTGCTACTCCCGCCTGAAGGGCAGGAACTGAGGCTGCTGATCCCTCGACTGCTAATCCCGCCGGAAGGGCAGGAACTGAGACTGCTGCTCCCGTAGCCGGAAGTGGAGATACTACTGGATCGGATCTCGCTGGAACTGCACTACGTCCTGCTGCCTGGGTGTCACGCCCCGCTCCCAAATAATCGGATACGAGTCGGACACGCCCAGCCTTCGTCGTTGGACACGACGAAGTAAGCTGTACAATACTAAGGAAAACTCAAAGTCACAATGTAATGTAAACCAAAACACAGCTTTTATAACGTTCCCAGAAATCACCAATATCCATCAAGTATTTTTAAATACAAGCTTAGCCGGAGACAAATCCGGTCAAATGAAATAAATATACAATAATTAATCTCTAAGATACAATCTCCAGAAAAATGAACTAAAATAAAAGCTGCAATATCCAAGCAATCACCAGCTCCATGTAATCTTTCACTTACCTACAACGATCCTATCAGGAAAAGAGCAAAGTACAATCCCGACAAGAAACTCTAAACAATGTAAACTGAAATGCATGAGAAAGAATCACAAGATAGACTGTGGTACAAGACAGGAATATGAAACTGTAATACAGGAAAAAAATGATGAATTATAGTACCAGATCCAGAAACAATGAACTATACTATCAGTGTAACATGCATTTGAAATAACTATCAGAGTATGTGACCGGCTGGGTAACAATGAACAGTGAACAGTGAACGGTGAACAATGGTACGGCTTAGAGTCCCACGTGCACGATGTGAGACCTAAGCTATTAGTCAGTGCCTAGCTAAAATAGGATTGGTCACATATCTGTAGTATTTCCCCACCCCAATGTACAAGGAACAATGAACTATGAACAATGAACGGTGAACAATGAACAATGAACAATGAACAATCGTGTACAACGTGTCAACATGAGAACATGAAGCAAGACAGACAATACATAGTAAAGAGTTCGAGCCGGTGTACTTGCCTCGGTTTGGTTGTACGAGAATAGTACTGCATGGTTGTAAATCACCTGTTATATTTTGTACAAGTTATTCAGGGTTTGAAATAATAATAACATTAGCTATCTAACTTAGATAATCAATATTTAACAGTATTTAGAAAATAATATAGTTTGAATCAATATAAATACTAATAAACTATTTTGGAAATATTAAACGGTTGGTAGCAAAATTTATAACTATATAAACCTTTTTAATTTACTAGAATTATTTAAGAAAATACATAGGAATATTATTCTTAACAAAACATATTTTTATAAGAAATTAATACTTATATAATATTTAAGTCTAGGATTTACTTGCAACTATAGAGTTTATTAGGGAAATACCATTTCAAAAATAATATCTACGTACATTAGTAGAAACAGTATAATCAAATATTTACTAATTATCAACTAGAATAATACCACAATAAAACATTTATACCAACAAAATATTCAACTATAAATTGTTAAAAACATTTAAACTTAAACAATTTAATAAGCCCATCTCATCTTAATAAAACCCAGCCCAGCAATATTAACCCACAGGCCCAGCCCAGCTTAATAATCCCAGCCCACATTCTTCTCATGAAAACCAGCCCAATCCTTATTCTCTCTGTTTTAAACCTACTGTTAAAATCAAATAAAATCAATCATTTTAAACGAGTCCATACTCTGCCCGTTCTCTCGGCCCTGAGATCCAGCCCGACCATTGGCCCACTATTCTGTTAACTAAAGAGAAATAAAACTTAATTTTCTAAATTAACCAGCCCAACTCTAAGGCCCGAAAACCCGGCCCAACTCACATCAGATAAAAATCCTTTCTCATTCTCTCTCCTGCCCATTTCTTTTAACCTCTCAACAGACAGAAGCCGAACATTTGAGACTACTCCAGTCTCTTCTCCGGCTGCTCTGTCTTCTCCGGCGAGAATTTCGTCTTCCGGCGAAGACTCCGAGTAACCCTAACCCCAACTTCTTCTTCTTCCTCCTCTCTTCGTCTTCTTCCCAGCCTTCACTCTCTCCATAGCTAGGAACCTAACCCTAGTTCTCCTTCACAGTCCATTTTATCTCCTTCCTCCAACTCCTCCTTCACAGTCCAGCCTTCGTCTTCCTCCTCCAGACCCAAATCAAAACCCTAACCCTAATACTTCACTACTCTTTCCTCAGTCAGAAACCCTAACCGATCCGGCCTAACCCTAATTCTTCTCAACCATGGCCGCATCTTCCCTTACGTCTTCCTCCTCAGACTCGGTCCCAAACCCTAGATCTCGCGATGGCCGAAACCCTAGCTCTAGGACTTCTTCTCCAGACTTCGAGAGCCCTAGCTCTAGGTTCCCTTAGTCGAAACCCTAGTTCCCTCGTCTTCCTCTGGTCTTCTTCAACCCCTTCCCAAGAACCCTAACCCTAAACTCGTTCTCCTTCTGGAAAACCCTAGATCTAGGTCGTCGTCGAAACCCTAGGTCGAAATCTAGCCGATAATCCCCCTAACCAACCAGAAACCCTAAAATTATAGAGAACAGAAATAAGAAGGGGGGTTCGAGAAGGGTCGATAGACGTGCTCACCAGCCTGACGAGGTGGTCGATCCACGGCAAAGCACTGCTGGTCGGCGGTGATCTGATGGCGGTGAGTCTCGGCGCTCCTCACGAGACTCCTCCTCGGGAACCCAAGGGTGGTGCTCGAAACTCGAAGGGACGGCGGGGCTCCCGAGGCTTCACCGCAGTCGAGGCGGTGACAGAATGATAGCGGCGCAGTCCTCGAAGCGACGGTCGTCAGAAGCGCGCGGCTCGAGAGACTCCTAGATCGAGGAGCATTGATGGCGTGGCGCGAGGATCGAGGGGCTGTCACTTCGAACTGACAGCACTGCAGTCGAGGCGACGGCGGCGCTCCGGCGAAGAAGCTCGGCAGGGATCAAACTCCGATGACGACGGCAGCGGTGCTCGGCTGAGCTCAGCCCTTTCCAGTGAGAAGAGAGAGAGGACAGAGAGAGAGACTGGAGAGAGAGTGTGATGACGTGTCAGTGAGAGAGAGAGAGAGAGAGGGGTACTGTGGTGTCAGAATTCATTGGGAATCGTGTAATTTATAGTAAAATAATACTGTGTGCGTGAGTGGTATCGTAGTAATTAACAGTAGATCTGATGGTAATAAGTCAGTGGCAGAGGTGTAATAATGTATAGATCTGGGTGTATAGTATTGTGGCAGTGTAGGTAATTTACAGTAGATCTAGGGGTAAATTAGAATAGGTTGTAACAGAATTACAAATTCAAAATTCAAACAAGGTTTTTCAAAGTTCAAATGATCTTTAAAACAGCTTTCCAAAAATTATTCCCTCCAGATCTCCAAAAGAACATAATTCAAAACGAAAATTCAAAAACAGTTTTCAAAAATGGACTTTCAAAAAGAATCACTTCCTCCAATAGATCTCCAAATAAACTATTAATTAATCCAAAAATAGCAATTAACCTTATAACATAATTAGCAGTTACTAATTAATCCAAAAATAGTAATTAATCCTTTAATATAATTAACAACAGTTATTAATTAATTATAAAATCGTTTTCTTAATACTCAAAATATAATTCCGAAAATGATTAATAAGTAAATTAAGAAATCAATAAACCATTAATACGAAATTGAATACTTATACATAAATATTTATTTAGCTACAAAATTTGTTTCAACAATTGTAAATCAAATCAATACGTCAACTAGTATTCAAAATACTTCCCAAGTTGACTAAAATTCATTAACATCCGAAACTCGATTTAATCGAAATTAGGTTTTGTAAGAAACAATATTTAAATCCAAGAAAATTAGGAAATCTCAAAAATTTACCAAACATGATTTTGAGAGTTACAAATCTACCCCCCTTACAAAAATTTCGTCCTCGAAATTTCAAATTGCATGATAAACACAATTAAGATTGATCAATCACGAAAACTTAGAAATAAATAAATAAAAATTGGTTTAAACCTAGGATCCGTACAACTAGCAAAATCAAGATTTTCTAGAAATGATCAAAGTAAACAATCTAGGCAAGAAAAATTCTAAACATGAGAAAAATCAAAGTTTCACATGGTAAAAATGGCACTCAAAAAGACAGTTATAAAATTTTTAAAAAAAACATTAGGACAAAACCATCCATAAATCAAAATTATATATGTATGTTCATTATCATTGTCATAATACAATCTAGAAAAACCAAGAGAAATTTATATAAGGAACATTGGGTAACAAAATGATTTTTGAAAACTGCTACGACATTTAAATATAGCCAAAATCAAGATAATTCTTAGTAAAATCGTTAATGACAATAAAAATCAAAAATGGTATATAACATGGATGCAGAGTTCATGCCCCGCCAGTGTAGTATACATCTGGCTGCAATGAACCTCTGGCGCAATGATTTAAATAATATTAATTTACCGAATATTTCTATCAACTTTATCCATATTAACAAAATAACTCAAGAGATCAAAAATTTTATGATTAGGACATAGCCTCAATAATATTCGAGAACCTATGAATACCTGGAATTACTTTGACTTAGAGCTCCTGCCTCGCCAGTGCACAACTGACTGCAGTGAACTCGCGGTCTCTGTAACCCAGATAAATGACTGCAGTGCGCATCTGCCACGCCATAGTAGGTCGTTGAATATTCTTTCAACCTTGTCCATAAATTTCAAAAGAGTTTATGAAAATTCAAATAAATTCCAAAAGTTAAAATCATGATGGAAAATGATGTAAATATCTGCTTTTTAGAAAACATTAAGTTTTATAAGAACACAAACAGACAAAAATGACTACAAAAACAAATCTCCATAGGAAATAAAATCTCAAGGTTTTTAAATAACAATAAGAAATTTTAGGAAAAATTCCACGTGCTACGAGAAAATCTAAAGACAAATCAGCTATTAGTAATCAACTAGTTATACTAGCAAAATGCATATAGGAAATAACCTCAGAAGTTTAAAGTGCAGAAAAATTGATAACCCTAGTGTTGCGTGTCTAAACCACCCTGCAAAACAGAAAATTGATTAGATAGGCCTAACTATAAGAAATTTTAGTAAAACCATACCCGTAACAATTTTCCACGAATCCTATGCTGTGATGAGTTTTCCTTAGCTTTCGCTGGTCCCCCAATAACACTTTATAGCCTAAGTGTCATTAGGATAGACCTGCATGGGCCACCACTAAAAACATGTCACGTCCCGCTCCCGAATAATCGGATACGAGTCGGACACGCCCAGCCTTCGTCGTTGGACACGACGAAGTAAGCTGTACAATACTAAAGAAAACTCAAAGTCACAATGTAATGTAAACCAAAACACAGCTTTTATAACGTTCCCAGAAATCACCAATATCCATCAAGTATTTTTAAATACAAGCTTAGCCGGAGACAAATCCGGTCAAATGAAATAAATATACAATAATTAATCTCTAAGATACAATCTCCAGAAAAATGAACTAAAATAAAAGCTGCAATATCCAAGCAATCACCAGCTCCATGTAATCTTCAACTTACCTGCAAAGATCCTATCAGGAAAAGAGTAAAGTACAACCCCGACAAGAAACTCTAAACAATGTAAACTGAAATGCATGAGAAAGAATCACAAGATAAACTGTGGTACAAGACAGGAATATGAAACTGTAATACAGGAAAAAAACGATGAATTATAGTACCAGATCCAGAAACAATGAACTATACTATCAGTGTAACATGCATTTGAAATAACTATCAGAGTATGTGACCGGCTGGGTAAACAATGAACAGTGAACAGTGAACGGTGAACAATGGTACGGCTTAGAGTCCCACGTGCACGATGTGAGACCTAAGCTATTAGTCAGTGCCTAGCTAAAATAGGATTGGTCACATATCTGTAGTATTTCTCCACCCCAATGTACAAGGAACAATGAACTATGAACAATGAACGGTGAACGGTGAACAATGAACAATGAACAATGAACAATGAACAATCGTGTGTACAACGTGTCAACATGAAAACATGAAGCAAGACAGACAATACATAGTAAAGAGTTCGAGCCGGTGTACTTGCCTCGGTTTGGTTGCACGAGAATAGTACTGCATGGTTGTAAATCACCTGTTATATTTTGTACAAGTTATTTAGGGTTTGAAATAATAATAACATTAGCTATCTAACTTAGATAATCAATATTTAACAGTATTTAGAAAATAATATAGTTTGAATCAATATAAATACTAATAAACTATTTTGGAAATATTAAACGTTTGGTAGCAAAATTTATAACTATATAAACCTTTTTAATTTACTAGAATTATTTAAGAAAATACATAGGAATATTATTCTTAACAAAACATATTTTTATAAGAAATTAATACTTATATAATATTTAAGTCTAGGATTTACTTGCAACTATAGAGTTTATTAGGGAAATACCATTTCAAAAATAATATCTACGTACATTAGTAGAAACAGTATAATCAAATATTTACTAATTATCAACTAGAATAATACCACAATAAAACATTTATACCAACATAATATTCAACTATAAATTGTTAAAAACATTTAAACTTAAACAATTTAATAAGCCCATCTCATCTTAATAAAACCCAGCCCAGCAATATTAACCCACAGGCCCAGCCCAGCTTAATAATCCCAGCCCACATTCTTCTCATGAAAACCAGCCCAATCCTTATTCTCTCTGTTTTAAACCTACTGTTAAAATCAAATAAAATCAATCATTTTAAACGAGTCCACACTCTGCCCATTCTCTCGGCCCTGAGATCCAGCCCGACCATTGGCCCACTATTCTGTTAACTAAAGAGAAATAAAACTTAATTTTCTAAATTAACCAGCCCAACTCTAAGGCCCGGAAACCCGGCCCAACTCACATCAGATAAAAATCCTTTCTCATTCTCTCTCCTGCCCATTTCTTTTAACCTCTCAACAGACAGAAGCCGAACATTCGAGACTACTCCAGTCTCTTCTCCGGCTGCTCTGTCTTCTCCGGCGAGAAGTTCGTCTTCCGGCGAAGACTCCGAGTAACCCTAACCCCAACTTCTTCTTCTTCTTCTTCCTCTCTTCGTCTTCTTCCCAGCCTTCACTCTCTCCATAGCTAGGAACCTAACCCTAGTTCTCCTTCACAGTCCACTTCATCTCCTTCCTCCAACTCCTCCTTCACAGTCTAGCCTTCGTCTTCCTCCTCCAGACCCAAATCAAAACCCTAACCCTAATACTTCACTACTCTTTCCTCAGTCAGAAACCCTAACTGATCCGGCCTAACCCTAATTCTTCTCAACCATGGCCGCATCTTCCCTTACGTCTTCCTCCTTAGACTCGGTCCCAAACCCTAGATCTCGCCATGGCCGAAACCCTAGCTCTAGGTCTTCTTCTCCAGACTTCGAGAGCCCTAGCTCGAGGTTCCCTTAGTCGAAACCCTAGTTCCCTCGTCTTCCTCTGGTCTTCTTCAACCCCTTCCCAAGAACCCTAACCCTAAACTCGTTCTCCTTCTTCTTCTGGAAAACCCTAGATCTAGGTCGTCGCCGAAACCCTAGGTCAAAATCTAGCCGATAATCTCCCTAACCAACCAGAAACCCTAAAATTAAAGAGAATAGAAATGAGAAGGGGGGTTCGAGAAGGGTCGATAGACGTGCTCACCAGCCTGACGAGGTGGTCGATCCACGGCGAAGCACTGCTGGTCGACGGTGATCTGATGGCGGCGAGTCTCGGCGCTCCTCACGAGACTCCTCCTCGGGAACCCAAGGGTGGTGCTCGAAACTCGAAGGGACGGCGGGGCTCCCGAGGCTTCACCGCAGTCGAGGCGGTGACAGAATGATAGCGGCGCAGTCCTCGAAGCAACGATCGTCAGAAGCGCGCGGCTCGAGAGACTCCTAGATCGAGGAGCATTGATGGCGTGGCGCGAGGATCGAGGGGCTGTCACTTCGAACTGACAGCACTGCAGTCGAGGCGACGGCGGCGCTCCGGCGAAGAAGCTCGGCAGGGATCAAACTCCGGTGACGACGGCGGCGGTGCTCGGCTGAGCTCAGCCCTTCCCAGTGAGGAGAGAGAGAGGACAGAGAGAGAGAATGGAGAGAGAGTGTGATGACGTGTCAGTGAGAGAGAGAGATAGAGGGGTACTGTGGTGTCAGAATTCATTGGGAATCGTGTAATTTATAGTAAAATAATAATGTGTGCGTGAGTGGTATAGTAGTAATTAACAGTAGATCTGATGGTAATAAGTCAGTGGCAGAGGTGTAATAATGTATAGATCTGGGTGTATAGTATTGTGGCAGTGTAGGTAATTTACAGTAGATCTAGGGGTAAATTAGAATAGGTTGTAACAGAATTACAAATTCAAAATTCAAACAAGGTTTTTCAAAGTTCAAATGATCTTTAAAACAGCTTTCCAAAAATTAACAAATTTCCTCCAGATCTCCAAAAGAACATAATTCAAAACAAAAATTCAAAAACAGTTTTCAAAAATGGACTTTCGAAAAGAATCACTTCCTCCAATAGATCTCCAAATAAACTATTAATTAATCCGAAAATAGCAATTAACCTTATAACATAATTAGCAGTTACTAATTAATCCGAAAATAGTAATTAATCCTATAATATAATTAACAACAGTTATTAATTAATTATAAAATCGTTTTCTTAATACTCAAAATATAATTCCGAAAATGATTAATAAGTAAATTAAGAAATCAATAAACCATTAATACGAAATTGAATACTTATACATAAATATTTATTTAGCTACAAAATTTGTTTCAACAATTGTAAATCAAATCATTACGTCAACTAGTATTCAAAATACTTCCCAAGTTGACTAAAATTCATTAACATCCGAAACTCGGTTTAATCGAAATTAGGTTTTGTAAGAAACAATATTTAAATTCAAGAAAATTAGGAAAATCTCAAAAATTTACCAAACATGATTTTGAGAGTTACACTGGGAGCGAGTAATCGCCATCCTGAGGATGAATTGAACCCAAGAGGTCAATATGGCACAAGATAAAATATTATCAAAGGAGGACAATTGAATTCAAATGCAAGAAGAGTTGTCATGGTAATCAAAAGATCAGAATTTTCCTAAAATGTGATTGAGTAACTCCTATCAAACCCTAGATCCTACGTCCTAGTCGCAGGCTCGTAATTAGTACTCTAAGTCGAGCACCATTATGAGATCGCACTATTTGCGACATTGACCTGCATGGGCCGCCACAAATGTAATCATCGGCTACTTGCTAAGCGTACATTGCACGTATGGTTGAGCTAGCCTTAGTGTAAGCATTGAATATCCCAAGCCGATCACATATCCAACTGGTATTCCAAAACATATTTGTCTATTACAGTTGTATACATTCAGTTCACCATTACATTGTTCTATCTTGATATAGTAGTTCTTTTTCATTATTTGTTCTCACAGATTTCTGTCTATCTTACCATGTTCATCAATATAACTGTCTATAACTGTTTTATAGTTCTTATCATTTACTTGGGATTTCTAGATGAGATATGCTCGTTCCATCCTGACTGGATATGTTGACAAAATATACAGATGATATAGATGACTGTCCTACCTTCTACAAGGCATACGTGGGTAGCACACAGCAAGTTCAGGAGGATCCTGCACAGTAGAGGGTGCCCTAGGTATAGTTTAGAAGTACTAGTTTTTATGTTGTATCGGATTGTTCCGATTGTTAGTTGAGACTTATTTATATCCAGGATATGTATTTATTTGTGTTTGACATCTAGACTTGTGTGTTGTGATAACTCTACTATTTATTTAGTTTCTTCCTTTTATCTAATTCCATATCGTGTTCTATCTTCCTTAACTTGTGATTGAGATTATATAGTTAAGATGTCATATTATACCTCCGTACGGATATGACAGGTTATATGATTCAGATTGTTAGTTGATAGATATTATAGACGACCTATACAACGTTCTACCGCTAACCCTGCGACATAGGCTGGACGTACCCACGTTCTCGTGCCCCTAAACATGGTGCGGGTCGTGACAATTCTGAATCTAGAAATTCTCAGGCCCAACTATAGCTCATGTGGATGGGTTGGACGTGAAAATCTAGAAATTGAAACATATGATAGATCTTACTATTCTACAAAATGAGCTCCTACATTATATATCTAGAATCTAGAAAATAGGTTGGGCCTTACAAATGATGCTTTTAGCATGTATTTTAGGAATGTTGAGAGGTGTATTTCATAATCTATTAATTTGTATTCATGTCCTTGTAGCATCATTAGTAGATGATGCTCAAAATTTTATCTTGACATCCAAAATTTAAATAAAAAAAAAAAAAAAGGTAAATGTAGAATGTGTTGGACTTGTATGAGAATAGCAGGAAATGATAAAAGTGAGTTCCGATCCAAGATAATATAAAATCTGGAATCTATAAAGTGGGACCGAAGATGAAGTTTACTAAAAAATGAGTTTCTACAATCTAGAATTTAGAAATTGGGAGTCCCGCGCTTTGGGTCTTATGGATGTAATGAAACCAAAAATCTAGATATTGAGATCAAAGATGGAACTTACATTCAATCAAATGAGGTTCAAATTTTTGAATCTATAAATTGAGCCTTAATATTGATTATCTTATCTACAGCCAATTGGGGATCCTTCCCTTGCTGTCACTAAATAGCGACACTCTTCCAGCTCATTAACAAAAGACATCACTATAGCCAGATTCTTAGTTTCAATTTGCAGTAACTCACACTCCACGTAACGTAAGTGAGGACATTCTCTCTCTCTCTCTTTCCTAACAATATTCAACTAAAAAGACCTACAAAAAGAAATAGCATCTTTATCAAACCCATCTCTCTCACTAAACCGTATTAGTTCCTTTCTTTCTTTCTTTCTTTTCTTTCTAAAGAGTCCCTAAAGCATATTTGCCTAAATATTCAGTCAATTGTGTCGTGACAACGACCACCTCAACACTTAATTAGTTACCGATAGTTAGTTAATTGTGTTTTGAGATTTTTCAATCAAAAGTTCAGGAATATGAACTTTCACTTGAAAACATCAAAAAAAAAAAAATTCGGTTATTTAGTTTTAGAATCTCCTGTAATATTAAAATTTTCGGTTTAGGTTTTCATATTCTTGTCCGAATAGAATTTGGATCTCGTCGTAACGGTTAATTTGAATGACCGTCCAAAATGAAAATCTAAACGCAAATTTTGAATATGATATCTTAAAACTAAACAAAAATATGTGTGTTGCGTGACTTAAGTTATTTAGTTTTATCATGATCAATCGAGAATGAGACTTGTGGCATTATTATTTGCTTTTATCCTAATATCAGGAGCCATACAATCCTCGTGGCGGCAGTTTAGATGAAAATAATTCTACGGCCATCATATATCGTCAGATGTCTCTCGTCCCGGTTGCAATGTTGAATGCTTGCAACTCAAGAACCCCATAGGATTGTGTGGCTGCTGAGATCGTGATAGAAACAAACAAGAGTAAGAACCCCATAGGATTGTGTGGCTGCTGAGATCGTGATAGAAACAAACAAGAGCGTTACAAGTCTCATTCTCGATCGAGCATGACAAAACTAAATAACCCAAGTCATACAACTCCTATCATGCAAAAGTAAATAATTCAAGTCATACAACTCCTACATATTTTTGTTTAGTTTTTTATGATCTTGTATAATATTAAAATTTTATATTTAGGTCTGCATTTTGGAGGATCAAATCAACCGTTAGAACGTGACCCAAAATTTATTCTGACTATATAAAGATCTAAACGCAAATTCTGATATTATAAGATACCCTAAAACTAAATAATCCAAAATAATTCTAAGTTGTCCCCAAAAATAAGAAATGGAATGTGTGATATTAAAGTTGCACCCCGTTAATGTCCCAATTAGAAAGCACCAATTGCAGAATTTTAAGACACAAAAATATGTATGTGTGTAAAATAACTTTCTTCTATTTTCCTGTCCATGTACAAGGAAGACAACCTCATGTATATCTGTCCAAACCTTCCAAATCTCTCCTAAAAATAACAATAAACCAACAAATTTTGTACACCTCTACTCCTCCTCCCAATCCATCTTGGCACCGGGCCCCACTCCTCCGAACCACCTTCTGGTCACGTCCCTCAAACCGGTATCGTTGACCTCACAGAACCGCCCGGCCCAGCCCTCCGGCTCGACCGGATGGAAGCCCAGACCGGGCGTCCGGTCGTTCGAGCCGGGGTTGGTCCGGTCGGTCCAGTCCGACACGTACGACGAAGCCCGCCTCCTGAACTTGACCCGGAACTCGTCCCAGGCCTGGAACTTGTAGTGGTTCACCACGGCCCGGCCCGGCCGCAGCCAGTCAGTCTCCCACTTCCCCGACCGGTCCAGTGCGAAGTGGTGGATCGAGTTCGCCAGCGACTCGTCGACGGCGTCCGGCCTCACGATCGACTTGTGCCTCTTCTCGGCCCGGGTCCGGCACGTGTACCCCTGCGTGACGCCGCCCCTCGGGTGCGCGAGCCGGCCCGAGGGCCCGAACTCGTGGCAGTGGATGGACACCTGGCCGACCGGGCCGGTCCGGTTTTTAGGAAGCAAAGAGCCCAGCAGGGTCCGGTCCGGCGCGTCGGAGCCGGACCAGGCCGGGGAGAAGACGAACTCGTCGACGTCGACGAAGGCCATCCAGGCGCAGGCGTCCCGGTGCGCGGCGGCGGCGTGGGAGAAGGCGGCCTCCTGCGTCTTCGGCCACGGCCAGTAGACGACGTCCACGTCGTAGCCGCCGGCGTCCCTCAGCCGCGCCGCGGCGGACTGGAGGTCGTCCTCGCTGCCGTTGTCGTAGAGGACGAACTTGTCGACGCCGACGGAGGAGTGGTACTTGATCCACTCCGGGAGGAACTTGGTGGCGTTGTAGACCATCGTCGACGCGCACAGCGTCGACGTCGACGTCTTCGAAGCCGGCAATGATGGCGGCGGTTTGTAGGTGGCTACTGTCGATATAGTCGACTCCTCCTCGCCGAGGACTCTGATGGAAACCCTAACATCTGAAGTAGTGATGATGATATCGGGAGGATGGGGGCAGCGGAAGACTTCTTGGGCGGAGCTGGTGACGTCGGTCTCGGCTACGGTGGCGCCGTCCGCGTCGACGAAGACGCAGCGGAGCTCGGCGGCGGGGCGGCTGACGGAGGGGCGGTTGACGCCCTTGGCGAAGACGAGGACGTCGCGGGCGGTGGAGAGCGACTCGTAGGCGAGGCGGTTCCACCTGGCCATGGGGGAGGCGGCGGGAGGGGCGTCCTCCGCGCGGGAGAGGATCTTTCCGAGGCGGACGAGGCGCGGGGTGTAGAAGGGGCGGAGGCGGCGGACGCTGTTGGGGAGGGTGCAGAGGAAGGCGGGCCTTCCGGAGGAAGGGATCGTGCCGGCGAGCCTCGCGGCGGACGCGGCGCCGTTGTGGAACACGCAGGAGAGGTCGTGGTGGTCGTCGACGTCGACGACGAGTGCGGCGGGAGAGAGGACGAGGACCTGCCAGTCGGGGAAGAGGACGGAGTGGGAGGAGGGCGGGGATTGGCGCGGCGGGGCGTGCTGGTGTTCGCGGAGGAGAGAGTTGGTGAGGGTGTGGCGGTGGTGGACGGAAGCGAACTTGTTGGTGTCGACGACGTCCATGATTGTGGAGGGAGAGGAGGAGAGGTGGTGGTTGACGTGGAGGAGGAGGAAGAAGGAGAAGAGGAGGAGGAAGCCGACCGCGAAGGAGAAGACGTGGGCCGTCTTCATTTTCCGCCGGCCCATTTAATTTGTCCCCCGATCGGTCTCTATTTCCTTTTTTTGGAATTGAAGGAGCTCCTACTCGGAAATGGAAATGGAAATGGAAATGGAAATGAAGGAAGGAATATATGTGGAAGGAGATGATGGAGTTGGAAGTGGGCAGCCAGATGGATGCTTGCTTCTGAAGTTGGTAATGGTTTTGTTTTGGAAACAAACAGTAGGGGGGAATGAGAATAAATAGCAATGAGAAATGATGATGAGAGAGAATTAATTAATTAATTAATGGGTGGACAGATGGAGGAACAGGAATGGGAAGAGGAGGATTGTACAAGGAAGGAGGAAATGGAAAGACGGCTGGCTTGCTGGCTGCCTACCTATGGTCAAATGGACCACCAATAATCAAATTAATTCCATTTTGCTCCTTGGCTTGTATTCATATAAGTCCCTGTGTATCTTGTATTTACCAAGAATATCCTCTCTAAATCTTGCCTATTTAGGATGATATTTTATATTAGGAAATTTATTTACTTGCTTGATTTTAATAATTCTTATATATATATATATATATATATATATATATATATATATATATATATATATATATATATATATATATATATAATCATTCAATTTCACAACATCGAAACATGTAGTTCATTCACAAAGAGTATTTATACAAGAGAAATGAGCAATACTAAAAGTCCAGTATTTAGGAAGATATTTTATATTAGGAAATTATGTCACTCTACACTTACGTGACAGTGCATTATTGGATATTAGTTATTACCTCTTTTTTAAGATTTTTCTTAACATCCAATAATGCATTGCCACGTCAGCGTGACTATGAAGTGTACCAAAGAAAGTGGTATGTCCATAGCATTGCTCATGTAAATAAGTAATCTTTACAACCATTCAATTTCACAACATCGAAACATTACATGTAGTTCATTCACAAGAGTATTTATAAAAGAGAAATGAGCAATACTAAAAGTCCAATAATACATAAGAATCAAAAATCGAAAACAAATCCGTTGAACAAACAATAAAGTTTCTAAGAGAACCATAGTGCGTAGGTTAGCCTCCAAAGGCAGTCACATCTTCATTGTGGGAACCATAGTGCGTAGGTTAGCCTCCGTTTGAAATTAAAAAATAGTTATCCAGTCAGAATTGTAGCAAAATATACCAATAAATTTAAAACTACACAATATGATATATATGCATATATGACAAGGAAAAGAAACTATCTAAATGTATGTCATGACAAGTTGAAATAACATAATTATGACGGTGCTAACAATATGCAAATATACTAAAAGAAGACGAAGAACTAAACGAGACAAATAGTCAAGATCACGTGTATAGAGTATTTTACAATAACAATATTCTGCATGTGGATGATTTAGGATATCGGTCAGTCAATACATGTGGCATAGGCTGGACTTGGTCACGTACTCATATTCCAAAAATTTGAGCCGATCGTAACAATTTTTATGGTAATATAACTTCCATCATTAAATGGAAGGAATAATAATTTTTTTGTAGGATCAAATCCAGTGATAATGCTTTATGTCTCCGCCTCTTTGTCACTTTAGCTAGAAGACTTTGTGATAGGCAACTTGTGTTGGTTCCAAATTGAATTCGACTGTTGATAAGGAATAGTTTGATTAATCTTAAAAATATTTGTTTATTACAACCATGTATAAATAAAGAATACTCATCCCTCCCAATGGAAGTAATACCTCTCGTATGGCACAAATATGTTACCTAAGGAAATATATAATTTAAAAAAAAAATTATTAGACTTATGCCAAAAAAAAAAAAAGTACTATGAATGAAAATAATATATTCTCGTCAAAATTGTCCCATTGCATATGTCCGTCTCAAAAGTAATAAGTCTTATTGTGAACTATCCTCTAATAAAAAAAATAATAAAAAAAAAATCCACTCAACCTAGTCAAATATAATAATGAAAACGAACTTGTAGTTATTTGCCGAGCCAACCATGGGTTTTGACCTAAGATTTTGTCCATCCATCGTCCTTACTCTCCTTCCTCCTCTTTTTTTTAGACCATAAAAATCCAACAATAAGTCCAATCCAATAATAAGTCCATATCTATCCCAATCGTGTTGACAAAAACTCAAAATTTTTAGTTCTCTTACCAAATAAGAATATTTTGAGATTTATGCTAAAATAGACAAAATTTAATTAACCCTTTTACAAGTGTTCCGAAACTTATTACTATAGCAAGTCGGCCCCATCTAAAATATTTCGAAACTTGAATTAATATGATATTTTATGTCACGTTCTGACCAAAAAAAAAATATCATCTTATGCTTTGATGCTTTGAATTAAAAAAAATATTGTTATTCTCCACGAGATGAACTAATCAAAGAATCATGAAAAAATTGTTAGTAATTTGGAAACACAAAGCCTCGTTTGGTTCACAGAATCATAGAGTTGGAAAACGAAAGTCATTGCTTTCCTATATTTGCGTCTCAATGAAATTGAGGAGAAAAGAAAAATGATTCTCAATAGAAGAAAAATTAGGAGGAAAAATAATTCCATCCAACCAAACAAATAATCACATTTTCATCTTGCAGTACTCACTTTCATTTCCAATTTTCATGACATTTTCAGACATGTGAATTTTTTTAATAAAAATTATAATTTTTCAAAGAAAAAAAATCCATGGAATTGATTTATTTTCATTCTTTCCGCGAACCAAACGAGACGTTAACTCCTAAGAAGAAGAAGAAGATTTGAAGACCATATGTAGAAATGAAGCACATTTGAAGGGCTTATATGAAAATGGGACCACCCATAATTAATTTGTCTTGTGGGCCAAATGACTACTATAACTAGAACTAGGAGAGGGCCGGCTCATATATATTTCATGCGGGCCCCACAAACGGTATGTTGAATTAGCATGATTCTGAGTTGGCTTCGTTTTTAAGTAAAAATTTGACCGGACGTATCCGCGTCGTTCTCTCCTGCACACTTGCGTAGACTTAGAATTTAGTAGATGCCATGCCCCACGTTTTTAGACGCTTCTAAATTTTATTTTTAAAATTACTTTTGTTCACTGGCTGATTTTACAATAGTGTCCCTCGCTAGCCGAAGGATAGACCAATTATATTTTGGAAAGGCTGAATTGTATTTTTGAAGATGGTAAAATTTATTTATTTATTTTCTATAAAAAAGTTTAAAAATGGGAAGGCCATGCCCCCTTACTCCTTGTTGCCCGTGGATATATATGATGTTCTTTGTACTGTCGCTGGCATATGTACATACAAAAATAACGGACAATAAAATGGTCAACTCAACAATTTATAGCATTCCAAAACTATTTTTTACACTCAAACAAAATGTGAAGTATTAGTATAGGGTTATTTAGTTTTAGGGTCTCGTATAATATATTGTAAATATATTGTCCAGAAGAGGGTTTGGATCTCATCATAACGGTTAGACTTGGGTTGACTGTTAGATCTCATTTATGTCTCCATAATATTCAAAACTTTCGTTTAATTTTAGGGTATCGTATAAAATTCAAAATTTACGTTAGCTCTCCATTTTGGACGGTCATTTCAAATCAACCGTTAAAACGAGATCCAAATCCGGTTATGAACACCTAAACACAAATTTGAAATATTACACCGAGAACCTAAAACTAAATAACCCTTTTATTTGAAATATTACACTGAGAACCTAAAACTAAATAACCCTTTTATTTTCAAAGTCTGTCTTTGCATAATTATGCTCCTGTAGTTTTCATGTGGTCTATTTGATCAAATTTCATGTGGTCTGTGTCTGCATAAACGAGAAAACGTGTATTATGTGTAGCCTCATTGATCAATTTATCCATACAACCTGCCTGCAGCATGTTTCACCTAATGAATTCACATTACATAACACATCAAGCAATAGTAATAATAGCGCAAAACGTAGATACATGCATCCACAAATAACATAACACAGAATAACTTACAGTCGAGTTCTGAATAATGGTTTATATGATATCATATGGTACTAATAACTGAAAAATGACTTGTATAATGGTTACTCATGTGATGCCTTTTCCAATGTTACAGGGATTTCAAATTGAACCATCTCAAGAGTTCAATTAGGGGACACTAACATGTACAAACTCAACATCTATTCTTCTCTACAACATACAATGATGGTGTTGAATGACTGTAAAACCCTGAGACCCATGCCGGTTGCAATTCTTACACCATAACAGAACTATATTCAGGTGAACCAATTAAAGACGAATATCGAAAAAGAATTATTGGCATTACAGCTGCAATGCCAAATCAGGCTGTTTCTGTTGCTGCTGTTGTCGCTGTGGTTCAAGCAACATACCAGAGACAGGAGACCCTGGAGACTGGAAATCAACATTTAGATCTGGCGGAATGGAGCCAGGTCTTGAATTTCTCGACAATGCTCGCAGCTGTCCTTCAGATTGATTGTTAGGATGCAATGTTGTGTTACCTGAGTTTGTTTGATTGCCCACAGCTAACCTCATCTTCTCTTGTACAGCTACTTGTTTCAAGGGTGATTGATGATGGTTCACGAAACTGTTGCCATTTCTGCAAACCATGTTGAGCACCCTAGCATGTGCCATCATCTCTTCAGGCGGTCCTGTGAGAGTCGCATTCTTCCCTGCTTGAGATTGGAGATTAACCCCGAACCCAGAATTAAAGCCATTCATGGAAGGCTGAAGTGATGAGTTTTTACAAAACTGGAGGGGTGTTGTGGGCTCCGCACCACTTTCCACATGGCCAAACTTGCCTTCAGTGTTTACTATTTTACAAGCTTCAGCACCTTCCATGGAGTCTGAAGATCTACTTGGAGTCGGAGCAGCAGAATCAGAGGCTGATAGTGGAGGAGCTGAGTCATTTGGAGATGGTTCATGAATCTCTGCAAGTTTATTTGCAGCGGAGGGTGTACTGCAAAGCAAGAGCTTCACTTGCGTTGATAAATGGGGAGATGCTGAAAATAGTTGCGACTGAGATGGTGGAGCTTCACTATCTCCAACCCATCCTCGGCCAAACTTCGTCCCTGGTGGAAGTGCTCTTTGAATCTTTCTGGCAGCAACTTCCCAGCCAACAGGACCAAGGTTAGCAGCAAAACGAGCCAAGCTCCTTGCGTATGAATGATCCCCGTGAAAACCAACCTGGTGGTTTGACAGAGTGCATACTGGTCGTAAATGATAAATATAAGGGTAAAATGTAAATAACATATGAATAGGCAAGAGGAACAAGTTTAAATACCCAACTTAAGTTTATATGCACAACAGACATGAAACATTAAACAATATATGGATCAATAACAAACAAGAAAAAAAAAAAAACAAGCCAATGTTTATGAAGACTAAATTAGATCATGTTTGAAAGTTAGAGAACCCCTGAGTCTCACTTTTATGCATGTAACCCCAAGATAATGTTTATAACACTTAAAGCCCCCACCGACCACCAACACCACATGGAATCCCAAACTTGAGAACCTGATGTGCTGACCGCAACCAAATATGGACGAAGAGCCTAGAACAGACAGGTATTTTTGTCATTTATGGCTTAGTTCAAAATTTAACGACGAGGATAAATGTCAGGAAAAAAAAATTATGTTGGGAAGGTAACCTGCCAAGATTTAAATTTTAGGAGGGTTTCATTAATCTAGCCATAAACAAGATGACAAACAAATGATTTAGAAGTTTCAGAGTTGGTCAACAATAACAACAATATGAAAAGAGAACATCCACACAAAAATTGATAAAGGAATTGTGAGATTAATCACATCGAATAGTACAAAGGATAAAGTAACCAATGGTAGATGAGCATGATGATCCCAATTCAGCAAAAAGGAGTTCAAGAGCTTAGATTTACAAAAAAGAAAAGAAAAGAAAAGAAAAATTACCGGCACCAGCAGCTCTCTCTCTGAGTCAAAGACACTTAAAATTGATTGTTTCTGTTGAGAAATAGGCAGAAGGGCTTGGTTATATGTATCTCGACGATTTTCATCACTAACTGACTGTTTCTTCCAATTTCTCATTGAAATCCCTTTAAGCGAAGAACCTGAAAAAACAAATGACCACCAAAAAAGGTATTGGAGCGAAAATTTCACATGTAGATAATCGGAATATAACAGAGATTCACTTCAATGCCTAGTTTGACAGACCTAAACACTCTGATTTCTGATCTCCATTACTCCTGTGTGTTTGGTTGTAACGTAAAGTATGAGAAACCCTTGTAGACGAATCCACCATGTTCAATTTGTCAAAGGATGATCTCTTTCTCAATAGATCATTCGTTGGGTTTGAACGAGTATCATCTCTAGAATTAGCAAGAGTTGCATTAGAGGAGACATCACAAATGGTGCGGTCAGCAGGTTTCCCAAGCATCCGCTTGATTGTGTCCTTCACTGGAGGCCTACCCCTTCGTACTGTCTGAGGTTCTGTCTCATTGTCACTTTCTTGCCTCAAACTCTCAAAGTCTTTCTTTGCAAGCTCTTGGATGGACCGTGCCTGTACAACAAGAAAATCATTGTAGGTCATAACAGTGCCCACAAAATCGTTTGAATGTAGATTAGATAAGAATGATTACCTGCCGATAGTAAATTGTGTCTTGTGCGTTATAGCGCATAGCATTTGAGCTTATTAAGAAGACATCACTCTGCAAATGAATCACAAAATAAAGTCAAATACAATTGTCAGTGTAATCTGAAACTACTTCCTGTTTCAGGATATGAAAGGAGCCAAAATTCCACGAGGTATAATGCTTTCAATAAGCCCATAATTATAACAAGAAAAGTAGCTATAAGAAAACATGAATATAATCACAACATGGATGACAGAGTTGAAAAAATCCTAAGCAGATGACACATAATTTTCAACTCGATATGACAGCCTGATCATGTACCTAATTATTTTCAAGTCATTGGGAAGTCTCTCAATTATCATACACAATTGAGCACATCTAAGGGGACACCCTAGAAGCTGGTGAGTAACCCTCTGGACAGCTCCCTCCACTTGGATTTTGGAAAGTAGAGCCATGGACACAACTTTTACATATTTAAGAAACCCCCCCCCCCCCCCCCCCCCCCCCCCCCCCCACAAAACACCCCCCAACACACCACCACCATTTTTTTCATTTCCTCACATGAAGCTTCGATGAGATATGATCACAATAATACAGTGTTGTTTCACAAAGAAGTCACATCAATGAGCAACCCAATCAACCTAAAAACAATTACTACAAACTAATACTAATGTTAATAACAACAACAAAGACAATCTAGATCACTATAGTTAGGATCCAAGTCAAACCAATTAGAAAGTAGACACTAAACCATATGGCAGTTTATAGACATCATCAAATATGAACCAAACATCATTTTTGACATGCAAGCCTCTTCACATATGATCCAAAATACCAACAGAGTAGTGGAGAAGGTTATAGGACGATTTCCCTACATCCTCTAGTTTCAAAGACAACTAGCGTATAGGACGATTTCCATTATTCCCTTGATCAATGATGAGATGATTGGAGAAGGTTATCAACCACACATGTACAATTATAACAGAAACAATGTGATCAGTAATTGATACCCACAACTGTGGCAACTTCTGCAAAAAAAAGAAAGAACAAAAGAACCTCTAGGAACAGACATAGTTCTGATTACATTGGATTGCATCTTCTCCCAAACAAAGTGACACTCCACTTCAATGTGTTTTGTCCTTTTTTCGTGGAACACAAAGTTGTAAGCAATGTGCATGGCAGCTTGGTTATCACATAACAAATCTGTTGGTTGAGACGAATTGAACCCCAAGTCCTTAAGCAAGGCCTGAAGTCAAACTATTTCACTGGTTATGGATGACATTGTCCTGTATTCTGCTTCGGCACTGGAGCGAGCAATGACGTTTTGCTTTTCGCTTTTCCATGTCACCAGATTGCCTCCAACAAGAGTGCAAAATTCAGTAGTGGACTTTTTGTCAATTTGACATCCTGCCCAATCTGGGTAGCTATACCCAACAATTGTTGTGTGACCATTTCTTTTCATTAAAATTCCTCATCCAGGAGAACCTTTAAGATATCAAAGAATTCGATCGACGGACCTCATGTGACTAGTTCGAGGAGCATGCATGAATTGACTAACTTGGCTTAGTGCATAAGTAATATCAGGTCGTATGATGGTTAGATAAATTAATCTAGCAACCAGTCTTTGGTATTAACCAACATCGCTCAATAAATCCCCATCCAAACCGATTTTTCCGTTGCTTTCAAGGGCTTGGCTCCCATTTTTCCAGTCTTCTGTAATACTCAAGAACATATTTTCTTTGATTGAGAAATAACCCTTTCTTTGAATAGGCAATCTCAATCTGAGAGTATTTTTGGAAGCCAATATCTTTGATAGCAAACCTTTTATAGAGAAGAGCTTTGAGGAGATCTATTTCAACCATATCACTTCCAGTTATCATCAACATATATCAAGACAACAGTCGTTCCCGAGGGTCTTCTTTCGACAAATAATGAGAAATCTGCGCTCTTCTTGCAAACCCAATAGTAAGAGAACTGAGCTAAGTTTGGCATACCAAGCTTGAGGTGATTGTTTGAGGTCATAAAGAGCCTTATTCAACTTGCAAACCAAGCCTTCATGAGATTCTAGAGGATGGCCCCGGGGGGGGGGGGGGGGGGGGGGGGGGGGGGGGTGAGGGGTGGTGAGGGACTCATATAAACCTCTTCTTCAACTTCTCTATGTAAAAAAGGCATTTTTGACGTTCAACTGAAATAAAGGCCAATTATCGTTTACAGCAACGGACAAGAGAGCACACACAGTGTTCATTTTTGCAATCGGAGCAAATGTTTCCTTATAGTCGATTCCATAAGTTTGTGTAAATCCTTTGGCAACTAATCTTGCCTTATATCTCTCTATTGATCCATCACTCAAGTACTTGACCTTATAAACCCATTTGCACCCAACTGGGTTTTTTCCTTTTGGTAAATTGACAATGGTCCAAGTATTGTTGTCATCAAGAGCTGGAAGCTCTTTCTTCATTGCATCTCTCCATACATCTTGCGAATTAGCTTCTTGAAATCTAGTCGGTTCAGGCACCTTTGAAATTTTGCTTAGCAAAGGCGAATAAACCTGAGAAACATTTCCATAATCCAAATGATTTGGATTGGATATTGTGTAGGGTATGATAGACGACAAATTTGCCATACTTATATGGCTTACGTCCTGTTCTAAATGACCATCTTGGGGCTGGTTGAGGTGATGATGCTGAAGGAGAATTATTATATATTGTCGCTTGTTCATGTTGTAACTTTTGATGTATATCCGTAGAAGCCTCAACAGTTTCATCCCTCAAAGATGAAGGCACTCATTGGTGTGAATTATAGGAATAGGGACAGATTCAAAGAGATGCACCCCCTGAAATTCTTCTCCAGTCTTTTCCCTCAAAGACGAAGACATAACCAGCTGATCTCTGGATAACCAATCTTCAAATTTAGGATCATCATCTGCAGGAGCTGATATCTTCCTATTAATATGCCCAAGCTTGGACTTCAGTCCAAGAGCCAAGATGACAGCTCTTGACCATGTAATGTAGTTCAGTCCATTCAACAACACTGAACTAGGATGCAAACTGGGATTAGCTTCAGACTCAAAAACAGTGGATTTTTCGTTTTCACTTGACATGTCATCTATTGCTATGATACCATAAAGAAGTACAGACAACTATAGAAGAATAAGAAATAACACGTAATTATAGTGGTTCGACAGTTTAGCCTACATCTACTCAAAACAGTTTGAACTCTTATTCATAGTGACTCGTTGAGGAGCTCCCCTCAATATACAAAGTACAATCACTATTTCACAAACAACAAATACAACTTCCAACCAACTTAAGAGTTTTAACAATTTTCCAAGAGACATCTAGACTTCCTAAGCAGACCATAAAACAATTAGATGTTACAACAGTAAGCTGCTAACCAACCATAATTAATGTAATGAATCATTTTCTGTTTTTCCAACACTACAACTACACCAGAACTCCCAACTTGTGATGAAGGTTGAGAGTTAAATAGTAATATTATTCTAAAACCCACAGGTCGAATGTGCATTTTATGGACCGTGAGATGATCTCACGCAGCGGTATAATATCTTATAAATCCACTTTAAAATGGATGCTAAAAGGATTTGAACTCGGGTTGTTCTGATACCATATTAAAGTCCGTTCCAGTACACCAAAATTAAGAGTTGTGATGAGGGTTAGCTATTTATACTATTCCATCAGCATTCATTTGCCACAATGCAACAAATATTATTTCAGTTTGTGATTCATGAAAGTTGCTATTTCAACCAAAAAGTAGCAATGAATTTCTTCAATTTTGTCATAGGAGCTAACTAAAGAGCATTACAAGATAAAGATGCATTAGAAGGAACTGTCATCTAGCTTCATCATGAATAGAATAGAATAGAATAGAATAGAATAGAATAGAATAGATAAGTACATGCCTACATATGTACTTTTACATAGTGAAGGGAGAGTATCTGAACACTGTAAGTAGCAATGCACAAAAGGGCCCCAATTTTCTAATAAAAAATAACTGATTAGAGCATTATATAACCATGATGCTTAACAAGACCCATAATCTACATTATCTTGAGCAGATTAGCAGTTCAGTTTGTGCAGAAGCGTCACAAATGGCTGACAAACTTCAATCTGTCGATGGTTACATGTAGGAAGGCTGGTTAGACTTGTTAGGATGGGATGCTATACTTCTTGAAACAAATTCTTATGTACTGGTTGAGAGGATTTGCAATGGCACAGTTCGGAAAAATACAGCACTATGGACGCTCATTCATTTTCAGAATCATATTCACAGTCTACAAATTGTTTAAGATGCACAAAGACATGGGGTGGATATACAATGCTGATGAGGAATGTGCATTGTGAAATGCACGGGATCAATTCAGAACATGGTTCGCAGTATCGGTATCGGATCCTTCTTAATTGTGGGAGAGGGGGGTGTCGTAGGTCGGCAAACAAAGTTTGGTTCTGTAATAACTCCCTCGATATGATACTCTGATTGATAGGGCAATTTGGGACGGATTACAAATGGAAAACAGTATGGATTACATATCTGTTTCCTGTGGTGCTGAAGATGAAGACAGTAGACTTCTGTTTAACAGCTTATCTAGGGAAGTATGTACACAAAAAGCTGCGTTAAACTAACTGTAACATTCATGATGTTTTCCTGTACATGGTGTAGCATAAGAATAACTTTTAAGTTACTTGAAATGAGCCAATAAAACCATTGTGTACCCTTTGCACCAAAACCTAGACGCTTAACAGGATATGTCATCTAGCTTAATCAAGTATCTCCCTCATGACTTGTTTATGTCGATTTCTTGGAAATGCACAAGGGACTGTTGGCTGACTTGGACCTTGATTCGACTAAATCATTCAGGAGACCATTAGGAAATCTTCGTATATGTTATAATATCTAATGAGAAAACTAGGTTGGGTAAGCTAATTTAGATTCATATTTTTGAAGTCCCCTTCATGGATTCCATAGGTGGCTGTTAGATTCTAATAAGAACATGGAGCGGAAATAAAATACTAACAAGAAATAAGATAATATTATCGACAATTTTATGTTGTTCAGATTCTCGGCCAAGATGACTGCTTAACTAAAAAAAGTGGTCAGTTTTAGACATCAAAACAGATTCCCCACTTAAATAACTGAGACGTGAAGCAAAGCAATGCCAGCAGAACAACCGTCAATAGGCAAACATTCTTTCCCATACAACACAAACGAAGTACAAATAATCCCGAACAGCGGGACTACCAACCTCAAATTGTTCCAAGCAAGCGTAAGCTCCACCTGACAGCTTGGTCCGCACGGTCCCGAAATCCATGGGGTGCTCAATGATGTCGTGGTAGTCCGGGAGCTGCACGCAATCGGCAACAACCACAATACCATTCAGATTAATTTTCTCATCACCAAGAACACCCGACTCTAGGACTCAACATACCTCATCTTTGCCGACTGGCTCCGAGAACACGCCATAGGTGTCTTTCCTGAAGGAGCAAAAGCATGTATCAGTAAAAAAAGAAAAGAAAAGGGAAAGAACCAAAAGAAGGAGAAGGGGGGGAGAGAGCATCCACTTCTGAAGCCTGTCGAGGATGAACTCCAGCAACTTTTTGTCGGGGAGGGGCGTCGTGGCCGTGGGCCCTGAGTCTGATGGCTCCTCTGTTCCAAAACGAAACATAAAAGAGAGAAATAAATAATTGGCGTTCCAATAGTTCCATTTAATTCTCCTCTCCTATACTTCAAACTCGTGGAAATAAATGCCATCATCGTCATCATTGGCTAGCTACAAACCTTCGCCACGAGCATCGGTCGCTTTCGAGCTGGACTTCTGTCCTCCTGTCTGCAGACAACAGCAACAATCCTTAAAATTGACTAAACAAGGAAAAAAAAAAAGTTTAATACTGGACACGACACAGACACAGTGCCCCCCCACAAAACCAGGAACTTTAGCAAGAAAGATGGGTTGCGGAGTCCGAGAAGTGAAAGTACAGTTGACCTATTCAAATCTAAGGGGGGAGAACTTTCTCGATCTGGAAATCCATTGTTCAAATAAAATAAATAGCAACAGAAAACGAGGAGAAGCCGCCAATTTTAGCAGGACGAAACCGCAGATCCGTACGAATAGAAGTACAGATCAATTAACTGCGACTGATCTGATGGGTTCGATTCGAATCGGTACCTCCAAGGAATCGATCTTCCTCTTCTTCTTCCTCCTCTTCGCGGAGCCTTCTTCTTCCGAATCGGATCCTCCTCCCTCCTCCTCCTCCTCCTGGAGCACGAGATCTAGCTTCTTCTCCTTCCTCTTCCCGCCGCCGGCGTCGCGTTCTTCGTCGTCGTCGTCGTCCGGGTTGGCGCCCCGGCGGGCGGTCCGGCGGGCGGGGGCGGAGGGATTGGGGAATTTGAGGTAGGGATTGGGGCTGCGGCTCCTCGATTTAGGGTTAGGGTTAGGGTTTCGAGCGGCGTTCTGCTGCTGCTGTTGCTTCTGGAGGCGGAGGCTTCGCTTCTGGAGATCGAGGAGGGATGGTCGGCCTTTCTTCTTCTTCATCGGAACCCCCTCTCTCTCTCTCTCTCTCTCTCTCCTCTCTCTCTGTGCGTCTGGAATTATTATTTTTTCCGACCCGCGTCGCTTTGGGAGGGGAGGGTGCATCGCACGTGCGAGCCGACTGTGGGCGTTTCACACGTGACGGAGGTCGGCATGGTGATCATCCGGCCGCTAGATTGCAAGTGGGGGAACCAATTGACGGTGGATCCGAGGTCCGGGTGGGATTTTGTAATCATCGACTAGGACCCAAGTAAAGAATATGCCACTATTGAGGGAAGTCCGAGCTCTCTAGCCTAGTGGTATTAGAGCGGACATCCGGAGGGGCCGGCAAGGTTCGAGTCCCCCAATTGTGTGTGTGCGTGTGATTTCAAAAAAAAAAAAAAAAAGGGAAGTGTCAACGGCTTGGGCCTGCACTATTCGGACACCGATACGAGAACAAACGGTACGGACACGTCGCTTATATTAATATATTTTCGTGTATTTTGGAGTGTCCTTAGGATTTGTACACGATACCTTCCAAACGAAATGGCTTTACATAAAGTGTCCGTTTTTTTAGGCCCAATACAACTTAGTCCGGTTCAAACTAAGAAAAGACATTCCAATATTTATGTCGTTTTCTGTATCCGTGTCGTAATGGACACATCAAAAACACTCTGGTATACTCTTGGACATAGCAAAAATAAGCTGCCCAATTCGTATTATTTGCTCCGACTTATCCAGATTTTGTCTTTTGACTTTTATTTTATGAGTTCCATTTCTAGCACATTGATAATGTAAATAAAAAATTGCCAATGTCGGCATTTATGAGCTTGATTTTTATTTTTATCTTCCAATTCTTTGATTTTATTTACATTCATTATTAAGAGCTTGTGCTACCACATTACTATCTTGGCGATGTTGTTGGTTAGGGGACAACACAACTTTACTATTGGAAGTAGGGGTGAGCAAATACCGATCGATACCGAAAAACTGACCGAATACCGATTAAAAATATTCCGAAAAACTGAACCAAAATTATGTACCGATACCGAATTGCCGAACCGACTAAATTACGGTATAATGGTAATGGTAACGGTTTGAGTGTAATACCATACCGAAAATATCGAACCGAACCGATTCACACACACACACATACACACACACACACATTTTTTAATGTTGTTCATGATTAATTTTACACTACTCATTTTTATTTTTATCTTTGTTTTGGTTGGTTTCCTAGAACTTGGAATGGATTTTAGTGGACTTTAATTTATGTTAAGAATGCTAAGAAGTTAGTTTTTAATCTTTTGAGCTTATGTTTTTGTGTTCTCATAGAATTTTGAAGTGAATTTTGGTTACTTAAACTTATACTAAAGATTAAACTTAGTGACCGCATTTGATATTTTTAACTCATTTTTAGGTGTTTGCGATTTGTTACATATTTTTCTAATAATTTTGATTAATTGTTTGGTTGGTAGAGGCTTAGCTTTAAAATTAATGCTTCCAAAAGTAAAAATATATATATTATAGGTTAAGAGGTTCTACAATATTAAGTGTGTTAATTGATCAAATATTAATTGGTAAAATAACGATACCGAACAAAAATCGACCGAATACCGATTTAACCGAAATCGAAAAAAACCGATTCTAAATGGTACGATATTGGTATTGATTTTTTAAATACCGATTTAAAAAAATACCGAAAAAATCGACCGAATACCGACCGATTATACCGACGCTCACCCCTAATTGGAAGCTACATTTTTTTCCCTTGGGGGCAACACATTTTCATTACTACCATCTTTCTTCCTCTTCCAAATTCAAAAACCTCAACAAACATTTGTGTCTCTTCTTCCTTTTTCTATTTCCGCAATTTTTTTATGATTTCGTAGTAGACAGCCCACTAAAATACTATTTTTGAATTTTCAAATTTTGTTAATAGAGTTTTAAAGCTTCAAATTAGACACAATCCTGCTTAGGACGATGTGGGACAACAATTTTTTTTACAATCCTGAAGGCAAATTTATTTGTCATTAGGACTGTCATAATTGACAGTTTTATAATAGAAAAAGATCAAAATTTTAACTGTCGTGAAGTAAGTTGTGATGTTCGTAAGATTAAAAAAAAAAAGGTAGTTTGAGAAGCCAAAAGTTAAAAAAATTTGTGTCGTCCCATAGGTGAAAATACGGTCCTTTAACACGAGCATTATTAAGTTGCAATATTTGTTGATTAGATTTTAGAATAACTACTCTTTGACAATCTAAAGGGGAAAAAATCCCATATTTTTTTACTTTGGTTGAATTGATATTTGCGAGAGAAAAAAAAAATTGATTATGCTATTTTTAAGCTTTGCAAATCTGAATTTTATTTAAACTCTCAAGTTAACTCATATCTAATTGTAATTAATTTAGTTTGATCTACATAATTCTCGATGTTTCTGGAAAAATCACATGCAAGTATTCAGACCAGTCTTTAATTACAGGATGGTCCTTCTGACTTTCCCAAATAAGAGGAAAAGTGCATCCGACTTTCCTGAACTTCTGAAATCATATAAACTTCTAAAAGGGTCCGACTATACGCACCCCACCTATTTCTAAGTTGACCCCAACTTTTCTGAGTAACTTAAGTTGTATTGTTAAATGACTGATTTATCCTTTTTCTATTTCTAACTCTACACCCCAACCTATCTTCCTCAAACCCAAAAATCCTAGAAGACATTATTTGAAGCTTAAAGAAATTACAATGGAGGGCCAAAGTAATGATAGAAGATCTCCCTACTAATGTTTTTGTTTCGAGTAGCGATTGTGCTGTTTCGATTTTGAAAAAAAAAAAAAAAAAAAATTCGCGAACTGTTCGACCTGAACGAGTCGGACAAATTCGTACTGTTCGACATACATAGGTCGAACATATTAAAAGTGTTCGACATACACAGGTCGAACGTACAAATCCATATTGTTCGACCTGTGATGGTCGAACAAATACAAACTGTTCGGCAAGATGTTGTCGAACAGAGTAGGAAAGTTCGACTGTCGTGAGCCGAACAGTTTGACATCCGTCCGACAAACCAGGGTCGAACAGTGCCAATGGAAACCCTAAAAATTTTTGCGTTTTCGTTCAAAATTTTAGGGTCGTACAAATGGGAGAGTTCGGTTCGAAAATGGGGTGGAGGAGGAGGAGAGTTTTAGGGTTAGGTTGGGATGGTTTGAATATGTGTTTGGGGTAGACTTAGAAATAATTGAATGATATGATGGATTGGGGTGGGGTTATGTTTCATTTGGGTTAGGGGCATTTCTGTCCAGAATTGGGGTAGACTTAGAAATTTGTCCAGTCTAATTTTCTATTAGTGGGGTAAACTTAGAAATTGGGGTCAACTTAGAAATAGGTGGGGTGCATATAGTCGGACCCCTTCTAAAAATTAACATGATTTTCCTACTTGCCTAAAGAATAAAAAAAAATGCAAGTTTCAAACACTTTTAAAACAGACCTTCAAAGTTACTGAATTTCTGCAATATACTACCATGTTGTCCTTAAAAAAGATGCGCTTTTATGGTTCGCAGAATCATGAGGTCAGAAAAGAAAATTATGGAGAAAAGTGATTTTCAACAGAAAGAAAATTATGAAAAAAAAGTGATTCTATCCATCCTTGCTTCCAAGCAAGGATTCACTTTTTGCACATTTAGGAGGCGTTTGGTATGCCGAATCTATTCTACTATATAATAGAAAAACTTGATGGTAAAACTTTTGAATTCCAAAAATACCCTTGCATGTCTATACTAATTAAAATGGTTCATTAATTTTAATAAGGACAACTTAGTAATTACGTAGACTACTCTTTGGTCTTCCAAAAGAGACTTCCTAAGTTAATTAAAAGAAGTGCACATATGCTAGTACTATATAGCCGGAAATTCTATATTCCCGGAAATCAAATTCCAAGGAATTAAATTTTCTGGAAAATTACATTCTCATGTTTGGTAAAAATATAAATATTCCCGAAAATAATAATAATAATAATAATAATAATAATAATAATAATAATAATAATAATAATAATAATAACGAAAAAAATGAACAAATATAA
Source organism: Iris pallida (assembly GCA_029216955.1). Lineage (NCBI taxonomy): Eukaryota > Viridiplantae > Streptophyta > Magnoliopsida > Asparagales > Iridaceae > Iris > Iris pallida. Next base: position 1,319,220 of record JANAVB010010199.1, read on the forward strand.
AAAAAAAAACCGGTAAAAATGACAAAAAATCGATAAAAACGACAAAATAACAAAAAACGACAAAAACGATGAAAAACGAAAAAAAATCGGTTAAAACGACAATTATGACCAAGAAACGACAAAAAATGTATAAACGACAAATAATAACAAAAAAGGATAAAAACGACAAAAATAACTAAAACACAACAAAAACGACATAAAATCGGTAAAAACGACAAAAAACCAAAATGCGACAAAAACCAACAAAAAATCGGTTAAAACGACAAAAAATGACAAAAAAATCGGTTAAAAACGACAAAAAAATCACTTAAAAAACAAAAAATCGGTTAAAACGACAAAAAATAACCAAAAAGCGACAAAAAAGAAAAATAATCGATGAAAACGACAAAAAAATCGGTTAAAATGACAAAAAAAAACCAAAAAGCAACAAAAACGACAAAAAATAGGTAAAAGCGACAAAAAAGACATAAAATCAGTAAAAATGACCAAAAAAATGACAAAACGACTAAAAATCGGTAAAAACAACAAAAAAAAGCTACAAAAACGACAAAAAAATCGCTTAAAACGAGAAAATTTGACAAAAAAGCGACAAAAAGGACAAAAATTGGATAAAAACGACAAAAAATAATCAAAAAATGACAAAAAAGACAAAAAGGGTAAAAACGACAAAAAATCGCTTAAAACGACAAAAAATTGGTAAGAACGACAAAAAATGACAAAAAAGCGATAAAAACGACAAAAAATAATCAAAAGGTGACAAAAAAGACAAAAAATGGGTAAAACGACAAAAAATTGGTAAAAATGACAAAAAACGATAAAAACAACAAAAAAAAGAAAAAAAATGTTCAAAACTAATCAAAATTGATTAAAAAAGAAGAAAAAAATTTAGATAATTTTTTTTTGTTCGGGCAAAAATAAAATACCCACCTATTCTCAAGGGATAGAATTCCCATGTTTTGTGGGTAAACTATTTATCCGGGTATTTATAATTCCCGTGAATAAATTTTTTATAAGCCAAACAAACGCGGTAATAGATTCACATCTTAAATTTTTTCGGAAAAAAAAAAAAAAAAAATACCGCGTACCAAACGCCCCCTTAAGCATTAACTTTTGCTTCCAATTTTCTTGGCATTTCAAAACACCGGAAAGAAAAATCGATAAAAATTGTAATTTTCCAAAGGAAAGGAAACACCAAGGATTTGATTTCCTTTCCGAGGAGGCCCAGTGTCTGCATCAAGAGTTCCGACGAAAATCCTCATTTCGTTAGAATTAGGAAAAATAACTCTAGTCATTGTCAAGACGACAATTTTTTTTGCCAAAAGTACGATATAATTCTTGTGCTGGAAAAAATGGCAGTAGAACTGAGTACAATGCATATAAATCCAAAACACAACGCAGTAGAACTGAGCAAAAAAGCAAAGTTTGGCAGTAGCCATCTCAAAAAAAAAAAATATATATATAAATATATATATATATATATATATATATATATATATATATATATATATATATATATATATGAAACCAGAAATTAACATCAATATTGTTACCACTGACAGAGTTCCAGTCCTTCCAGGAAAAACGAAACAAACAACAAAAAACACAGATTCACAGAAACATCTTCCGTACATAGTAAAAACTGGATGTTTCCTTCCATTTACATACCAAAACTTTGAGCTGGGACTTCAAGCTTTCTCCATTCCACCACCGTGATCCCGCGGATTATAACTTGTACTGTTATTCACGATCTATCTGGAGGAAATAATCTTAGCAGCCTTCTGGCAGGCAAACTTGCTAACTCGGGAAGTTACAACCAGCCATGGTATTATTCCAACCTGCGAACAAGTACAGTGATTCCAATTTAATCAAAGTGATCATTCTCGACTATGGTAAACATACAAGTCGATGATGGATGCCTACCGTGACAAAGCCAGTGGCGGAACCTCCTCTCCAGGATAAAACTCTCCCTGCCAAGAATACATGATGCGAAAAAAATGTCATGTCCAAAGCTTATACCACAAGAACGGTGATAAGGTATTACAGATTTGTGTCAACAATAGAAATGCAAGGATCTGTAAATCAAATAGTCAAGATTGAGAGTCCAGGGGCAGGCCTAGAAATTCTTTTGAGGGGGCGAAAATACACCTTGTATTAAAAAAATTAAGAGGATATTGAGGATTGAACTTCAGAAACTCTTGGTCAAAACCATGTGTACTTACCAACTAAACTATCAATTGATTGTGAATTTATTGTAGAACATTGTTGTATATATAGAGTATATATATTTATATAGTAGGAAATCGAAATCCAGGCCTACTGTCAGTCCACCACTGTTGACAGAATACCAAGAAGCACAATAGGTGGGGAAGAGCAGTTTCGAACTAACTAATTCAATATCAAACACCTCTACGCCTTATCAGAAGGTCAATAGCATGTTTACAGTGATTCTCTGTCAAAAGCATTCCAACAGATAACAAAGTTCAATGTAAATGGCTAAGTTATGAAGCTAATAAACATCTCACAAAGTGCTAGAGAGACTTCCCAAATATTTCTGAGGGCATTCAGTAATATCGCCCAATCTCACCTGAGTTGATGCTTGAGACAACTAATACTAAATAAGGCTCTCCATCATGCCATCAAATCTGAAAACATTGTCGGCTTGGAAGCCAAAGCATTCTCTTGAGACTTCTACTCGACAAATGGTCTTTGTTCTTTTAAGTTTGGCACTGAAGAGTGGTGTAACAAGATTCTCAATGGAATTATGGAAGTTCTGGTTTGAGGGAGATTGATCATTATGAAGAATGGTGCGTTAGTGTATGCTAGAGAGAGACTTGCTATCAAGTATGCCAATATGGGTCAAGTTCCCTGGAGTTGGAACAAACCTAGGATAAGTAGAAGTAAGTTTGGTGAGTACAACTCTACATATGGACCATGTTACTCCAAAGTTACAAAGCGATAGCATTTGTTAGATGTTCTATAGAAGTGTCTACTGCATGGTCACTACCTGGATCCATCTGCATTAGATTGGAGGATGGGAGTATGGAAGAGCAAGTTGTCGAATATGAGTGGCAACCCCACAATGTTTGAACGAAGAGTTTTGAGCATGTTGTACACAACACCCTGTGGTGTTTGTCAAATTTTGGTTAAGGATAAAGAGGGAGAAATTAGAAGTACCAAGGATGATAGTCAGGTCATCTTCGTCATCCGAGCCTTCTCCGGTCGACTTATAAAAATAGGGGGTGTTGGAAAGGGGTGTGTGGGTAGGTCTGTGTGTACGTGTGTTTATAATCCTTGTGAGGTGATATAGCTAGGATCATCCTAGCTGACCAACCAAGTTTTTCATAAAGAATAAAACACTTTTGTCACATCTGCTTTTGTGTTTCATGTTGTATATTTTCACTACCAGTTCCAAGCCCGGATAAACAAGGGTTGCGTTAGGTAGCCGATAGCCAGCGTACAACATTGTCGGATCTCAATGAAATGAATTCATACAAAAATACATGTTAGGGCATTCCTCAGTAGCGACGCATTGCATCGTTCTCACCCCGGTGCAATAAAAAATGAACAAGGGTGGATTGCTAGGTCGTCATCCGTAAGTGAAGTCGTAGCACCCGAGCCTTCTCCCATCAGAATTGGGTCGGCTTATAAAATAGAGAAAATAGGAGTTATAGGAAGGGGGGGTGTGGTAGTTGGGTGTGTGGGTGTTTGGGTGGGTGGTAGGGTGGGGAGGTAATTTAGAGAATATATAATCCAATTCTTGTCAGGTGACAGCTTGGATCATCGTAGTTGGCAAACCAAGTTTTTTCAAGAGAATACAAACTTTTTTTGTCACATCATTTTCTAAAGATTCATAACTCTGTTGTGATGTGCTTATTGTTCTATATTTTCACTTTCAGTCCCAAGCGGGGATAAAGGAGAAGGGTTGCATAGGTAGCCGACAGCCAGAATTGTCAGTTCTTTATAAATACACGTTGGGGCATTCTCAGAAACGACGCGTTGCATCGTTCCCACCCTGCTGCTATAAAAAATGAGCAAGGATGGATTGCTAGGTTGTCATCCGTAAGTGAAGCATTGCATTGATACCGCCCAAGTGCAATGTCAATTGAGCAAGCATGGGCTAAGGTGTTCTCCAAAAGCGACGCACCGCATCGATACTCCAATGTGGTGACAAATAGGCAAGGGATTACATGTTATAGGAAACAACGATGTAAGAATTGGTGCATGAGAGTAGGATTATATTAGCTACTTGGAACATAGGAAACATTAACGGAAAAGAAAAGAGCGTTAGTTGATACGAGAAAGATAAATATAGTTTGTCTACAAGAAACAAAGTGGGTAAGTAGAAAACATGAAAAAAATGATACTAGTGGTTTTAGAATTTGGTATACATGTGAAAAGAGACATAGAAATCGGGTAGAGATATTTGTGAATAAATCATTAACGAATAGTGTAAATGTAAAAAAGAATAGGTGAGAGAATAATATTAATTAAGTTAATATTATGGGAGATGTTATTAATTTTCTTAGTGCATATGCAACCCAAGTAGGATTACATGAAAATATGGAGGGAAAAAAATTTGGGAACATATCGATAGTTTGATTCAAGGAGTACCTCGAGGTGAAAAGTTATATACCGAAGGCGACTTAACTAGTCATGTTTGAAAGAAGAATGATTATGATAGTATGCATGGAGTTTATAGGTATGAAGTTAGGAATAAAGGGGGCGATAAAATTCTTAACTTTGTAGTTTCATATTATCTTATAATAACAAATACTTATTTAACATGAATTACTTTTAAGGGCGGATCCGATATTAACTGGATAGATTATTTTCTTTACTATAAAAGTTGATAGGCTTGAATGTAAAGATTTTAAAGTTGTACCAAGAGAGAGCCTAACTACTCAACACAGGTTGATGGTCTTAGATATTAGCATTAGAAAATAGAAAAAAATACTAGGGTAGAGAAGAGACCAAGAACCAAATGGTGAAACTTGAAAGGAGAGGACTTAATTTTTTTAAGGATACGACGATAAAGGAATATGAGATATAAACGCATATTCTAATGTTATGTAGTACAATATGACAAGTTGTATCAAGAAAGTAACAAAGAGATTCTATAAGTGTCAAAAGTCAATGGTGAGACCTCGAAAGAAAGTTGGTGGTTGAACGAGGAGGTTCAAAAGGTTATTAAGGGGGAAAAATTGTCTATAGAGATGGACAAAATGGTAACAATGAGAAAAACTTTGATAGTTATAAAGTAGCAAACAAGGAAGCTAAGAAAGCAGTTACTAAAGCTAAATCTAAGACCTATGATTATTTATATAGGAGATTAGAAACTAAGGAGGAAAAAACAAATATTTATGGACTTGCTAATAGTAAAGAAAAGAGGAGCAAAGACTTGGGTAATATTAAGTGTATCAAGAGCGAGCACCAAAATATATTAGTAAAAAAATGACATTAAGGAGGGATGGATGAGTTATTTTCACAAGCTATTTAATGAGAGAAATATAGAAAATCTTAGTTTAGATTCGGAGTTGCTCATGATAACTCATATTTTATTGTCAAAAAATTAAATTTTCTGTAGTTAAGAAAACATTAAAAATGAAAAACGGAAAAGTGATAAAACCTATATATATATATATATATATATATATATATATATATATATATATGTTAGGAAATGTTTAAGGGAGAAAGGATTGATGTGACTTACTAAATTATTCAACAAAATCCTAACGACTAAGAAGATGTTGGATAAATGGAGAAGTAATATTATAATACTCATATATAAAAATAAGAAAAATATACAAAGTTGTAACAACTATCGAGAAATTAAGCTCATAAGTTATACTATGGTAGAGTGCTTGAGAAAAGATAAGAAAAGAGACTAGAATCTTAAATAATTAGTTTGGTTTTATGTCGAAAAGATTTATTATAGAAGTCATTTACTTACTTATAAAACATTTAGAGAGAAAAAAAGTTACATATGGATTTTATTGATTTAGAGGAAACTTATGATCAAGTTCCTAGGGAGAATGTAGTTTCTAGTAGTTATATTAAAGACTTAAAGGATATGTATAATAGAGTTACAACGACCGAACAAACTACTGGAGGAGATAGTAACATGTTCCCTATTACCATTGGCTTACATCAAGGATCAACATTGAGTTCTTACCTTTTCGTGACAGTTATAGATGAAATTACTAGGCATATCCATGAGGAGGTTCCGTGGTGTACGATATTTAATGATGATATTGTGTTGGTTGATGAGAGTAGAGAAATGTTAGATGCTAAAATATAAGTGTGAGAAGAAACTTAAGATTAGTAGACCAAAAACAAAGTATATGAAATACGATTTCAACCCAAAGTCAAAGAAAAATTAGGAAGAGTCCATATAGATGGACAAGAGATATCTAAGAGTGATAACTTTCGGTATTTAGATAATTCATCATGATAGAGAGTTGAGAAGGATGTCATGCATAGAATTAAAATATGATGATTGAAATGGAGGAGTGCTACTGGAGTACTTTGTGATTACAAGATACCTCTAAACTTAACGATTTTTTTTACTGGATTGCTATAAGACCAGCCATGTTTTATGGATTTGAGTGTTAGATAATTAAGCAATAATATGTCAAAAAAGTTAGTGTAGCTAAAATAAGAATGTTAAGATGGACGAGGGACGAGGGACTAATACATTAAAGGATATGAAAAAAATGAGTGTATCTGTGGGAAGCTAGAGGTGACGTCAATTGAGGACAAGACGAGAAAAAATCGACTTAGATGGTTTGGACATGTGCAACGCAGACCAATAGATGCTCATGTAAAGAGAAGCCATAATATAGTAGTTAATAGAGCCGTAGGACTAGAGGTAGGCCCTTACAAAGGACATGACCCTTACAAGAGCTGAATGGAAGAAGAGGATCCAAACAGCCAACCACGGAAATTTGAGATAAAGACTTTGTTGTTATTGTATTTTCTAAAGATTCATGCTACATCACAACCATAACTAGTAAACAAGGTTTCAATTATTGGACGAAACTAATATGCTTTGGCCATACCTCCCAAAACTACCAAAACCGATTCTCATAGGAAGTTCTGAAATACCGAAACCGAGTTTCTGAAGAATGCTATTAAAGCTACATCCTTAATGTCATGCAAGGAATCAGGCCTATTAGAATACAAATATGTTCTTGTTTAAATACAACTAGAGTTTGCTCCACTTACAAAAAGCTAGCTTAAGCATTCAGATTAAAAACAGTCAACTATATAAATTATTCACTGTTACTGCATTCTATCAGGAAACACGTGCAATCACTTAAAATCAATAAAATCAGACATTTTCATGAGCATGCCTACTGGACCTAAATAGCAAAGCAAATCACAGAAACGATTTCCAAATTCCAAAGCACAATTAATACCTCAAGTCTTGGCATGATACCGACGCCCACCTCCACCACCCACAAATGATAAGTGAAGATGGTTTCAGAGAAAGGGCTAAACTTAGATAAATCTTAGACAACCCATTCATAATCAGCTAGACTATAAGACTGATAGCATGTGAGGATGGACAAGTTGAGGAACAGCTGCAACAGGTTGGACAAGTACACTAAGGGCAAAAATTGGTTACCAAAAGGTTGCAAAAGCTGTTGAGGAACAGCTGCAACAGGAATACTCCAGAATCGCCAAGTCAGTCCAGCATATAAACACACCTACCAGAATATCCCAGCAGATCTATTGTCAAACTGACAGCATGTGAGGATGGACAACAAGTAAAGTTATCAAGAGGTACCTTAAAAACAAGGAGAGCTTTCGCATACATATCAAATGACATTTTTTTCTCCTTGTTTTGCTCCCCTTGTTCTGCATTGACACATGGATTGTAATATTTATAAATCCACCAAAACAATGAAAGGCACTTAAACTATGAAATATTTCAAAACATGGATGGGAAATCAGAAAAGCATATAGTCATATTGGTACAATAAATTATCTTGAGCTACTAGGACTGTCCTACCAGCAATTGACCTTCCAGATCTTCTGGTAAATTCCTTAACTTGATTATTGCCTCAGGCATCAACTTTGACAAGTCAATTGACAGTAGTTGCATATTACATGGACTCTTCTTGAATCGTAGCTGTGTTTCACATTTGACACACCGTGCTCGCTTCTTCCATTTTGAAAGAATCTCCCTCAAAGTGACAATATATATATATATATTCTTACACTCGTTAAAACCTAAAAGTTATTGAACTATCAATGAAACTTGCATTGGCATGGAAAAGATGTTAGAGAATATCATAATAATCCATCAATTTCAGATAGGCAAGCTTTTCTACATTTAGAAAGAAGATTGGTTAATTATACTAAAGAGTTAAAACATTTATAAAATAAATGCCCTTCAGGTATGACGAATTCACCATTTGGGCTTCCACAATATCACCTGTATTTCCCAAATATAATTTCAGGTTTTAAGGAACTACTAAACCAATTTCTCATTGTCTTCCCTAAGAAAATCTGAAGCAACAAAAAAAGTGCATGCAGAAAAGTAAGATTAAATAACTGAGAGCTTGAGATGGATGAATGACAATATTAAGAGAGAGAGATGCATCCATTAGAAGTTAGAGGGTAGTTTCAATTAAAGATAAAATCACAAAATCATGTGAGATGGTCTGGAAATGGGCAATGGAGACAGATATATGCTCCAGTTAGGAGTATTAGGATATTTTTAAAGGAACTACTGGAACTTGGGGTAGACTTTGAATCGAGAGTGAAAAGAGAGGTCATTTGTCAATGTTAATGGGTATATGGGCCTAAAAAGAGCAGAATAAAAGAAAAGAATTCATGCAGCCAACCAAGAAAATGGGATGAAGATTTTGTTGTTGCTGCTGTTATCATCTACACCATATCATATCACAACGTTACCAATGCACATGTGTTATCAGGTGTGCCAACCAAGAAAATGGGATGAAGATTTTGTTGTTGCTGCTGTTATCATCTACACCATATCATATCACAACGTTACCAATGCACGTGTGTCATCAGGTGTGCCCCTAGAACTAGCAGGCCCATCGGCTATGATAGCACATCGTGCAGAGTATTTGAACTTTGCACTAGTTGTATCTTCAACCAATGTTCCCTCAAGTTCCTAAATGGGCTTATAAATTATAATATTTTAATTTACTTATTATTAACTGAGATAAAGGGTAAGTACTTAGCGAAGATCACATAGGCTTAGCACCCAACAATATATTTAAATTACTGCAATAAATTTTGACAATGCCTACAAGATTTTGGTGATGCAAACTCACATCAAACCAAAACTTAAAAGTCTCACTTATTAGAATATTTTATTGGGTTATCACCTATCCATCTTAATACTCCCACTCGGATGCATGCAGCTTTTGGGCATTCAATGTCTTGATTGCTCACTATTTTTGACTAAGCAGGATAAATAAATTGATTAATATGTAAAATAAACAGAATGCATGTAATTTGTGATTTCAATATTTTCAGATCATATATGTGAGAGATCAATCTTGGTATATAAATGGCCCACCATACTTAAACAGACTGTATACACAGAGATACATTTAGATAGGATTAGAGTCATTAGACAAATAAATGATGGAGCTACAAGGCCTAAATCAATGAAAAAAATGACTTCTTCCACATCTGCACTTAATTTGTTAATTGTTTATCAACAATGGTCTGTTTATAGTTGCAGGGGTCTAAACTGGACGACCAAGAGTAGTTTTCCCATACTTATCAAGTGCTTAATAGGTCTATAGAGAGCCCCATTCTTGTCTATTATGCCCTTTGTCAAGAACTGACGCCAACGAGGGTTAATAGATGGTTGATTAGAGATTTTTGTCAATATTCCACAAAAAGTTCTCAACTTAGAGTTGTGTTCTGTAGTCAACTCTGTCTAACGAGGAAGTACAGTTTGATAATGGCATCACCTTTGGTTTGTAGTTGCATTTTATGGTGGCCTCTAAACATCCAAGCTGAGTTGAAATCAATACTTTGTGACATTGATCTTTAATGAAAGATTGGCTTTCATTAAATGGATCCAGGCTTTCTGTAAATTGTATATTAAACGTGAGTGCCAGCTGCCAACTCCTACCAATATGAAGACATCCACACCAACTTACATGAGAGCAGCTAATATGTGTTGATCAGTATGATGATGCATTCCATGTAAACTGCTTTGAAGGAGTTACGCATAAGAAACCTTATAGGTCCTAGGAAACAACTTAATTACAATATTTCGATCATTTCTACTGGAAAAGTCCAATTTTCTTGTTTTCACCTCAAACTTATGTCTGGTTGAAGAATAATTGAAGTTCATAAAGGAAAGAAAATATATTTTTGTGAAAGTCCACTTACTCTTCATTAGTTCCTTCTCTTTAGCTGCTGCTGTCCGTCTAAGTTTTGCAGCCTGAGCAAATGTAGAGGGCCTGTAGTCAAATGATATTATAAACCGGTAAAACTCACACCCAATGGAGTATGTCTTATACGAAGAAAATATCTGCAGAAGTAATGGTATAGTGACCACACTATAGTAGTTAGACATCGATATGTGGCAACTTGCTAAAACCATAAATTAAAGTATATCATATTTGTTTGAAACATGGATCTTAGACTGAACGAGTCACTTACGTCGACAAAGAGTTTGCTTCTTTCAGAAGTTGTTTTATTTCTTGTCGCAATTGGATTTGTTCACTGCTTCCTGAACCTCTCTGGAAAATCAAGTTACTAACATGATAATAGCAATATACTAAGCATAACATACTTGAACAATAAATAACGAACAACAACAAGCTTTTTGTGCTCATATAATGAGAAGTAATTTACAATCCCAATTTAATACATCCACTGCTTCCTTATGATCATTTGGAAAATCAATATGCAAGAAATATGACATAAAAAAAGTCAACATAAGCATCCTTGGACAATAGAGGGTATTCATCACAATCCCCCACAAAAGATTTGCTCACTTATCATGTATCGCCCACTACAAACCTCTCGCGGCAATTTTCCATGTATAAATTCAGTGACCAATACACCCTTGATTATAGTTATTAAAGAACTACAAAGTACAAACTAGTAAACAATAAAAAAATAAAAACGTCTAGAAAACCTGACCCATCAGTGACCCCTCCTCCCTGCCGCCGCCACCTGCCATGATGCAGCACCCCAAACCACAATATGCCACCTCATGCCAACTCTCCTTTCTTTCTCTTCCTGCTACTTCCTCCTAACCCTCTGAACGTCCCCCTCCAAGTTGCCTGACCAAACAAACTTTGCCACCAGCAAGGTAGCAAGACTGCCTCCATACCATCCAGTTGTGGACAGGTGGCTATGTTAGGATGACAAGCCCAGGGTGAGTGAGAGAACAGAAGGAGGAAGAAAAGACTAGAATGAAAGGGAAGGACAAGTAGGCCCTAGGGGGCGGTTGAGGGACATACGGTAAAAGGAGAGGTGGTCATTGGGGTGCGGTTATATCGTGTTTGAACTATTTATCATGCGAGTCCGAACTACGCAATGATGAAGTAGCTAGTTATGCCCCAAAAATAATCCACATCAGTGGTAAAGATTCTAAAGAAGCATCTTCAACCATATGGAGCCTACTCAATGCAGAGTTCAGCTCCATAAAAAACCATGTTTTGATGAAGGGCTAGGGTTATAATGATGAAGGATTACATGAAGAAGCTGCCAATTGTTAAACGTACAATATAAGGAGTAACTTTCTAACATAAAGTAACTAGATATAGCAACAACAAGAGGGTCATAGGATGAAAGACCAAACATCTAGGATACAAGACTTCGGAAAAGGGAACTAAAATATCATTAAGAACCAACGTAAAAGTTCAAAAATGACATAAAAATCATATAAAATAATGACTGAAAGTAAAGATAAGTAGTGTTTTTTGGCACGAGTAATGAAAACTGTGCTTCCCGAGATAAGTAGTGTTTTTTGGCACGAGTAATGAAAACTGTGCTTCCCGCCTTCCCGCCACAACCTAGGATTCACATACATGCCAAAGTCGGAGTTATGTGAGGAACTCGCGTCAGACACAACATGGACATCGTCGTGTCAGTATCATGTTGTGCAAATGAGTCCATGCGACGCACGCCACGACCGTACTTACAAATTCAGCATCCACGAGAAACAAAATCGCAAGTAAAAAAGCAGGGGCGGACACATGCTAGGGCAAGTGGGGTTAACTGACCCACCGAGAGAAAAAAAAATTGCACTAACCCCCCTCCCTCTTTAATCCTTGCATGTCCTTCCTATATATATATGTGTGTGTGTGTGTGGAAACGGTAACGGTAATTATGTCGAACGCTCCCACTGGGAATTCCTTGTAATGCCCCGCTCCGCATCGGTGCATTATGATGAGTCGTTGACTCGAAGAGTTGTGTTGACCCGATGAGGTATCGATGCGAATCGATGCAAGTGTTACGTTGGCCAAAGGTAAGCTTTGAGTCGGTTGGAATCTATGAATCGAATCGATGCAAAGATAAGTCCCGTTGAGCAAGTGTTGATTTTAGTTGATCTGGTGTGCATGCTATGCTTTCACGCTGGACGATAAGAGGTCGGCATTTTGCCTTATGCAATGAAATGTCCGCGAAACCAAATCGTGGCCTTGCAACGGATTGTGGCATGGACGCGATAGGCCAAATCAACCGAGTAGTTCAAAGGAATGGCTAAGTCCGGGAGTTAGCTATGCGATCGAGTTATGGAAGCGAGACGCTTCAAATCGGCGAGACGGCGAGACGGCAAGGCGTATCGGCTTAAGGTGGGCGGGTTCTTGACTCACTCTCCCTATTCCTTCACGTCTAATAAAATATGTTATGGTATGTGTAATATGTTATCGAGTTAGCGAGCGTGGCTCGGCGACGGTTACGGGTCTAAGTAGGCGTTGAACACTAAGATAGAACATTGAACAATCGAAACATTGAAGCGATGTGCATCGAGTGCACGAGTCGCGGTAGGGCAGTGATGCTAGAACATTGAAAGACAATATGAGACGTGCATCATGTGTACGGCTCCGAGAACATTGAACACTAGGCGTAGAACATTGACTATGGCGTTAAGCGTGCCCTCGTGCACGAAAACTATGAAATGACTAAGTAAATACGGAAGTAGGCTATGCGAATAACATTATGAACGGGACGCGTGAATATAAGCACGAGAAGTCTAAGCCGTTGGGCGTCGTGCATCAACACGGATGCGTTGGGACACGATGCCGTCGGAACATGAATATGTTTATGGAAAGGACTATGTTTATGGAATGCGAGATCGGTTGGTATGCTATGGATTGTATGATATGGTACGTATTGCATGGTCAATGGACTCGGATGGCCGTGCACGGGTGCGGCTTCCCTCGAACGGTTACGCCGGGGCGCCGGGACCGTTCGGCCTAGGAGGGAATTATGTGTGGTATTTATGGTGCACAACATTCGGACGGATTGCGACCGTCCAGTGCTGTGATAAGCTATGATATCCGTAAGTTTGGGATCCTTCGGATACTGGGCTAGCAACCCGTATCGAAGCGATTGTAGGCTTACACATAAGAGATGCCAAGTCTATTACGGTGCGAAACACCGTGACCTTCATGTAGATAGGGCCGGTGGGCTGAGATGAGAGTTGGGTGCAGGCGCAGGGCCTGCGACCCTTATGCATTGTCTAAGTTTATGATTGGTCGATTTCGTGATTCGTGTGATTGCTTATGTTAAGTTCTAACCATTGCAGGCTAAGGAAAATGGGACGGAATGTGCACGATCACTATGTTTATGTTCCTATTATGCCTAACTGTATCTGCTGCAGGAACACGATATGGGACACATTTATGATAAGTCGATATGTTGAATGATTGCCATGAAACTGATCCTAAGGCTAAATAGAAAGATCACAAAGTAAGATGCATGTTTCACTAAATGAATTAAGTGTTTGGTTGGGTGCGAGCGGGTCTTGATCAGTGCGAAGCGAGGACGAAAGCACTAATCCCCCCACTAGTTTATGTGCAGGCTCAGGTTATGATCGGCTCGGGGCGGAGTTTGGCTTGGACGTGCCGAGGCATGGAGTCCTTGGCGTTCAAGAGGAGCTTCCGCATAGGCGTTCGGACTTGCGACATGGAGATGTTCGGCCGAAGACTACTTGGTGGCTATAAAGAGGCATAATGTATGGAACAATGTAATCCTTTGTGAGCTAGAGAGATCATGAGCGTTGTAGCCAATTGGCATGTTAAGTTGGGCTATTCAGAGCCTTTGTAACCTTCAATTCATTATGAATAAAAAGAGATTCTGGTTGTATACTCTGTTTTTCCTTCCGCTGCTTATGTTATCAAATTGAGATAGTTCTATGTGAACCTGTTATCTTGCCTAGCACGAACGCAAATCCAGGCTCGTGCGGCATCACGCCCCAGCGAGGACGATGATTCGGGTAAAATCTAGCGAGGACGAGCGATTTCTCGGGTCGGGACGTGACAAGTTGGTATCAGAGCGGTTCCATCCTTTGGACCGTGCAAAGAATCTCTTTGACCCTCAGTTGCTTTGCTATCGAATTCAGTTGACTCTAAGTTATTTCCGCAACCGCATGGCTCATGGATCTGCTCGACGCTACATTGGATGTTCCATACAATAAGTCTATATTAAGTGCGTACATCTGCCACAAGTATGTCGTGACTATTACGATATCTCCGGGTGCCATCGGAGAGTGTTGGTTGCACGAAGTGCAACGAGTTATGGGATGTTGGTTGCACGAAGTGCAACGAGTTATGGAATGCTGGTCGCACGAAGTGCAACGAATATGGTGATGTTGGTTGCACGAAGTGCAACGGGTCGATATGTGAGGCAATGCGTATTATATGGCTATGCAAATGGTTATGTGTTGTTGGTTGCACGGAGTGCAGCACGTCGTGAATCGTTCGTTGCATCGTTGCAACGAGTCGATATGGTATGATGCGTGTTGTATGGCTATGCGGATGGATAGCGATATGTTGCACGAGATTGAGTAAAGAGTTTGAGTATCGAGAATGAGTTGTTACACGAGTTGCAACGAGCGAGATTCAGAAAGATCGCGGATGCGGTAGTACCGAATCGAGTTGGTCGCAGAGTCGAGTTGAGTAGGCGAACGCTTATGTTGGCCGAATGTCGCGTTGAGCTTTGAATAAGCGAATGTTGCGGGTGTGATCGATACGATCGCCATGGTACGGTTAGATGGAATGTGTGCCAAACTTGAGCTAACGCTAGAGCTGGGATCGGAAGGATCGCCAAACGGAATAGTTGATTGGGAGATAGATGTCGGACCTATACGGAGTGTAAAGTCGAGTAATAACTCGATTTCGAGTGGTATATGCAATACCAATTATGCGAGCAAGTGTAGCGAAGTATTGTATCGATAAGATAGGCTCGATCCTGAGTGGTATATGGAATACCACTTGGCGATATCTATGTTAAGCCGGTTGGTGACTTGCGATAGACTTGGTCGAGACGATTATGTGGTTACGATAGGTTTGTCCGCAACGGACGGAGTAGTACCGAGACTTGAGTGGGAATGACTTGAGAGAAGTCGATGCAAGTATGCTTCGATGAATTGAGTCAAACGATTATGTGCGAAGTCGTACCCAAGGATGATACGTCGGGCAAGGATTCGTTAAGCATAAGTCGAACGATAGACGGAGCATAGCGAAAGAAATATTGCATTGAGGAAATAGTCGACTCGGTCGAGATTACGTTGAGTAGGTACGAAGAAATCGTACGAACGAAATTGGGTTAGTACGATGAATCGGTAGCACGATTTGGAAGTGCGAGTTAGGGATATGAGAATGAATATGTGAATTAGAAATTGTGTTGCGATTTTGGTAGTGAGTTATAATGGAATGAATCTTGATAAGTGCGAGACTTGATTCGTATTCGAGTTCGGATAATGGCAATGATTGCAACGGGTTTGAGCTTATACGAGACGAAGATGTTCAAGTTATGCATATCGACGATGGTATTGAGGCGTATCAAAGACGATATGCAATAACTCGGGGATACTCTGATCGAATGAACGAAAATTATGTTGAGCATTGTTGTTGGATGAACAAGATGCAAGTTAAGTTATGGCAATTGGGATGATAACGGTAGGAGTGCTTCGGAAAGTCTAAGAGTGGATGGATGTTGCTTGGATGAAAATGAAAGTGTCTGGATTGTTTCGCGGATCACCACTATGTTGACATTCTTGTCTTGAGCGAGCGCAACACCAGCCTCGCACATGCGTCACGTCAAATTAGGGCGATCATTCCGCGTGAGCGTTGGTATGGTGATTCATCCAGCGGGGATGATCGAACTTGCAAGACGTGGCAAATTGGATTCGACTTGTGGTTTGATGCGAACGTTGTTCGAGGATGGTTTCGAGGAGTATGGAATGTATCGGACTGTGATTACGGATAAGTAAAACTCGAACCTGAGGCGAGTAGATGTCGTACGATTAGCAAGATAGTCGACGGTAATGCATGAGTGATTCGAGTAGTAACGGCGCGCAAGCGCATGAGTCATTCGAGTAGCAACGGCGCATCAGTTGCGCGGGGATGGATAAATTATGGATTGGTATGTCGGATTGGGTAAAGTCCCATAGGAAGCGTCGGGAATTGATTTGGCTCCGCGATAGGATATAGCATGGTTCGTTGTAACTGTCCCTCGTTGATGATCTTCAATTATCGAGCGTAGTTTCGGGGCAGATGACCCTAGAAGACTTGACCGCCAAATCAAGTGAATGTTGAAGTCCCATAGGATGACCCAATGAAGTTGCGAAAGAAATTTCGTCGAGGATGAAAGATGAGGTAGTGCGTGTTGAGGATAAGTCTAAGCGAGTGAGTATCGTGTTCCAAAAAGTTGACGAGTACTAGAATCGATATGGTCAGAAAAGTTATATTGGATCGAGTGGATATTGAGGAACGTGCTTAGCGTAGTGATGCGGTAAGGTGATTGCAAGGATTCTGTAATGTGCGAGAGCGACGAATAATAGAATGACCCTAAGAGTTGTGTCGTAGATCGGTTGAATAACGGCTAAGTTATGTGTATTGAGCGCACCATCGATATTACGAAACGAACTAGTCGGAATTGATTCAAAGATTAAGGAATTCGTATGCGGTCGAGAATCAGGAGATAGACGTATCGTAAGAGACCTTGGGTCGGAAAGATTGTTGCCTTTGAGCATCGTAGACTCAAGTTGACCTCTTGTGTCGGAAGAGATTAAGCACGATGTCTGGATAAGTTACCTAGCGGGGGTAGCCCCAGACGCGGTGCGTAGGCAGTTCGAGAACGTGGGTCGTGTTGGGATAGTTGTGTGCGAGACTCAGTACGAATTGTAGGCAAAGAAATTTGTGACATGTGGACTTAGTCCATGTCATTAAGGCCAAATGTTATGAATGATTGGATGAAAGACTTGAGATATGTAAGAGATAGGCAAACGGTTGGGCGAATAGGCGTTGCGGAGAATTGTTGTGATCGGATGCGCAATGACTCGATGCAATGCGAGTGTTAGGTGGCCGGCGAGAAACTTACGAGATTGAAGTTATGGTTGAATTAAGTTATGTACAAGATGTTGGAAGATGATCGCATGTTATGGGATGATGCATACGAAGAGTATTTTGGGAATATGCGCTAAGATATGACTAAGTCGAGTACGGACCGATGGATGCTTGAGGATTTAAGTTGAGCTTGTTAGTGTCCCGATATCCTACAACTAAGCTTGGCTGAAATGCATATATTGGTGGGACGCCTAAAATATGTGTATGATCCATACTGAGTTGTATGATTCAACGATAGTAGCACGAGATCGTGAAGCGATCTATGCGAGGCACTTGGATTAAGTGTTGGTTTCGGTTCGAGGACGAACCTTGTTTTGAGTGGTATATTATGTAATACTCCGCTCCGCATCGGTGCATTATGATGAGTCGTTGACTCGAAGAGTTGTGTTGACCCGATGAGGTATCGATGCGAATCGATGCAAGTGTTACGTTGGTCAAAGGTAAGCTTTGAGTCGGTTGGAATCTATGAATCGAATCGATGCAAAGATAAGTCCCGTTGAGCAAGTGCTGATTTTAGTTGATCTGGTGTGCAGGCTATGCTTTTACGCTGGACGATAAGAGGTCGGCATTTTGCCTTATGCAATGAAGTGTCCGCGAAACCAAATCGTGGCCTTGCAACGGATTGTGGCATGGGCGCGATAGGCCAAATCAACCGAGTAGTTCAAAGGAATGGCTAAGTCCGGGAGTTAGCTATGCGATCGAGTTATGGAAGCGAGACGCTTCAAATCGGCGAGACGGCAAGGCGTATCGGCTTAAGGTGGACGGGTTCTTGACTCTCTCTCCCTATTCCTTCACGTCTAATAAAATATGTTATGGTATGCGTAATATGTTATCGAGTTAGCGAGCGTGGCTCGGCGACGGTTACGGGTCTAAGTAGGCGTTGAACACTAAGATAGAACATTGAACAATCGAAACATTGAAGCGACGTGCATTGAGTGCACGAGTCGCGGTAGAACGGTGATGCTAGAACATTGAAAGACAATATGAGACGTGCATCATGTGTACGGCTCCGATAACATTGAACACTAGGCGTAGAACATTGACTATGACGTTAAGCGTGCCCTCGTGCACGGAAACTATGAAATGACTAAGTAAATACGGAAGTATGCTATGCGAATAACATTATGAACGGGACGCGTGAATATAAGCACGAGAAGTCTAAGCCGTTGGACGTCGTGCATCAACACGGATGCGTTGGGACACGATGCCGTCGGAACATGAATATGTTTATGGAAAGGACTATGTTTATGGAATGCGAGATCGGTTGGTATGCTATGGATTGTATGATATGGTACGTATTGCATGGTCAATGGACTCGGATGGCCCGTGCACGGGTGCGGCTTCCCTCGAACGGTTACGCCGGGGCGCCGGGACCGTTCGGCCTAGGAGGGAATTGTGTGTGGTATTTATGGTGCACAACATTCGGACGGATTGCGACCGTCCAGTGTTGTGATAAGCTATGATATCCGTAAGTTTGGGATCCTTCGGATATTGGGCTAGCAATCCGTATCGAAGCGATTGTAGGCTTACACATAAGAGATGCCAAGTCCATTACGGTGCGAAACACCGTGACCTTCATGTAGATAGGGCCGGTGGGCTGAGATGAGAGTTGGGTGCAGGCGCGGGGCCTGCGACCCTTATGCATTGTCTAAGTTTATGATTGGTCGGTTTCGTGATTCGTGTGATTGCTTATGTTAAGTTCTAACCATTGCAGGCTAAGGAAAATGGGACGGAATGTGCACGATCACTATGTTTATGTTCCTATTATGACTAACTGTATCTGCTGCAGGAACACGATATGGAACACATTTATGATAAGTCGATATATTGAATGATTGCCATGAAACTGATCCTAAGGCTAAATAGAAAGATCACAAAGTAAGATGCATGTTTCACTAAATGAATTAAGTGTTTGGTTGGGTGCGAGCGGGTCTTGATCAGTGCGAAGCGAGGACGAAAGCACTAATCCCCCACTAGTTTATGTGCAGGCTCAGGTTATAATCGGCTCGGGGCGGAGTTTGGCTTGGACGTGCCGAGGCATGGAGTCCTTGGTGTTCAAGAGGAGCTTCCGCATAGGCGTTCGGACTTGCGACATGAAGATGTTCGGCCGAAGACTACTTGGTGGCTATAACGAGGCATAATGTATGGAACAATGTAATCCTTTGTGAGCTACAGAGATCATGAGCGTTGTAGCCAATTGGCATGTTAAGTTGGGCTATTCAGAGCCTTTGTAACCTTCAGTTCATTATGAATAAAAAGAGATTCTGGTTGTATACTCTGTTTTTCCTTCCGCTGCTTATGTTATCAAATTGAGATAGTTCTATGTGAACCTGTTATCTTGCCTAGCACGAACGCAAATCCAGGCTCGTGCGGCATCACGCCCCAGCGAGGACGATGATTCGGGTAAAATCTAGCGAGGACGAGCGATTTCCCGGGTCGGAGCGTGACATTCCTGACCACTCGGGCCGTATGCCTCACCACTACCACTTGGCTAGGGGTCATTGGATATATATATATATATATATATATATATATATATATATATATATATATATATAAATAATGCGGCTTGGAAACGGCTCAAAAGTGAGCCGTCCAAGCCGTATGTATATCATCATTTAAATGAATTAAAAAATCAATAAAAAAGATAACTAAATAACTACCTAAATACTCTAGTAATTATTAGAAAAACTTAATCAAGCATTTAACTATATATTTATAACTAAATAACTTTAATTCAATTGGCTAAGAAACTCAAGTGGTTAAGGTGGGAGACATTTTTATTGATTGCTTGGCTTCAATTCCTAGAAATGACAGCTTTTATAATAAATTTATATTTATTTTTTTAATATTTTTTAACGTACATGCAATGCTCACACATTACTAGTATACATATGTCTGTGTAGGTTAATGACTGAGAAATAAATACTTTAACACATATAATTCAATCTTTAACTTAATAATAATAAATAAAGTTATATTTCTGTTAATAGTCTCTTAGGGTTAACTAGGTCTGGGACCATAATCGTACCACAACCTCAACGCGACATATTTGGATTATTATCCAGACAAGTATATCTTACCTTTGTTACAGTATTTTCCATGATGTTTTCGTATGTGATTTTATTTTTGGACTTCCTTTACATTTGAGGTTGACTCCCCTATCTTAAATTCCTGCGTCCGCCCCGGCAAAAAGGGGACTCAAATAAATGAGTTTGGTTCTCAATTTGCATCATTGGCCCATCTAGAGATGATCAATTAAAATTAGTTAGATCGATAGATAGACAATTTGGTAGAACAAACAACATGCATACAATGTGGCATCATTGTGAAGCACAGCAATGTACCCAGCGGAGCAAAATAAAAGTTTGGAATAGAACAAGTATTTTCGGCATCTCCACCATTATATATTAGCACATTAAAAAAAAAAAAATTTCCTCAGACTCTATTTCATTTCGTTTCGAAGAAACAAATCCTGACCATGACCTAAAAATGAATCCTACCAAATCCCAAAATTAAGTTATTGCCAAGTTAATAATGGATCTAGTGTAGTGAATGGCGGAAGAGGTGAAATTTATTTAGTTCCTTTTTGCAATCGAAGAGTTAAGAACCATGCCATTTCTTGTTACATATATATTTTTTTTCCAAATAAAATTGCAAGAGAGGAAAAGAGAGAGAGAGAGAGAGAGAGAGAGAGAGAGAGAGAGAGAGAGAGAGTAATGAAGGAAACACCTTTTTGTGGTGGTCGACGAATTCATGAACGATGTGAAGGAAAATAACAATCAGAAAGATCGACAGAGGGCCTCCGTCGCCGTCGCCTTGGCCGATGCCGCCGCCGACCGCCGGATTCTCTTCCATCTCCACCGGTGCCAAAAGTTTCAGAGGGAGTGTTTCCGTCAGGAGAGCAGCTCTCTCCCACCCACATAAATAAGCCCAAATAGCGGACCCGCCCCGGACCTGCTCAAAGCCCAATTAGCCTTCTATAAATATGCTCGAAAACCAGAAAGGGAAGTAGTGGGACTCACCTGTAATTCTGGAAAAAAAATTCGCAAAAAAAAGAAGACAAGCTATTACTAATTACCAATATTTAAATTCTAAATAGTAAAAAAAATCCTATTATCACTTTTCTAATTATATTAACTATATAATCTAAATAAAACCTTAACTATTATCACTAACCAATTATCTATACTTCTATACTAATATATAATCTAAATACCATGGATATTCTTAATTTTTTAATGTAATAATTTATTATCTAAAAATATAATAATTTGTGGATAAAAATTTTTATTATAGTGGGTAGATATATCTTTTTGAGATTTTGCCTCTTTTGGACCTGCCTAATTTGCCTAGCTTTCGACTAGTATCTCTTTTGGGTCTTGTAAAATTTGTGACGTCGTATTTGTGATGTCGTTTTTCTAATTTTATTATGTAGACAAGATGATCTTGTTGCATGGTTCAAACACTTGGTATCTTTATAATGCCCTCCGCTCTTGTTTTGTTGGCATATTGGAATAACGAGTTTTGACACTTCAACAAACAATTAAAATATATAAAATTTTATTAAGAACTAAAATGTTAAGTAAATATAACTATATATTTTTTTTTGTAAGTAACTATTGCTTTTAGTGAATAATTACATTAGTTGCAAGATTTGTTTCAAATTATAAGATGATAGTTTCATGATTAAAGTTTGAAAAATATGTATTTAATGTTGGAAGATAATTCTTTCACCATCCTTTCCCTTTTCCCTCTTAGAAGGTCAATAGTAGATGGAATTCAAAACTGCATCTTGAGACCCTAATGAGATGAATAGATAGAGACCCATGTGCCATCCTTCTTATTTTTTCAAAATATAATATAAAAACCAGAATCTGAGGCTCCAAATTAAGCATACTCTGAGATCCAAGCTATAGCTCATGTGGCTGGGATGTGGCCATCATGGAACTCTTTGAACCTTACTATTCTACAAAATGGGCTCCTACATTCTGAATCTAGAATCTATAAATTGGACCGAGTGCTATTGATGCTCTTATAATCCAATACTCAAGTTCATGTTAGGAAACAATGATCTACATTGCCGAAACTCTCTGATACTCGTTCTGAAATCTCTGGAACTGCGATATTGTCGATACAATTACTCATAGAGAGTATCCAATACCTATACTGACATATTGAATATTGGGGGGAAAAAATGTAAGAGGAAAGGAGGTCCCAGTAAAGTTTAAAAAAGAAAAAAAGAAAAAGAAAAAAAAGTGGCCTATATATGCAGCAGAAGATCTCAACTCTACCCTAAAAACAAAAAAATTGCCAACAGTAGGGTCTTTAAGGGTCTATCTAAGCTTGATCAGCAAGGGCCATGGCCGGCTCAAGCCAAGGCCGATCCATACTTGACTGAAATATTTAAGTCACGTGTGTGAATATTAACAAAGCTCATACTGTGGAACTGAGTATGACTCATTTAATCAGTTACATTAAATATAGAAAGCTTAACAAGTAGCAACAATACTAACAGAAACAATCACGACTGACAAGCCTCGAGAAGTCAGAGGTATCGCGAACTTTTATTTTCTTCTGGTTCAGATGATTCAGCCAGAAGAGTACAGCTCCCTTTTTTTCAGAGACAATCAACATCCAAGTATCTTTCCGTAGAATGCCAGAAGATTCAGAGAATTTAGCTTGATAAATGATAGCCTTGATCTGGTCTATATATCGCGGGAGATGAACTACTGACTCGGTAGGTCCTGTTGTCCATCATCAACATCTGCTTCGCTTACTCCACGAAAATCGCGCCTTTGGTTGGCGGTGGCTGTAATAACAGGCATCCAAACATCGGCGGTACTACTCAGGAGAGACTGCACCTGTGGGTCCTCCGACATGGCTGTAGATATCATCTTGTCCACATCATCCAACTTGGCAGATAACTTGTCCAGTTCCGCTTCTATCTCCACCTAAAAGCATAAAAAAGTAAGGATTAATTGCGTTAACTACCCCTATGTTTTACACTTACTACACGGACCACCCCTGCTATGAAACTAATTACACGGACACCCCTTATAGTTTCTATTTTCTATAGAAACTAATAACACTGACCACCCCTATGGTTAATAAATTTTATAAAGGAGAGGGGTGGTCAATGTAATTATTTTCGGAATAGGGGTAGCCCCTGAAATACTCATGAAACATAGGGGATGTCAGTGTAATTAACCCAAAAAGTAACAGACGCCACTAGAAAAAGAAAAAACACAATAGCAGAACAAGGAGAATCATGTAGCTTCCTACCTCTCCTAGATCCTTATTTGAACTGGATGGCACCTTGGTGACTTCTAAACCAAGTGCTTCTATCTTGGCTCGCAGTTCTACTTCTTCCTGGTTGCTTAGTATTTCCACCTGAACAAAGTATAATTAAAATATGCCGAGTTCGTTAGCCAATGCCCTCATAATAATGATACGTGGAGGAAGTACATGAAAGAATTATAGCTTATTGTCACGGACTTAGTAATTTTACTTACACCTCGCTCCGTGCGGCACACAAACTTCTTCCTTGAATACTCATTCAAGCCTTCCTAAACGCTTAGCTAGATGAGATCGCTAAGACGAGAATGAGAAACGTGGAGCAAAAGAGAGATTGGGATGTTGAAAACTTTACTGTACTAGAGAGACTTTACAACTGTTAGAATTTTTTTTTTCATCATGAAAAATGGAATAACAAAATAATAAAAAAAAGGTTAGAAATACCGGTCTACGGGGAAGTCATGCACGAAGCACTGCCCTAAGAGATTTTCGAGGTCTATGTGCAGACATCATCTCGAATCCTCCTAGTGGTAAAACCCCCTTGCTACCGGCTTTCCGTCACCGCACACGGTTTCGGAAGAACGACCCGAACTTAGCTCTTGCCAAGAGTAGGAGAGATTGAAATAGAAAAATATAAATCATATGGTAGTAATTTTTGGAGGAAGAGAAGGAGGAGAATCATGTGGTTGTTACTTTCAAAGATGTCTCTTCAACAAGACAAAGTATGCATTATATAGACAACCCTTAACCTATAGAATTAATATAATTTATTAGGATTAAACAACCAATAAAGTGGATAATAATGGACAACCCTTAACCTATAGAATTAATATAATTTACTAGGATTAAACAACCAATAAAATGGATAATAAAAGGTAATAGTTAATATGAATTAACATCAATACAATAAAAGTCATTAAAAGTTGGTTTTTTTACAAATTCATACAACAATCCCCCCCAAAAAACCAAGTTTTGAAAATAGAGAACAATGTTCAAAAGATTAGAGAGAAAGAATTTCTGGGCAAATGAATACTATGCAATAGGTGAGATGGACTACAGCCTTGAATCTCACTTAGTGACTATTGTCTTTATCTGAAGAAGTACTTGATGGACTACGCCTTGAATCAGACTTCTTGAATCAGATGCAGAAAATAACACACATAGTATGCTAGAGGTTCTTGGGTCTGTCGGGGTGGCGCTTTTGATTGGCCATGCGCACTTTTCCATAATTCATGAGAGTTGTCTGGGATCGCCCTGTCCCATAGTCGCGGCCTTCACGACCTCTCACATAGGTAAGTCCTCCAAGGGTTGGTGATTCTCCAGTCAACCCTGCATAATCATGCTTGGACCTATTAAGAGTTCTAAAACTCATCCTAACCAAATCACACCGGAACACTGTCACCATAGGGATGGGGAATCATTGTACACATGTACAGCCACTTGGGCATTATTTTAATGAGATTTTAATCTCGGGTCAGTGTTCCATAAAGTCACCTTAGTCCAGCTTGTTTCTACCCATTGAACCGGCTTCTTGGGATCTCCAGTCAGACTCGGTTGGGTTGCCACTGCTGGTGACTTACTTATGGGCTTAACCCCATCCCCCTCGATGAATCTAGGATTAATTTCCTAGACATACTCTTCGTCAAGAGTAAACAGACTCTTCGTCAAGAGATCTGTAAAGTTCTTTTATGACTTTTATAGTCAAGAATGACATTTTGCCTTTTAGGATCTTTAAGACTTGATGTGCAGCCGCAGGTCCCTGTTCATCTTAGAACTCATAAAAACATGCTTTAGTAGTTTTTGTAGCAAATTGATTATCACAATTTATTTAAAAATCAAACGACATGTACATAAATTTGTATATACATAATAAAATTGTTTGAGCTATTCAGCTCCAACACAAGCTACGTTTAAAATTACCGTTTCAGAGTCTAGTTATGATACTTTATTACATGAACCTATCATCTTATGAGTATCTAACTTGTTTCACAAGTGAACCCTTATACTCCTTCCAATGCTCAACATGGTTCTATAGCATTTTAAAAATAAGTCATATAATGGCTCACATAAAGCATATAGATCAGGCTTAGTGTCATCAGAATTATGTAATTCAATCAATTGCTGATATCATGCTTAGGATAGTGAGCCAAAACTTATCTGACTCTGTCACCTCTTAAAGTATGACATAGTAACTTTCAGTGTTTGATCTAAAAACTTATCTTTATGAGCCATGTTTGTAAAGATGACAGTCTAAAGTATTATAATAATAGTTTAAGTGATTTTGCTAATTAACCTTAAAAAATCTTTAGTCTATCAAGTGTTAATTAACTTGGATTAGCTGTAGGGGCCGGTTCCCAGCTAGCGGAGGTCCACGGGAGACGATTAAGTACCGTGTCGCTTAGGGCTATTTACGCCCGGTTGACAGAAGGATCCTTTCGGCTTGCACCCAAAATAATCTCAACTTTTAAAACTTTAGATTTAAAGGAATTTGCAATTTCAATAACTATTTTTATTTTGACTAAATTATTTGAACATCATCTAAACTATAATAATATGATCATTTAAGGTTCAAACATGCAAATCAATCATTTAACATCACCATAATCAATATATACAAACCAAGAAATTTGGCTCACACACTCCATAATATATATTTGTCCAACTAAACTTGGGATCAAAATGAATAGAATATGTAGGTAAATATAAAAATTACCTTTCTTGATTGTCGAAGTATTTATGTACCTCTTGATTTCGGCTTAGCAATAGAACTTCAGAAGATGTCATTTTGTACATCATTTTAGATAGTTCCATTATTCTTGCTTCACCCTTAGCATGTTTGAGCCTTTCCTAACACGTCAAAATCCCTAATATCTTTGACTTGAAGAGAGAAATATTTAGAATGAGTACAAAACCTTTTTTTCGTCACTGATAGCATGTTCTTTTCCAAAAAATAAAAAATATCTTTGAGGATTCTACCTTCAAGAGAATAGAAGTTAGTTTGCATATTAGCAAGAAATATATATAACTAAAACAATGTACAAACTTGTTCATTCTAGCACTACAATACAATTTGTCTATAAATAGGTACATAACAAACAGTCGTCTATGTTATATGGAGCACATATATGTACATAATTTCTACATATATTGTGAGGTTTCATTCACTTTAGAATAAGTCACAATTTGTAAAAGTTTGTAAACTACAACAACACTTAACAACAAATAAGGTTAACATAAATTTCTAATAAATATTAATCCTCAATAGATTTGCATTAGAGCTTGTATAGTTCACCCATTGGCTTCAATGTTGCCAATTTGTATCATGACATAATTACTAACATTTGTTAGCATATTACCATGTTCTACAAATTAGATTTGCCAATTCTAAAATCTTATTGACAATCTCAAAATAACGAATTATTTCAAACCCAATATGTAGTAGCATATCATTATTTTGTACAAAATAAATAAATATTGAAAAACTAGAAAATCATAAAATTCACATTAGGGTAAAAATTCCCTATATATATGAAGTGTAACTATACAGTCAAAAATGTATTATAATTACCACATCTCCAGGATCACGCACCACCAAAAATGTTGGAGCTCATCAAACCAATCTACTAATTTTAGGATTAATACTCCCTATGAATTATGTATATGAATATATTGAAAATAGTTCAATTAAAATTATATCAGGCTTCTAATAAAGCAAAATGATAAATGAAAAAAAAGTTCAGAGGTTAGAACAATCATGTTCTGTTAGAACAACATGTATCACTTTATTCTTACATTAAACAAGATATATAATAACATGAGTTTATCTGATGTAATAAGTATTCATATAAAGATAAAATAATAATAGGTAATAATAAATAAATAATAGTGTTTTTTCTCATCCGACCATCTTTAATAAAAGAAAAAATTATAAAGAGCAAGTGAGCAACTATATATTAACTTTATTTATCAATAATATTGGGGAAAAAAAAACAAACTAATAGGCTATGAGCAATAGTAACATATGGTGGTCAAGTTCCTTGTTGCAAGATTTCGACACCAACTTTAGTTCAAAAATATTTGTGCAATATTCATATAAGGATATAAAAACAATGCATCCACACCATATAAGGATATGCTCACAAGTACTACGACAAACGATAAGTTCAAGTCATTTGGTAATGGTATCATATGAAAGAAGAAAAAAAATTTGTACATATACTCATGGTCCTCGTTACACTACGGAAAAATTTTTGACATTAAACTGGAGAGAATCCTAACATTTAGAAGTTGACAAAATAAACAGTGAAAAACACCATAAATGTATACGGTTATTGACATGAGACTCTTAGGTTAAGGTCAAAGATCGAAGATGTAAATGAGGGAGATACCAACTTGGTTTGAATCACCAATAAGAAGCATCCATGATAAAGGCTTCCTTTGCCTCCAAGCACAGTTTGGTTCAAGCCATTAGTGTTGTTGTTGGCAAAGTCTAGCCTAGCAAAACTAGGACTTAATTTGGCCTTTATACCCATAATAATACCAGGTATAATGATATGCAAGATCTTCTGTCACTTGTATGGGTAATAGTGTGCTACACATGCATATAGTTAAAATTTTTTTTGCATGGTACTATTCACTAGCCAAATCTTAATACATGTGTCTATATATTGGAGATCCAAGTGTTAATATGAAATAGATAGTTCATGTATAACTTGTCCATTGATTCTAGGTTGCTGGCAAGCAACAAAAACAAATTAACTCTATACCAATAGCTACAAGGTTTTGGATTCTTTCATTTTAAAAAAGTATTAAGCTTTCAAGTACTATATTCAGCAAACATGCATAATTATAATTTAACATATTCCAGACCCGAAAAAAAAATTATTATAAAGAAGAGAACAAATAAAAAATAATATCGGAAGCATTTCAATGACCTTCAGCTGTCTTGACCGGCTGTAGCAATATAAGTAAGTTTTCCATGAATGCAAGTACTCGAAAAATAGTCTACACATTATTCTTGTGTTTTGTTGGATGGAGTTACTAGAAATTAGAATTCCTCATTTGCTTTCAGTCATGTATTTGCTTAGCAAAACATTTCAAGTGCACGGAGACAGAAAAAATGTGTGTTATTCCCTACAACAATTGGTAGGTTATATGATTGAACTGGTTGACATCTCATAATCGTGGAATTGCTTTCCAATTCATTAAGAACATCTTGGTTTGCATAAACAATACCTAGACTCATGGAATTGCAATGGCATTAACCTGTCAAGGTGGCATAGCCAAGTGAATTGAATACAAATATAAATTTGCTATAGTATCATATTCAAGCTAATAGAAGAAAAAATTCGTAAATTACCTGAAAGTCAGTGATGTATACAATAGAAAATAGAGAATCCAAACAGTTGTTTGCACTATTATTCAAACACATAATTCTAATGTTCCCGAATAATGATGTTATCAAATATCAAACTGAATAATGATGTCATCAAATATAAAAGATAGTAAATAAATTACATGTAGTAAAGAATATTTTAATTCTTAACATGACAGACATGTAAATTGATTCTTTTGACAGAGAGTATCAATTTTCTATTAAAACAATATGTAAAGCCATGTATCTTTTTTTTTCTCGTCAAATAGATCATTAAAAAAAAGGGAAAATCTCTTAGATTGTTAGAATTTTTTTTTTTCATCATGAAAAATGGAATAACAAAATAATAAAAAAAGGTTAGAAATACCGGTCTACGGGGAAGTCATGCACGAAGCACTGTCCTAAGAGATTTTCGAGGTCTATGTGCAGACATCATCTCGAATCCTCCTAGTGGTAAAACCCCCTTGCTACCGGCTTTCCGTCACCGCACACGGTTTCGGAAGAACGACCCGAACTTAGCTCTTGCCCAGAGTAGGAGAGATTGAAATAGAAAAATATAAATCATATGGTAGTAATTTTTGGAGGAAGAGAAGGAGGAGAATCATGTGGTCGTTACTTTCAAAGATGTCTCTTCAACAAGACAAAGTATGCATTATATAGACAACCCTTAACCTATAGAATTAATATAATTTATTAGGATTAAACAACCAATAAAGTGGATAATAATGGACAACCCTTAACCTATAGAATTAATATAATTTATTAGGATTAAACAACCAATAAAATGGATAATAAAAGGTAATAGTTAATATGAATTAACATCAATACAATAAAAGTCATTAAAAGTTGGTTTTTTTACAAATTCATACAACAACAACTTGGGAGGTGAGGAGCAAATGAGCCTCCCACTTATTTATAGGGCCTCAAGGGCCTTACATGAAATTTCTAATCCTCTACAAGAAACTTCTAGAAAAGAAACTTCTAGGCCTAAGATATTTACACGATGAGAAAACTCTGAAACTTCTAGAAACTTAGAGAAGCCTTATAAGAGTTCAAGAGGACTCCAAAGCCTTATGAGAGTTCAAGAGGACTCCATATTCCGGATAATTCTAGAACCTTCCAACTAAACCCTTTAGCTTGATATGTGTTGCAAAATCATCTCGGTGGAATGAAAAAAATATTGTGCGTGACATTATGTTCTATATTAGCTGAAACCTCAATGAATACTAGAAGGAAAAGCTAGGCAACAAACATGAGACAACAATTTTTTTATTGTTTTCTGGTTGCAAATCAGAATGCATTAAACATGCTAGACAGAAGATTTGTATAAAACAACAAAGTTGCAAACTTGCAATTCAACCAGAGCTGGATAGAACACATCTGTAACAGTCCTGCGTGTGAAGAAAACGGTAGTCAATTTCAGAAAAGCTCGCAAAAAACAGACTAACTGATACTTGTAGGAATCAAATTCTTGTCACCTCCCTGAAATTCAGAGACATCTAGTAATTTCGTTATGGAGAACAATTAAATCATAGTGTTGAGTAGATGCATCTAAGAGATTACGATTAGTTCACAAACTTCTTCTCAGTCTGTGCTGGGGATATGGATCTCCCTCTCTTCTCTCCCCGTGGCCCCCATCCACCCACACCTCTACCTTCCTCTGAAGGTACAACAAGCTTTCTAGTTTTCTAGTATCAGCTGAAACCCTGTACTGAAATTGATACTGGAACCAACCAATTCAAAACCATTGAAACCCATCAAAACTCTCGAAACTGATACTCATAGGAACGGTCCAAAACCGATACTACAAACCTTGCTTTCTATACCTGTTTTCCTTTATTTTCCCATTTTGAGCTATCTTGCTCTCCAGCCTGCTTTCTTCTTTGTTTTTTACCCAATTTTTGGGCATGTCATCATTTCTTGGCTATTGCACATACTTCTTCAGGCTGAAAACCTCAATGGCACTATACTTACTTACTTAGGGAAGATTTTAGTTATTTTTGCCAAGACTCCATCCTCTAACAAAAATGCCATTAATCCAGGAAACCCCTCACTTATGTAACTTCCCATACCCCTTCATTAAAACCACGATCTACCAACATAAACCCTTACCTCTGTCGTTCCCCATTTCAGAAAGGGTTTTGAAATCCAAGTCCAGACTCACAAACTTTTTCCCAAGGTAAAAGTTGCCTTCCACCCTAAAGCTTCAGCTAGGAAATGCCATCGTTGCGGTGATGTTGGTCATATCCAAAAACTTTAGGGAATTCCTCATGTTAGATTTAGTGAATCTATGTAGTCTACTTTAGTCGCACATCGGGTAGAGTAGTACGAGGAAGCTTCTCCTCCTCAATAAAGCTAATCCCCTTGAGGAGAGCCTTTACCTTAACATGGTATCCTAGGAAGGTTAGACCTCAAGAAGTTTCTCACTAGCCCTAAACCACCATCCTTCTGAACATAATATTCCAAATGCTCTTCACAAAGATAAGTTTGCATGTCACAACTCAATTGTTGACTTTGTTCCTTTGATAGACTTGGTTGTTCCTATCGACAATTTGCATTGTCTTCGTCTTTTTATATTCCTTGCCATTATATGGAAGCACTGGAAATCCTAACGAGGAAGCAAGCTATGATGGATGAAATAGATGCTCTTGCATCCAACAACATGGGACTTGGTATTTGTTCCTAAAAAAAATCTTGTTTCTGTTGTTGGGTTTTTACTGTCAATATATATATGTCATATGGATCTATTGGCCGTTATAAATCACTAAGAAGCACGGACACTAAAAATATCCGAGCCATGTCGTGTCTGAAACGTATCAGACACCCCCCATAACGCTCCAAAATACACTAGGACACACACAGAGCAGGTGTCGTGTCAGTGTCACCATGTACTTCCCGGGTCGTGTAGCATCCATCTCCGTGCAACATAGATTTCAAGGCAATCCTCAGTTATGGTTCGTCCCAACTATATCGACGTACCCATCTCGCCGGCTATAGACAATGTTTGGACTACGTTTCATCTTGATGTTTACTCTGTTTTTAGGCTAAATTACAACTCGATACCCTCAACTATTCAAAATTTTCAACTTGATACCCTGAATTATGATAGGCATCAACTTAATACCCTAAATTTTAAAAAAGACAAAATTGTCCCCCTCCCCTCCATCGACTGCACCACCCCTGGCCTTGCCCCTCCTCCCCCTGGCGCCGAAGAAAGAGGGGCTGTCGGAGAGAGAGGGAGGATTGGGAAGGGTATTTTCGTCTTTTTAAAGTTTAGGGTATCAAGTTGATACCTATCAAAATTCAGGGTATCAAGTTGAAAAACTGGAATAATTGAGTGTATCAAGTTGTACTTTAGCCCTCTATTTTTGTACAAGTGACCTTGCCGGGGATTGTTTATACCTTGATCTCTTCCTTGGGGGATTTACTCGAGTCCGCAAGCTAAATAAGGCAGCTTATGACCTAAAACAAAGTCCTCTGTGCCTGGTTCGATAAATTCGGTCAAGTAATTACAGTGAGTGGATTTTCAGCTGTGATTGCTTATCAACGGTCATGCACTCATGCTGATTAGAACCATACATACATGATTCGTGCACGCCTAAATTAGGGTTTGGATGAGGAACTCTCGGTCAGGGATTCTGGAATTTACAAATTGAAACGTTAGGGTTTGTACTCTCTTTTTTTTTCCTTCTCCGTGCTTTTGAAACCCTTTCGCTCTTTATTTCCGAATTAATTATTGGAGTGCAGAATTAAACAAACAAATACTCAGATTATATGGGAAAAAAATAATAATAAAGAGGGGGGAGCGGGCATTTGTGACCTGTTGGAGAAGATGGGCGAGGAGTTGGAAGAGCTGAGCATCTGGTTTCCCTTGTTCGCCCATTCCTCTCCTGATTTGGTGCTCCACAGATCTAACTTACAATTTTTGTGATGGGAGTCCCTAAATAACAACAACAATAATATAATAAATAAAAATAAGGCAAATTCTATAGGCATTTTATATTTTGCTCTAGGACAGTTCTTAATTCAGGACAGCCCAATTTTGTGTAATTTTTACTCAAAACGGTCCTAAATTTATTTTGGGCTGCCCAACCCCCCCTTTAGAACTGCCAGTTGGCAGTTCTAATATAAAGTTGACATTCATACTTTATGTTAGGACTGCCAACTGTTGGCAGTCCTATTTTATGTTATGACTTTTACGTTAGGTCTGTCAACTTTGTTGCCAGTCCAAATCCAAATATGTGGACTGTCCTCAAATAAAAATTTGGAGTGACAAACTTGTAAATAAAAAAATAAAAAATTGGTCTGTCCTTAAGTAAATCTTGAGATGGCTATAGAATTTACCTAAAATGATATCTTCGGTTTATATTCTAAACTATTCGAGTAATAAGTTTCAAAATTTGTGCTTTGGTCTCCATATTATACATAATTACTGTTTGTGTCTCAAAAGTGTCACTAATGTCTCAAAAGTGTCACCAAAAGTGTCAATAATTATTTTTGGTGACACTTTTGAGACCCAAACACTAATTATGTATAATATGGAGATCCAAACACAAATTGCATGACTTATTTGAGACCAAAAGTCTAAATATCCCTTTATGTTATAATGAAAAGTATCTTATATATAAAGAAAAAATTCTTGATTTTAAGGTGAAACTTTGATATTCCAACAATAAGTAAGTTACTGAAATCTTATTCCATCTATCTTACCATCGTATGTTCATCATCTCAAAAATAAATTTACTTCAAAATATTTATATTATTTAAATTAAATTTGTTACGTAGATTTAAATTTTTAAGAATAATGCTATTTTTAACTCTAAATTGTCCCTCCAATCTATCTTCCCCACGTGACATCTAACGTGACAGTTAATGTGGCAGTTGACGTATCAATGTTTAAATTTAAATTAATATTAATATTAAAATTAGCAGTAATATTACTATTAACATTAATGTTAATGTTAATAGAAACATTAAAATTAATATTGATATTAAGATTAACATTAAAATTTTGGATATTTACTTATTTAAAAAATTGTCATGTCAGCTGTCATGTTATATGCCATATAATATTATTGAACATGTCACGTCAGCTGTCATATAAAGATAAATAGATTGAAGGGACACTTTGGAATAGTATTGATCTATAAGAAACAAAACATGATTCTTTATTGACACCATTTTGAACACAATTGGTACATTCCAAAATAACTATACCTCAAACATCTTTATCCTTGGTTATAAACTTTCTTTACATTTTAAATCGACTTAACTCTTATATTTTTTATCTGAATCGAATAAAAAAAAATTAACAAAAAATACAATAAAAGTTACTTATCTAGAAATTCCATTTCTAAAGATTTTGTTAAACAAGGCACATGAAAAAATATGGTGCAAGCACGTACTAAATTTAAAATTTATAGTTATAATTAATAATCAAATATGTCTTTTACATGTTAAAAGAGACTTAAAAACGTCTTAAGATAAAACATTTAAGTCTATATACTATCGTATTTTTTTTAATTCGTCTAACTACCATTGTACGTATATTTCTCAATTAAAATAAAATCCAAAAATTATATTTAATTTAAATTCTTATATAATTTAAACTAATTTAAATTCTATTTCATTTAAATTATTTTAATATATTTAAACCAACTATAGGCTATTATTCAAACATATATGCTTAATTGCAACTTGATACCCTCAACTATTTCGGTTTTTCAAGTTCATACCCTAAACTTTTTTACTCAACAACTTAATACCATCAACTATTTTACATTTTTAACTTCATATCCTAAATTTTAAAAAATCCGAAAATATCATTGTCCTTCCACACCCCCCCCCCCCCCCTCCCCTCCTACCCCCAGCCCCCCCTCCTCATGTGTTGTCGCGTCCCAGGAGGGGGAGGCGAGAGGGAGGGAGCACAGGACAGGAGGGGGGTTAGTGGCCGGAGGGGGGGGGAGCTGGGGGGGGGGGGGGGGGGGGGGGCATTGGAGAGTGGGAGGAGGTTTGGGGTAGTTTTTAGTTTTGAGCAAGGACATTATTATCCAAAAAAAAAATTTAGGGTATTAAGTTGGAAAAAAATGTTTAGGATATCAAGTTAAAAAACGAAAATAGTTGAGGGTATCAAGTTATAATTAAGTCTTTTTAAAATATATCTATAATAATGGTTAGTTAAAATATATTAAAAATATATTTAAATACTTGTAATATAATTCAATCTTTTTATCTAATTGGGATCGCGAATATGACAAGTTTAAAAAATTCCTACCCTATATATTAACTATTTTCATATTTTTTTAATTATGTCCGTTATAATTAATAAGAAAAATATGTTTTAAAAAAATACCTTTTAACTTGCCATCCCTATACGCTAACTATTTTCATATTTCTTAATAGGAAAATTTATGTACTGTCCAAAAAACGAAAAAGTTTTATGAAAAATTCACTGCACAATAACATTTTATCGCGTGCCCAGAATTAGCAAAAAATATATAAAGGGGGTTCCGAATGATCTTTTTGCCATTCCTTCTAATTTATTGAAAACACCCACGAAACTACTCTTAAAAAATGGTTTTGATATTTTCTCTTCTTCCATACGCTGCTCACTTTCGAATCTAGGTTTTCTTCTCAACAATCTTCAAACCTTTTAAAAATTTCGAAAAGGTCGACAAACGGTAAAACTGTTAAAACGGAGGTCCAAACATCATTTTTTCGCGATTATAAAATTTCAAAAGATCGACTAATGAAAAAGCTGTTAATCTCCGACTCCTCGAAAATACGCTCCTTTTGCAACAAATCGAGCCTCGTTTCGATCTCACAGTCAAAAGTTATGGTCCTTCAAAGTTTCAAATGGCCATAAAATGCAGGAGAATGATCATTCTCCGTGGTAATATCACAGAGAATGTCATTTTTCGTGTTAAAACCACGGAGAATATAGTCATCCTCCGTGTTAAAATGTCAATTTAACAAGGAGAATTGTCATTATCCGTGTTAAAATGACGAAAAATGGCCATTCTCCTTGTTAAATTAACGGAGAATGGCCATTCTTCGTCATTTTAACACGGAGAATGGTCATTCTTCGTCATTTTGACATGGAGAATGGCCATTCTCCATCATTTTGACATGGATAAGGCCATTCTCCGTGGTTTTAGCACGGAGAATGATCATTCTCCGTCATTTTAACACGAAGAATGGCCATTCTCCGTGCTAAAACCACGGAGAATGGTCATTCTCCTTGTTAAATTGACCAAGAATAGCCATTCTCCGTATTAAAATGACAAAAAATGGCCATTCTCAGTCATTTTATCATGGAGCCATTCTCCGTCATTTTAACATGGAGAATGGTCATTCTCCGCCATTTTGACACGGAGAATGGTCATTCTCCATCATTTTGACATGGATAAGGCCATTCTCCATGGTTTTAGCACGGAGAATGGCCATTCTCTGTCATTTTATCACGGAGAATGGACATTCTCCGTCTTTTTGACACGGAGAATGATCATTCTCCATCATTTTGACATGGATAAGGTCATTTTCTGTGGTTTTAGTACGGAGAATGGTCATTCTCCGTAATTTTAACACGGAGAATGATGCAGAACAGTCGATAGAAACCTAAAACTTTTTTTTGTGAAAAAAATTGTCAGGAACAAAAATTCAAGAGTTTTCATTATTCTTTCAAAACGATGCTAACTCTTATGGAAAATAAGAAGAATATCTTCTCTCCACAATTGACCTAATCGCCGGAAAACTTCAAATCTCTCCACGATGATGATGATGATGATGATGATGATGATGATGAGCGATGATCGGAGTTCAACTGAAGAAAAATACAGTGAACAACGAACGATCTTTGCGATCTTTCCTGAAGATGAGAGCAATGGAATTCAGATCTCTCGTGAAGAAGAAGAAGAAGACGAAAATCGCAATCCAAATCTGAGTTTGTGCGAAGGGTAGTTATGGTATTATAAAGATGACAATTTTGTAAATACAGAACATCTAAAGAAAATCTTGGAATATTTAACGTGGAAATATATAATTCTGGACATTTTATAAAACCCATCCTGCGGTGGATTTTTCATACTAACCAACTCCGAAATTGGGTTTCTCAACAATTTTCAGTTTCTTAATTATATCGAACCTCCACGGACGGATGTAAGTTAGAAGAGTTGACAAAAAAATGAAAATATTTAGTTGTTAATATAATATTTAAGGTAACAAAAGTCACTAATTGTAATAATTTAGTCTACCAACTTCAGCTACTAAATACATTTTAAATATTCAGCTGCAAATAATAATAAAAATAAAAAATTTAGTCAATTTGAATTTCTTTCAAACATTTTTAAAAACTTTTGTGGTCCCATAACTCTTTTGTTTGATAAATTTGATTTCTTATATATAAACTAGTAAATTCACATGCACGTACAATTTATTTTATAATATAGTTAAAAAGTAAAAATATTTAAATTAAAATTTGTTAAACAATTGTTTTATATTTACATATTTAAATTAAATTTTAAAATATTTTTACATCTAATTAATATATATATGTGTGTGTGTGTGGGTAAAAAGAAGAGGAGATTAATTTTATACCAATTTTTTAATAAAATAAATGGTAGATGATATATATACAACTTGGATGACTTATTTTTGAGCCATTTCTAAGCTGCATTATAAAGAGCAGAGATAAGTATATACTATGAACAAAATTTTAACTAGAAAATTCATTAGCCATAAAATCACCAAAGAGCCACGCATTGCCAATTTCCTCCCTATGCATTTACCATTACAAGAGATCTCATGTCATAAGTAGCATTGTAAATTTTGTCACTCTTTCCACGAAAGTTAGTAGTGCATGAGAAGATATCATCGATTATAGGGAGGAACCCTCTTGATTTAAGAAAGAAAAATTGTCTCAGACTTTCTAGTTATTTTTAGATAGTAGAATCTTTTAGCTAGAAAATATTCAACGAATGAAAAAGAAAATATAATTCTATATAATAGTAAAATTACATTAAGGATTTTATATAATATTACAAATTTAGATAAGATTATAAAATGCATTACATTACGAATTTTATATAAATTATAAATTCAGATAAGATTATAAAATGCATGTTCCAGTGTTCACGTAGAGTGGCTAACTTTTGGTGTTTTCTAGTTTCTACTTTCATTTATGAACTTTAGTCCCACATTGTAATACCACCAAAGTGTATATCTCAATATAAGTTATGTTTGTGTTGGAGTATGTACATGGAGTGAGGTGGTCCATGTGGATTGATTTTTCTAGAGGATTAAGTTTAAAACACAAAGAACAAACTTTTGTTTTATCACTCATTTTGGAAATCCATAGGAGGTAGCGACTCGAACGAAGAGCACAAAGTGGCACTTTGATGACGTACTCGTCAGCATCGTCACAAGACGCTCATGCGCGAGTTGGGCTATGTGTGCGGGTGCATGCGCGGCGCTATGCGTCAGGCGTATCGAGGCATGGCGCATTGCGGTATGCGCATTTGCGTCCATACGTCTGTCAACACGCGCGCGGCATGGGCGACGCAGGCGGCTCTGTCAGAGTGCAGCGGCTGCAGTTCTGGCAGCGTGATGCATGTTGGTGTGTCGGTGCATTGATCCGGATACCGTGGGATTTGGTCGACCTGCGGTCATGCGCACATGGACATTCCTATGCACGCATGGGTACCAGCCAGCTCAGCAAAATCCATACACCACCAACAACTTTTAGCCCATTTCGAGTTCTAAAGTCCTTCCGAAGGTGACGAAGAGCGTTCCAGATGATCATACTTGAACTTGCTGGTTCCTGTGGACAGATCGCATATAGGACGAATCTTGCTTTGAGCACAATGACTTGTTCACCCCAGCAAGGTAGCTTCCTTTGTGTTTCGTGTTCTACCTCATTGTAACTTCTGCGAACGTAAAGCGAAGAACACGATTTTTAACTTTCTTGTTGTATTTGCATTTTCTTCAAGTCTGTTGTAACCTTCTCTCAGTGCTTCTTTTGAGTTTACTAGAGTGCAGACTTTGTGTCTTACCAAAAGACTATACGCCTCTCTCTCGTGTTGTTGGCTAGAGTGCAGACTGTGTCTTGCCAGAAGACTCTACGCCTTCCTTGGATCCCTCACTCTTTATACATGTCTTCGGGACTAACAGTAACAGTAACTTGTCCAAGTCTATTTTATTTAGTATTTCTATACCCATTGTCCTGGAAAAAAAAATATCACACTTTTTATAAGGGTTATTTACACCAACCACCCATATGTTTTTTGTTTATAACAAGGGGTGCCCATGATTTCAAAAAATCATACTGACTATCCATCCCTTTAGAAAAATAAAATAAAAATAGGGGTAGTTAGTGTTAGTCCCTTGGCGAACAATCGATGGAAAAAACACGATTTCAGAAACTATTGTAAAGACAATGTTTCCAGCAACAACACCCTAAAGAAGGTGATGTTGTATTACGAGAATCTAAAAAGATTTCGTAATATTTCTCGAAGGCAACTGAACCGTATAACTTCTAAAGAGAAGCCACAGTATTCTCGAAGGCAACGGAGGAAGAAGAAAGCCTGCTGGGGTGAAAGATCACCGGCGCTCAAAGCTATATCTGCCTTACGGACAAGCCTCCAGGAACCAGCAAGTTCGAAGAGAACTTTAGAACGCTGGCCAAAAATGTCGACGACTCCTCGGAATAGCAGCAGCACTTCTCTCTCTCTGGAAATTTTCTGAGTATTTTCTGTAACCTTGGAGAGAGGAGATGCTTCTGATATTATAGGCACGAGATGGGCTTTTCAAATTCTGAACGCACGCCCTGGTTTAATGCCAGATCCGGATTTTCTGGATCTGAGCCATTTCCGGATGCAAAGTGCCATCAAAAAGCCACATTAAGCCTCAAAAGTCCATTAGCCCAAGCCCAAGCCCGAGCCCGAGCCCGAGCCCGAGTCCGAGTCCGAGTCCGAGTCCGAGTCGCTAAGCCCCTTCGGGGCTTAGCTCCAATAGATTTAAATCTATTTTTATTTGGCCAAAAGTTGGTTTCTTATTCTCACCTCTATGTAAAATCCCCCCACATGGTACCCTCCATTGGGCCTCAACCCATGTGCATCTCTCTATTCCTTCATAAGTAATATATAGAGATACATATTGGTGTGATTTTCCGATGTGGGACTATCTTTTAACAATAGAATGTTGTGAACACACACAACACAGAATAAAACACCAACAATCTCCCACATATCTCTATATATATGAGTTAAGCGTTCCACATAATAACTGTCCATTATGCATTAGGATAGATGTCGCTGACGACTTGAATCTTCCCGCATGGGTTGAACAACAGTATGATACAAGAATGGACTACGCCTTGAATTCTGTATCACAGCTGTAATTTTTTCCACTCACATAACGTAGTTATCTGTGCTTCTGGCTGCACATTAAAGGCCTTGTGTCAGCCTGAATTTCAATGTATATATTTTGGGCGTCTACATATTTACCCTCAAGAGACGGCCTGATATCTCTTTGTCCATACACTATAGGTGAGTTATTTATTAAAGAGACATGGCATGAAGCGTCCAATGCTTTCTTTGCGGTGCTACGCCGCTATGACATGGCCTTAAGCCGAGGACCTTACCCCGAATCACCGGGAACCTCATCGTAGTGTCATACTACCCGTAGCATGAGGTCTAGCCCCTTTGTAGTGCCAAACTACCCAGCATGAAGCCTTACGCTTCTGTGCGGTGTTACGCCGCTACGACATGGCTTGCAAGGCCGAGGCTTTATCCCTAGCCGGGTTTACCTCATTGTGGTGTCGTGCCACTCGTAACATAAGGAACACCTCCTCTTTGTAGTGCTGACTACATCCCTCTTTAATTCAATATACAGCATTAGGCCAACTGCCTATTTGCGGTGCTACGCCGCTGTGACTTGGCTAACATAGCCGAGGATTTACCTCCTTCGAGAACCTCATGGTGGAGTCACCGCCACACATAGCATGGAGTCACACTCCTTGTAGTGCTGTGCTACCATGCTTCCTGTAAAGCATAACAGACCTTCACTCAGTCTGAGAACTCATTAAGGCATTATGCCATCCTTCCCACAGGATCAATTTTCCGTAGAAAATTCATAGTAGACAACAGTGGTTCTGGGTCCGAAACCCTTCCATATTCCGCAGAACAAGTACCCACTGTTAACTAATATTTTTCCAGTCAATAGTCCTCCCTTGAATCAAAAAATTAGATATCTGGTAGATTTCTCTTTGAACCATTAACATAAAATTTATTGATAGGATTATAATGACACAATATTAGAATGCCTTCAAACCCATCTTCCTTGCTGTGTCCTCGACCAGCTGTCGTTTGAGGCCTTTCGTGAACGGATCCGCCAGGTTCTCCTGACTCCGAACATCTATCACTGCAATGACGCCTCGTTTGATGAGATCGTTCACTGCTCTGTG
The DNA here is from genome assembly GCA_029216955.1 of Iris pallida. Taxonomy (NCBI): domain Eukaryota; kingdom Viridiplantae; phylum Streptophyta; class Magnoliopsida; order Asparagales; family Iridaceae; genus Iris; species Iris pallida. Next base: position 1,360,936 of record JANAVB010010199.1, read on the forward strand.
CTTTAACCGCACAGTCCTCTTCTTCCCGTTAAAGAGTTCATTTGATGCTACTGCTGCTGCCGCCTGGTTGTCACAGTATATCGGGATTGCCGGTATCTGAGCTCCAACCACTGGAAGATCATACATAAGCTCCCGAAGCCACTCTGCTTCATCTGCAGCAGCATCCAATACAAAGAATTCAGATTCCATGGAGGAGCGAGATAACATTGTCTGCTTCTTCGATTTCCACGATATAGCAGATCCGCCCAAAGCGAATATGAATCCACCTGTAGAATACTCGCTCTCCACCTCTGAACACCAGCTAGCATCACTGAAGCCTTCCACTACTGACGGATCTCCGCTGTAGTATAGTGCAAATGTCTGAGTCCTTTTTAGATATCTCATAACACGCTTCACAGCGTTCCAGTGTTCAACGCCTGGGTTGCTAGTGAACCGACTCAGCATTCCCACTGCAAAAGCTATGTCAGGCCTCGTGGCAGTAGTAGCGTACATCAAGCTTCCGATGACGCTGGCGTACTCCAACTGCTTGACGCTTTCTCTCGAATTTGGCTCCAGCTTCTGATCACTCCGGTACGGTGTATCAATTATAGGAAGATCTTGATACCCGTATCGAGTGAGCATTTTCTCAATGTAATGAGATTGTGACAGTGCTATTCCCGTGCCTGTCCGGATGATCTTGAGCCCCAAGATAACATCGGCATCCCCCAAGTCCTTCATACTAAACTTGGTCGAGAGAAATTTCTTTGTCTCTGTGACACAACTTAAATCCGTACCTAGGATTAGCATGTCGTCAACGTATAGACAAACGATAACTCCTCTTCCGTCAGCAAACTTAGTATAGACACACTTGTCTGTTTCACTGACCTTGTAGCCATTTGACCTTATCACTTTGTCAAACTTCTCATGCCACATTTTGGGAGCTTGCTTCAAACCATATAGAGACTTCATCAACTTGCAGACTTTGTCTTCCAGACCTCTGACGACAAATCCTTCTGGTTGTTGCATGTAGATCTCTTCTGTTAGTTCGCCATTAAGGAATGCCGTTTTCACATCCATCTAATGTATCACTAGTTTGTGTATTGCTGCTAGAGCAATTAACAATCTGATGGTTGTCATCCGAGCTACTGGAGCATAAGTATCAAAATAGTCGATCCCCTGTTTCTGAGCAAACCCTTTGGCCACTAGCCTGGCCTTGAATTTGTCGATGGTTCCATCTGCTTTCATCTTCTTCTTGAAGATCTATTTGCATCCGATGGGTCTTGCTCCTTCTGGCAGGTCAACTAACACCCATGTATTATTGGAGGTGATTGAGTCAATCTCATTGTCTATTGCCTCCTTCCAGAATACAACATCTCTGGTCTTCATCGCTTCATCATAGGTAAGCGGATCTGCTTCCACATGATAGGTGACGAAGTCATCTCCGAAGTCTTTCGGCCTCCTTACTCGCTTAGTTGACGGCTCAACGAGTTCTGGTTCAATTGGTGTCTCTTCGACAATAGCTTCTTCTTGGACTACTGGTTCTTTAAGGACTTCTGTCTGCTTTGCACTCTCATCATTCTCCGGAAGATCCGCGAGAACAATATTTGTGTGCCTTGCAAACTTGTCTTCAAAATATTCAGCATCGCGAGATTCAATGATATGATTTGATTCTATATCAAGGAATCTCCGAGCATCACTCTTCTCGGCATAACCCAAGAAGATAGCCTTAGTAGTCCTAGTCCCCAGCTTCTGAATCTTCAGATCTGGGAGCTTCACATAAGCCAGACACCCCCACACTCGAATGACATTCAAGTTAGGTCTGACTTTGAACCAGAGTTCATGAGGGGTTATGTCCGAAGTTGCATACGGTACTCTATTGAGAATGAAAGTAGCCGTTAATGCAGCTTCTCCCCAGAAGCTCTTTGGAAGACCCGCAGTCAACAGCATAGAGTTCATCATCTCTGTCAACGTTCTGTTCTTCCTTTCTGCTACTCCGTTGGATTGAGGAGAGTACGGAGCCGTCGTCTTATTTATGATTCCATGTTCTTTACAGAATGATGAGAAATCATGAGACCGATACTCCCCGCCTCGATCACTCCTTAGCCTTTTGAGTTGTTGTCCAGTTTGCCGTTCAGCCTCGGCTCTGAACTCCTTGAACTTCTCGAATGCTTCGTCTTTAGACTTGAGCAGGTAGACAAAAGCATACTTTGAGAAGTCGTCGATGAAAGTAATAAAATACTTCATCCCGGCTTTTGTAGAGAATTGCTTGAAATCACAGATATCTGAGTGAACCAACTCCAGAAGATCTGTGCTTCGATGGACCCTGTGAAAGGGTTTCCTTGTGATCTTCGTCTGAGCACACACTTCACATTTCTCTACCTTACCCCCACACTTGGAGATAAGTCCTAGGCTAGACATTTTGTTAATTCTTTTACAATGAACATGTCCTAGCCTATTATGCCACAACTCAAAAGAATAGTTCAAAGTAGAAATAGCATTAATATCATTTTGCTGGGTTACAACAAGCTGAATTTTGTACATTCCTTCAGTCTGGAAAGCTTTTCCGAAGAATGTACCCTTCTTGGACATTACCATCTGGCCAGCATTGATGTCCATCCTCAAGCCTGCGTTACAAAGCAGGCTCCCAGAGATCAGGTTCTTAGCAATTGCAGGAACATGCTTCACTCCTTGAAGCGTCAGAGTGTTCTCCGATGTGAGTTTTAGCTCCACCGTCCCGATCCCCAGTACTTCAGCTTGTGCCTGGTTTGCCATTATGACTTTCTCGGAAGTTGGCTCATATGAGTCGAACCATTCCTTGTCTGAGCAGACATGACATATCGCACCAGTGTCTATCCACCAGTCCGAGTCAACCCCCACATTTGCAACCTGTTCTATCATTACAACCAGATTAGTAACCAAAGAAACCTTACTAGGTTCACCTTTTTCTGGTTCTTTGCAGTCACTTTTGTAGTAGCCCTTCTTGCCACATTTGTAACAAGTCACATGGGACTTGGACTTCTGATTCTTGAATAAAGGACTCTTCACTTTCAGATTAGTGAAGTCCTTCTTCTTCTTATGAGGAGAAGCCGCCTGCTTCCCCTTGTACTCTCTGGTTTGGACCAGATTTGCTTTCGCCAGTTGTTTGGACAAAGAATCCATCTTCTGTTGAGAGCGCATCTCGTCCTCAATATGGATCTCTTGCAGGAGATCTTCCATACATATGTCCAGCTTCTTGCGGTGCATCCTTGCATAGAAGTTGCTCCAACCCGCAGGAAGCTTAGAGACGATTCCTCCAACGACAAACTTGTCGACAAGAGGCATCTTCTCGTCATCCAATTTTTGGCGCAGCTTCAGAAACTCCTTTACTTGGGGCAGCATAGCCTTCTTATCTTCGAAGGTCCACTTGTGGTATCTTTCAACCAAGAAGATCTTGGACCGATTCTCGTCATCTTCGTACAATTTCCCCAAGGAGTCCCAAATCTCTTTGGCAGAATTCTTCTTGGAATAGGACTCTGCCAGAGAGTCTTCCATGCTATTGAGAATCAACAGTTTACAGATACTGTTTTCTCTAATCCATTTTGCCTGCTTGGACTTAGCAGCGGCAATAACTTCTGCGGTTCCGGTTGTTGGAACGATCGGTTCTTCCTCATTCAGCACGTGGTCAACTTTTACGAGTTGAATGTTTAAGGTTACTTTTCGTTTCCAAATTTGAAAATGTTCGCCGTCGAATTTCTCCAACTTGTTAAAGTCGGTATTGACGAGCGATGCACGTGAGTTATCCATCTTTTCGATATAGCTTTGAGATTGTTAGTCCCTTGGCGAACAATCGATGGAAAAACACGATTTCAGAAACTATTGTAAAGACAATGTTTCCAGCAACAAACCCTAAAGAAGGTGATGTTGTATTACGAGAATCTAAAAAGATTTCGTAATATTTCTCGAAGGCAACTGAACCGTATAACTTCTAAAGAGAAGCCACAGTATTCTCGAAGGCAACGGAGGAAGAAGAAAGCCTGCTGGGGTGAAAGATCACCGGCGCTCAAAGCTATATCCGCCTTACGGACAAGCCTCCAGGAACCAGCAAGTTCGAAGAGAACTTTAGAACGCTGGCCAAAAATGTCGACGACTCCTCGGAATAGCAGCAGCACTTCTCTCTCTCTCTGGAAATTTTCTGAGTATTTTCTGTAACCTTGGAGAGAGGAGATGCTTCTAATATTATAGGCACGAGATGGGCTTTTCAAATTCTGAACGCACGCCCTGGTTTAATGCCAGATCCGTCCCGTACGTCCCGTACGCTCTTCCGTACGCTCCGTACGCTCCGTACGCCCCGCTCGCCACGCAGGGCCACGCAGAGGCTCGCGCACGAGCGCAACTAAAGCGCACAACGCGCCTTGCGACGAGCTGTCGTGCAAAGTGCCATCAAAGTGCCATCAAAAAGCCACATTAAGCCTCAAAAGCCCAAGCCCAAGCCCAAGCCCGAGCCCGAGCCCGAGCCCGAGTCCGAGTCCGAGTCCGAGTCCGAGTCCGAGTCGCTAAGCCCCTTCGGGGCTCAGCTCCAATAGATTTAAATCTATTTTCATTTGGCCAAAAGTTGGTTTCTTATTCTCACCTCTATGTAAAATCCCCCCACATGGCACCCTCTATTGGGCCTCAACCCATGTGCATCTCTCTATTCCTTCATAAGTAATATATAGAGATACATATTGGTGTGATTTTCCGATGTGGGACTATCTTTTAACAATAGAATGTTGTGAACACACACAACATATAGAATAAAACACCAACAGTTACTGTTATAATTTTTTTATTTTTATCTTAAAGTAGGAGTACCCCGCGTAATAAACCAAAAAAGTAGGGGTGGTCAGTGTAAATAATTTAAAAGTAGGGGTACCCCGTGTTATAAATAAAAACATAGGGGTAGTTAGTGTAAATAATCATTTTTATAAAAAAAAGAAGGAAAGTATTGTACAAAAAAAAAGTCACCATAGAGTAGAGGCCATAATCATCTGTACACCGTTCTTCTCTTGTACAAGTATAATTTAGACTTGTACGACATCATGTCTGTGGAAACTTATCTATTCTGCAGAATCAAGGCGTGACCAGTATGCCAGTCTTACAGCTAAATTTCCTTTTTTGAATTTTTTTTTAGTATTTTCGTTCTACGCACATGTTCTAGCTCACGGGTTTACGACAATACCAATATATATTCTACAAGTTTAGATTCTAGGGTAGTCTCTCGTATCAAAACTAAATCCAAATCTCAAAAATATAATAAACATGATATGCGAAAATACAAAACACAATGTAAGTTAAATTTCCACGAAAAAAATTAAGTATCAAAAATTTAGAAATAACGAATGTGACAAAAAGAGAGTAGAAGTTGGACTATATGGTTTGGAAGAGTTTTTTTTTTTTTTTTGGGTGGGGAGGGGGGGGGGGGGGCAACCCTTAATAAGTTTTTGGTTGTCATGAGTAAAAGTTTCTCAAAACTATACTAGTCCCAATCATGAGCCAGCCCGAATAAGTTTTGCAATGTCCCTATCAAAAAATTCTAATATAATAAACTATACCTTCATTTATATCCTGAACTATTCTAATTAATCATGTTTTACGGTACAAGTTTACTCCATTCATCATCTAAAACATAAACTTATTTCAAACTATATATATATATATATATATATATATATATATATATATATATATATATATATATATATATATATATATATATATATATATATATATATATATATATTAAAAAACGTGTAACACACATACTCAGTTTACTATTTCAATTTATAATTAATAATCTTCTTCTTTCTACGATGAGTTATAATTAATAATCCAATATGTGCTCCACTAATTTTGGCAAGCATATGCTAGTTTTTACATTTAAAATATAATTGTTTACTAAAATATTCCTTAATTAAACTATTTCGCTCTTTTAGCTAACCGTGTTTAAAAATAATAATTAATTTTGTCAAGAAAATGCACTTCCTTTTAGTTGAAAAACGTCTTTTGTATGGGTGTGCATCCGCCGCGCACAGCCACCCCTCCCCCGCCGTGCGCAGTCGCCCCTCCTCCGTCGCACGCAGCCACCCCTCCCATGCGCGCTCGTGCCTCCACTGCACGTCGGTGACGGATGCTGCGGCGGCCGCTCGAGGCTGTGCATCCCCCCTCCGGCTGCCGGCGTCGAAGAAAGGGGGGCTGCTGGAGAGAGAGAGGAGGGGGCTGGAAAGGGTGTTTTGATCATTTGCTAACTCGGTTAACACCGTTTGGAGAGAGGGTATGAAGTTAATGCCTATCAAAATTTAGGATATCAAGTTGAAAAACTCAAATATTTAAGGGTAACAAGTTATAATTTATCCTATAATTAAAAGTCTTTTTTTAACCGTATTTTATAATTAATAATCGAATATGGGCTCCCACTGGAGCATGGGCTCCCACTGGAGCAATACTGGGTTGGCAAAAAAAGTTATTTTAACTTGCCATCCCTACATTATATCTATTTCTTATTTCTTAAATACTGGAAATTGCTGAGAAACCCAATTTCGGAGTTGGTTTTTATGAAAAACTCACCCGCATGATGGGTTTCATGAAATGCCCAGAATTATATATTTCTACGTTAAGTATTCCAATATTCCCTTTAGATGCTCTGTATTTATAAAATTAATACCATAACTACCCCTCCGCACAAACTCAGATCTGGATTGCGATTCTCATCTTCTTCTTCTTCACGAGAGATCTGAATTCCATTGCTCTCGTCTTCAGCAGAGATCGTAAAGATCGTTCGTAGTTCACCATGCTTTTTTTCAGTCGAACTCCGATCATCGCTCATCATCATCATCTTCTTCTTCTTCTTCTTCGACAATTAGGTCAATTATGGAGAGAAGATCTTCTTCTTCTTTTCCATAAGAGTTAGCATCGTTTTGAAAGAAAAACGAAAACTCTTGAATCTTTATTCATGTCAAATTTCTTTCCACAAAACAAAAAAATAAAAAATAGGTTTATGTCAACTGTTCTTCGTCGATATCACACGAAGAATAGTCATTCTCCTGTATTTTTAACAAGGAGAATGACATTCTCCATGTTGAATGGCATTCTTCGTGTTACTAACACGGAGAATGACCATTCTCCGTGTCATTTAACACGGAGAATGTCATTCTCCGTGTTATTTAGCACGGAATATGGCCATTCTCCGTGTAATTTAGAAATGGAGAATGCCATTCTCCGTACTAAATTATACGGAGAATGGTCATTCTCCTACGTTTTAACACTGGAATGACCATTCTCCGTGTAAATTAACACGGAGAATGTCATTCTCCGTGTAAATTAATACGGAGAATACCATTCTCCATTTTATTTAATACGGAGAATGGCATTCTCCGTGTTTCTAACACGGAGAATGGCCATTCTCCTGCGTTTTAACACTGAAATGACCATTTTTTGTGCTAAATTATACGGAGAATGACCATTCTCCGTTTTATTTAACACGGAGAATGGCATTCTCCGTGTTTCTAACACGGAGAATGGTCATTCTCCTGCGTTTTAACACTGTAATGACCATTCTTCGTGCTAAATTACACGGAGAATGACCATTCTCCGTGTAAATTAAGACGGAGAATGACCATTCTCCGTGTAATTTAGCACGGAGAATGGCCATTCTCCGTGTAAATTAAGACGGAGAATGCCATTCTCCGTGTTACTAACACAGAGAATGACTATTCTCCGTGTTACTAACACGGAGAATAGCCACCCTCATGCGAAATTAATATTTTTTCGTATTTTAACACAGAGAATGACCATTCTCCTGTATTTTATGGTCAGTTGAAACTTTGAAGGGCTATAAATTTTGACTGGGAGGTCGAAACGAGGTCCGATTTGTCCCAAAATGAGCGTATCTTCGAGGAGCCTGAGATTAACAACTTCTTCGTTAGACGGCCTGTAACACCCAGTTTTCCAAATGAGGGTAATTTTGAAATTTTGTAATTTTTAATCTTTTAATAATGATATTTAAATCATGATATAATTTTTGGTAATTTTTAAATCATTTTAAGACTATTTTAAATCATGACTTATGATTTTGGTGTTTTGATAGTGTAACACTAGAGGCAGCTTAACCTAGAGCCTAGCCATATGATTAGGGTGTTTCATTTATCATTTCCAGTTCGAAGGTATTTTTGTCATTTTGAATTTAATTGAATTTACTATATATTATTTAGAATTTAATGTATTATTAAGAATGGTGTGATTTTAATATTATTTAATTGATTGCCATGTATTGTGATTAGCCTAACTTGGTTTGGACCTAACCTAGATTAGTCATAGCTAGTCTTAACTAACCATGGTTAGTGATAGTTAGTATTAATTATATTTATTAGAAATTTTCAGTAATTTTTAGTATATTTAATTTGGTGCTATTTTAGACTTTGACTAGTGTTGACTTTGGAGACTGTCCTAGAGGCTAACCTAGGTCATGACTACTTGGTTAGGTTAAGTAACTCTAACTTGACCTAAGTTAGTGACATCAAACCCATTAGAATTATTTTGGAGAAATTAGGAATTTATTTGAATAGGAAATGGCTTGTGATTTCACAAGTCATGACTTGTGACTTAAGCCTTAGAGGCCCAACCCAACACTTGTAGAGCCCTAACCCTAGCCCAACAGCCCATGGCTGGCCACATAGGGATTCCCCCTCTATTTAATTCCTCCTAGAAATTAGGGTTAGCTAGTCCTACTGTTAGGTTAGGCCTAGGGCTTCCTAGATATGCAATAAAATCAGAATTCTATGGTGTAGAATGGAATTTACCTATATGTGTCAAAATCCTCAAAAAGATCCAAAGAGAGGTGTTCCTCTTGATAGCCAAACTTCTCCAAATTGCCCAAACTCTGAAATATCCTTACATAATCAGCAAGAACAAAAAAATTAGAATCTATAGCAATTGGTTTGGGGAAAAAGGAGTTAAATAGGAATTTCTATGGATTAGGGAAGATGGAGACTCACATCTTTCCAAACTAGCAAATAATTCTAAAGGGAGGCTAGTCCTAATTCCTAGGAGGGATTAAATAGAGGAGAAATCCCTATGTGGCCAGCCATGGGCTGTTGGGCTAGGGTTAGGGCTCTACAAGTGTTGGGTTGGGCCTCTAAGGCTTAAGTCACAAGTCATGACTTGTGAAATCACAAGCCATTTCCTATTCAAATAAATTCCTAATTTCCCCAAAATAATTCTAATGGGTTTGATGTCACTAACTTAGGTCAAGCTAGGGTTACTTAACCTAACCAAGTAGTCATGACCTAGGTTAGCCTCTAGGACGGTCTCCAAAGTCAACACTAGTCAAAGTCTAAAATAGCACCAAATCAAATATACTAAAAATCACTGAAAATTCCTAATAAATATAATTAGTACTAACTATCACTAACCTTGTGTCACGACCCGCACCCAGTATGGGGGCACGAGAAGTGGGTACGTCCAGCCTACGCCGCAGTGTCGGCGGTAGTAAGATGTCCTAGGTTGCTAACTAATCTCATGCAGTGAGTATAAAAAGTACTTGTCCAGATATCAGCTCCGAATGGAGGGCAAGTAAAAGGGTATGATCACAGTCTAAAACACGAAAAGATAACACAGAAGTTATACCTAAGGAATTAAAGACAACAACAACTAACTACTAAAATAATACAATATCTCAAACCAACTTAATACAAACTCAATACCTTAACTTTAATACAACAAGCCAAAACATGAAAGCTAAAGTAGTCTACTAGCTAATCTCCTGAATCACTCCTGAGAGTCGGAACCAAAGGTAGCTAATCCCTCGCCAGGTCCATGGTAAGCAGGGCATGTGTCCTCATGATTATCATCTGTAATATTTTCAACAGGTCCAATCAGGACGGGAACAAGTACAACTCATCTAGAAAAACCCAAGTAAATGACAAAGAACTATAAAGCAGTTATAGACAGTTTTATTGACGAGCATGACAGTTTTATACAGGTAATGAGGCATAGAGACACAGTGAGACACAAGAAAAGAAAGATAACTAAAACAAGAGAAGAATCATAGCAATGAAGACTGTAATAAAAGCTAACTGAACTAGAATATCATGTGTGAGTCCAGACAGTACGATATAAGTCTAATATAATCCCAGTGTGAGTCCAGTCCATATAATCCGATACCAGATGATTTTCGGTACAAGATGAGTCCAACAGTGATCAATGAATCCAGGGTGAGTCCAACTATGATCTAACAGTGTGTTTTAAAATACCGAGGTCGACATGCAAACGGCTGTAGGTATCAGGCACATCTCTCACTGATCGGGCAAGAGATGGCTATGCTTCCGGTAGATTCCAGTGGGAGATTTCGGATTTGGGGTATGTCTACATGTCTTACTCAATATTTTCCCGCCCAGCAAGTGAATCCAAAATCGACAAAAAGAATCGAGATGAGTCTGGCCAATACATGATGATTCCAGAAATGATTCCGGAATGATACCAATGACTCCAGTAATAGAGGCCAGTAAGTAAAGTATGTGTCGATTCATGAATCCAGAAATATCCATACGTGTTGATACAGAGAATCAAATAGAACTAACTAGAACTGAAATACAGTAATCGACAAATAAATGAGAGAATTATCAGAGAATGTACTCGCCTGTTACTCTGGAAAGAGTAGTGTAATATCAGATGTATGTACCAGGGTCACAATGTCCTAAAATAGAGCAATACAGTTATGACATGTCCAAAATGATGGTAAATGAAATCTATAATGCAATCTATATGAATTCTAAGCCAATCTAGGTCAAAGTCAAACTTGGTCAACACTACAGTCAAACTAAGTCAAATCAAGTCATACTAGGTCACAAGAAGTTAAACTAAGTCATACAAGGTCAAACAAGGTTAAACAAGTCTAATCTAGGTTAAAGTCAACTCTTGGTCAAATATTCTAGCCAAACTAGTTAAGTTATCTAGGGTTTAGTCAACAATGGTCAGATTAGTCAATATGGTCAAACTAGGTCAAAGTCTAGGTCAATCTTAGACTAACTAAGGTTTTGGTTAATCATAGACTAGTCAATAAGGTAATTAGGTTAATCTTGACTAATGGTCAACATCCAGTCAAACTCTATAAGGCTAACTCAACCCATCATAGGCTAACATGTCTTAGGATACCTAAGATACTATACTACAATTACCTATACAAAGTATACCACACATAAATACATATAGTACAATACCAACCTTAATTCTATAATCAAGCTAATCCCATTCTCCAACTCAAGTCATGACTCAACTCTAAGTATCTCACTTAACCCCATACATATCTTCATCTATATAGGATTACCCTCATAATCCATATGGTTAACCTAATCATCTAGTTAGGGTTTAGTCAAACCTTAGTCAAATAGTCCTTCTATGTTCATCCAAGTCATTTCTAGGTCAATTAGGTCAAGGTTTGACCTATAGTTGACTTTGGTCAACCCTTAGTCAACAAGGGTCAACTTGCTATTTAAACTAGGTCTACTAAGCCTATTGGTCAATTCTAACTTGCTACTAACCATAGGCTAGTAATCCTAGGGCACTATGATATATAAACATTACCTATATACATAGGCCATAGGCTAAGACATCAAGTCTATAACATATATGTTTACATATCCCATATATAGTCAACTATATATATATAATACCATAATCTATATATGTATATATATATGTACCCATACACATCTATACAACCCTATATAGCCAACCTACATGATACCCACATATAGCCCCTCTATATATATACAATACCTATATATATATATATATATATATATATATATATATATATATATATATATATATATATATATATATATATATATATATATATATATATATATATATATATATATATATATATATATATAATCTACATGTATACCCAACTATATATATAATACCATATATACCCAACTATACATATGCCAATATCTATATACATAACCAACTAAATATATATATATATATACCCATTCACATATATTTAATACCCTTATATATATATAACTATACATATATATATATACAATATTACTACATAGGCCTATAGCCTAGGTAATACTCATATATCCTATAGTTTATGTATATAGATACAATATATTATCTAATACAATATATATATATAACATATATATATATATATATATATATATATATATATATATATATATATATATATATATATATATATATATATATATACAAACTCATATAAATATAATACATATATGTAGAGGGAAAGAGAGGAAGGGAGAGAGTGAAAGAGAGAGTGTTAACAGTGAGAGAGAGAGGGAATGGGCTGGACAGTGAAGGGGGGGGGGGGGTTTAATCTCAGAAATTCTGAGATGGGTACACACACACACATACACAATCACATATATACATATATATGTATATACACACACAACTACACCTATACACTACCATTTATCCCCAAAACTCACCCACACTCACATATACATATATACTACGTATATACATACTAAAATACACTAATACAAAGTATAAAACATAATCAAAATCGATTTGAAAATCGTTTTTGCAAAAACTGAAAATCCTAAAACCTGGAAACTATGGGCTGTGAACTCGAAGCTAGGATAACCCGATTTCATACACTAAAACGAGCTAAGGCTCGATTCAAATGGTTGGTAACTGGTGCCCCATACATATACTAGTGTCCTAGGTACCTGACACGACACTACGACACGAATTTATGTGTCAAAACACACAAAAACCTCACTCGGGTAAATCCTGACACGCGCACGAAACCACAGTATCGTGCACGCGTGCAGTCCACTCTAGGACACGATACACACACACTCGTGTCACGTGATCGTGTCAGAAGGTGCGCCTAGGGGTAGGGTACGTGTCCAATACCCTGATTCGTGTCCACGTGTCGTGTAGAAAGGACACGAGTCGCGTATCAGAGACCTAAAATCGTGCATTCAGACTGCGTCGTGCACGCGGTCGAGTGTCTCGTGTTCACGACACAGGACACGACACACCACGTGCTTGTGTCCTGGGGTTCGCCCAATGATGGGCTACACATGTGTCAGCCTGATACGTGTCCACGACTCGTGTGCGTGGGATACGAGGCTCGTGTCCTAGTCGAAAATTCGACTGAACATGCGTGTAGGTGTCCAGTGCGTGTCCCGTGCGAGTGAGTTTTCTCACTCGACACGACACGAGAAGTCGTGAGATTTTGGAGGCATGTTTGCAGACATTGCCCCCGTATCCATGCCAAATTTGGCGTGTCGAAGTACTCTGTGCAGTGAGCACGAAGGGTGTGGTAGCAGGGCACTGTGCGCAAGCCTCGTGCAGTGAGTTCGTGTCCGTTTTGGACACGAACACGACTCAGAAATGTGTTCAGTCCACTTGGGTTGTGACCTACTAGTCTAGGGCTACCCAAATATGTAATTTGTTTTACAAAATAACAAAGTTTAATCCTAAGTGACATTTCACCAAACACTGCAATTAAGACACAGACACGTGTCCGATACGGACACCAAACCAAGCCTATTTCCTACCAAACTTGACCCACAGTTAGGGTATACCTATATGCATGCAACCATGAAGAGAAAACACAATAATAACTAGGTTTAGGGACATCTACCTATGAGTGCAAAATCCTCAATATTAGGCCTTTTTGAATGAAAACCCCCTTCAACTCCCAATGTCCAAAGCTCCACAAATCCTTGCTAGCAAGCCATAACTAGTATCCTCTAGTGTAGGGGAGTCTAATGCAAGAAACTAGGCTCAATTTGGAGTCCAAATGATTAAGTGGTGAGGGTGTGAAGTTGTGGAAAAAACTTGATTTTTAGTGTAAAGGAAAGGGGCTTTTGATGAGGGGGTGTGATTATATAGAGGGGGGGGTAGGGTGTTGGCTGCCATGGGGGGGTAGGGTAGATATTTAGGGTCCCCTCCACCTTGCTAACTTAGCCCCTAAGGCTTTGACTAGGTAGATAGATATTTCTAGGTTTTCTAAATATCTAAGAAAGTAATATCTTAGATATTTCCAACCTAAGATATTTACACATAAGTTAACATCTAACATTAGCCTCCTAGGTTAGTGACTAATCTCTAGGTTAGGGTAAACTAGGTTAGGGACTAACATGACACTAATCAAATAATTAAATAATAATAAAAACACATAAATCCAAATAATTCCTAATAAATCCTAGAAAATTACCAAAATACCCTTTAGGCTAAAAAGCCCTAATTTGATGTTCTAAACCTATGGCTAGGCTCACATGATCATGGTTAGTTTCTAGGTTATGAAATCTCTAGGGTTTACACTAGGGTTATACTAGTAAAATCACAAAGTCATAAGCCATGACTTAGAAAATAGTTTTAATCTAACTAAAAATCACCAAAATTCATAACATGACTAAATCACCATTAATAAATAATAAAAATAATAATTTTTCAAAAATACCCCAATTTCAGAAAATTGGGTGTTACACCTTGGTTAGCTAAGACTAGCTATGACTAATCTAGGTTAAGTCCAAACCAAGCTAGGCTAATCACAATACATGGCAATCAATTAAATAATATTAAAATCACACCATTCTTAATAATACATTAAATTCCAAATAATATATAGTAAATTCAATTAAATTCAAAATGACAAAAATACCCTCGAACTGTAAATGATAAATGAAACACCCTAATCACATGGCTAGGCTCTAGGTTAAGCTGTCTCTAGTGTTACACTATTAAAACACCAAAATCATAAGTCATGATTTAAAATAGTCTTAAAATGATTTAAAAATTACCAAAAATTATATCATGATTTAAATATCATTATTAAAAGATTAAAAATTATAAAATTTTAAAATTATCCTCATTTAGAAAACTGGGTGTTACAATCCTACCCACCTTAGAAAAATTTCGTCCTCGAAATTAAGATGATCGTACCCCTTCTAGGTCAAACCCAAACAATCAAGGTCAAAAGAGAACTTATCTAAATCATGCAATTGGAAGGATAACATATAGGATTTGGTAAGTGGTATCAGTCTGAGGTCTCATCTAGTTACACCAACTATGCTACAGTACTAGGCAAACACAAGGTATCAAATCATACAAGCAAGGGATGCATCAATATTCTCAAAAAGGGATACTAAGGTTAGGTCAAAACTCACCTATAGCTAGGTCTGAGGACTAGAGCTCCCTCCTGGAAGCAGGGCCCTGGTTGGGGTAGGTATATCAGGACAGTGTTGCATCCAGTGTGCAGTTGACCCATAGAATAGGCACAATCCTAGCTCTTTCTACAGAAGTTCCACTTGTGCCCAGACTTCTTACAGTAGGTACAGATAGGCTCTGGCTCAGCTGGCCTCTGCTGGACAGGAGACTGGGCTGGGTATGATGATATAGGCTGGATATATAGGTACTCCTCAAACTCTGGGTAGGACTGGATACTGCTCCTTGCCCTCTTGGAGCTAGGCTCTCTTCCTGGAAGCACAGAGTCCCGCAGACGTAGCAGCCTCTGGTATTGCTCCCTCATGGCCTCATCATGAACTCTCTGTGACTCCAACATCCTTTCTTGGAAATATTCAAACACCTGGGCTGCGTCAAGTAACAAACCTCCGGGTAGTGCAGTATGGGGTACCATCTCAAGGGGTGGGGAAAGGCTCTCGGTCTCAGGAAAATCTGCAGCTCTCTCCTGAATGACAGGAGATGAAGGAAGACTCTCTGGCAAGGCTACCACCATCTCCTCAATGGCGGGAGGTGCCACCACCCCCTGATCAGATAGAGGAATCACTACCTCCTGAATAATAGGAGGTAGAAGCACACTCTCAGTAGCTGCAGCTGTCACGCCCCGCTCTCGAATAATCGGATACGAGTCGGACACGCCCAGCCTTCGTCGTTGGACACGATGAAGTAAGCTGTACAATACTAAAGAAAACTCACAGTCACAATGTAATGTAAACCAGAACACAGTATTTTATAACGTTCCCAGAAATTACCAATATCCATCAAGTTTTAAAATACAAACTCAGCCGGAGACAAATCCGGTCCAAAGAAATAATATACAATACTGAATCTCTAAGATACAATCTCCAGAAAAATAAACTGAAATAAGTAAAAAGCTGCAAAATCCAAGCAATCACCAGCTACATGTAATCTCCCACTCACCTGCAACGATCCTATCAGGAAAAGAGCAAAGTACAACCCTGACTAGACCATATACAATGTAATCTGTGATCCAGAGTATAAGGTGAAACAGGAATACCAAAAAGCTAGAACATAAAATGAAACTGAAACTGTGGTACCAGAAATGAAATGTAAAACTGCAGGCAATGGATGACAATCAAGATGCTAGACAATGAACACGGCTATCAATGTACAAGGCAATCAATCACGACAATCAATATGCAATTGTGACAATTTTGAAATATTAAAACTAATGTGTGACCGGCTTAGGAACAATCAATCAATCAATCAATCAATGAGTCAATTCTACATGGTACGGCTTCATCGTACGTGATGTGTACGATTAGGCTATCTTCAATACCTATGTTGGGTGTGGTCACACAAAAGCTAATATTTCTCCCAATCCCGCAATAAACAATGATGCACAAGCAATGAACAATGACACAAGACAATCGTGTGTAATTCGTGTCCGATATGAGAACATGGCACATAAAGGTAAGATAGAAAACAAGGTACAAGTCAAGTCAGTGTACTTGCCTCGGTTTGGTTGCACGGGAGTAGTACTGCTTGGTTGCAAGTCACCTGGTAATATTTTGTACAATGATCAGGGTTTTGAATAAGACAATTATCTAATATTGCTAACAAGTTATCCATAAACTAGCTAAAGAAAATATACTAGCTATATATATCCTCGAAGAAATAATTACTAGTAAAAACTTTAATTATTTCTAGAATTATTAAAACATTTGCTAGTAAAAATAATTATAACTATATAACTTTTAGAAACATTTTTGATATACTAAAATAATTTAGCAAGAAAATACTAGAACATTTAAAACAACCAATAATATATACCAAACGATATAATTTCTATAACAGAATAATTTTAGCAAATAGTTTATATTTGATAACTACTTATGAAAATATTTGCCATCTAGAATATAATTACTAACAATATTATTCTAGTATAGACACTATATTTTAATAACAATTATATAAACATTTTATTACTAGATAACTATATTTAGAATAGAAAAATCGATAAAGTATATTTTACTAATTTTACACTTAAAAAATATTAATCATAATAGAGTAACCATTTCTTTTACTAAACTTTTGTTATAAGGCTAACTAATGACAACAAAATAATGCTAAGATAATAATAGCCCAAGGTCCCTATATCCAGTCCACAGAATTGGCCCAAAGCCCACAGAACTCAGCCTACATGTTACATTTAAACAGAATCCTTACAATTCCTTTCTCTTAATCTGGCTTAGCCCAACAATTACCCAGCCCCTTAACTTTAAGTCCATCAGCCCAATCCTTATTCTCTCTGTTAACTAATAATTTAAACCTATTATTTCTTAAAACCGATCAGCCCAAACAAACAGCCCACTTCGGTTGGCCCGAAACCCGGCCCAAACTTCCTTAACATAAAACCCATTCGTTTCTCTCTCCTCTCAGTCATTTCTCAACCAACCGACCAAAATTCTCCCCACAACTTCCAGGACCCAGCAGAAGAGTCCAGAGACAGCACGTCTCTCGTCTTCTCCGGCGAGAGACCGTCTCCGGCGAGAGACTGCGTTCCCGTCTCCGTCTCCATCTTCTTCCTCTGCTTCTTCTTCTTCCTCCGTCCAGACTTCCAGAGTACACCCTAACCCTAGGATCCATCCTCTTCCTCTCGTCTCTTCTCCTCCAGCTTCTCATAGCTAGGAAAACCCTAACCCTAGTAGATCTTCTTCCTCACTTCGTCTTCTCCGGCGAGGAAAAACCTAGATCTAGGTCTGAAACCCTAAGTTTTAGGTCAATCTCTCCGGCCTTCCAACTCCTCCTCCTCAGCCTGAAACCCTAACCCTAATATTTTCTTCTCCATGGCCGCAGTCTTCGTCTTCCTCCTCCAGGCCCAAATCAAAACCCTAACTCTAATACTTCATCTTCTTCTGCTTCATCTTCTTCCTCCTCCAGTCTCCTAGCCCCATCTCGAAACCCTAGGTCATCACCCTCCCATGGCCGCCTGGGTTCGAAACCCTAACCCTAAGTTTTCAGCCTTCACTCTCCTTCCCAGTCCTCACAAACCCTAGGTTCTACTCTGGAAACTCTAGATCCAAATACAAACCCTAGATCTACAGAGAAACAAGGAAGAGAAGGGTTCAAGAAGGATCGAAAAGAGGAGCTCACCAGCTGTAACACCCAGTTTTCCAGATGAGGGTAATTTTGAAATTTTATAATTATAATTATTAATTATTGATATTTATTTCACATTATGATTTTTGGTGATTTTTAATTATTTTTAAACTATTTAAAAACTGCTTTGAGTCATGACTTGTGATTTTGATGTGCTGTTAGTGAAACCCTAGTGACTGCATGAACTAGAGCCTAACCATGCCATTATGATGATTTAATTATTATTTTAGCCTAGGGGTATTTTGGTCATTTTGACTTAATTGAATTATTTGATGATTTATGGAATTGGTGAATTTTTGGTTGACTTGACTTGTTGAGACCTAGTGAGCTAGCATAGAAGCTAACCCCAGCTATGGTAACCCTAGTCTAACTTAGGTTAACCTACATTTAGTCATTAGAAACTAATTTTAGAATGAGGGGATTTGGTTTAGTGCATTTAAGTCATTGTTTCATGAAATGACTTATGGCTAAATGGTTTAATTGATCATGACTTAAGCCCATGGTCCATTTAGTGAACCCTAACCCTAATTAATGAACCTATGAACAGTCACATAGGGATCCCCACCCTATTTAAACACTTGTTCATTAGGGCTTGCCTCTTTTTTCATTCCTACACTTGGAGAAAAGAAAGGTAAGTTTTCCCCTTCCAAAAAATCCTATTTTATTCATTTGATCTCCTTTTTCATCCTAGTCTTTTGCATTGGGTTCTAAATTGAGTTTATGGACTGTTGGTGGAGAGCCATTTCAGTTTGGGATCAATTTGGAGCTTTTGGGCCATCAAGAAGAATACCCCCCATTGGAGCTTTTCCATGCAAATTGCACCAATAGGTAAAACCCTTTAAATTAATTTAAATTTCTATTTTCTTTGCATTTAGGGCTAGATCTAGGAGTCCCCTAGCTGTCCCTGGAAATTGGGCATAATTCGTGTCCATTACGTGTCCATATCGGACACGTATCAAACCCATAGGCTAGGTGTTCGACGAAATGCTCCAACCGTTTCGATTTGCAAATTTTGCAAATCTATTTGAATAGAATCCTAGATCTAGGGTTTGCTTAGTGATTTCTGTGTTTTCTTCCTAATTTTTGTGTCGTGTCGTGTCCACACGAGGATACGAACACGCTGTCTGTGCACTGTCCCTGTGTCCTGCATCACGGGGTCTGTTTCTCCTGACACAGGACACGAGGACACACGAGATTTTGGGTGAGTGTTGGGGCAGTGACTGCCACCATGCTCCCAAAATTTGGGAGCCTCTCGTTTTGTGTGCGAGAAGAAATCCTCCTCGCACTGGTCGTACGGGCCGCGTGCGAGCTGCTGTGCGCGCTCGTTTTTCTGCTCTGACACGCACTTTTATATTGGACACGGGGACACGGGGATGCAGTACAGGGCCATGGACACGTAGCCCTATATGTGGCGAACATATGGGCACGAGCACGAGTCGTGTCGTGCCCTGTGTCACGCGCATGACACGCGTGCATGCGTGCACGACGCAGCACACTGTCCTGTGCGTCTGTGAGTGTTGGAGTGGTTTGGACACGCTCGTGTCCACTTGGTTGGACACGAATGCATTGTTTGACACGTGCACATGTGTGAAATTTATTACCAACCACTTAATTGGTGTTTTAACATGATTTTGATTTCAAAATAGGTTTTCCCTATTTCAACTGATACGTAGTGTACTGTTTTGTAAATTCTAAAATTAATCCCTGTGTAAACCGATTTCTCAATGTTAAATTGCCATGTTGATTCTTACACATGTGTATTATACTATTATAATGTTGATTGTTGGCTGTGTAGGATTTTTAAAGTTCGAATTAGATTTTGGGTTGTTAAATCGACATGAAGCCTGTCACTGATTTATTTTCCATTTTTTTTGATAGTTTCGATTTGAGTTGGATACACTATGTTCATTCCACATTTCTATGATTCACTCCTCTCACACATTGCTACACACATGCTCTGACATAGTACACATGGTTGCACTCTCAACCTGACACTGATTTTGATACCCTAAAACCTGTGAATACTTGACACGTGAGCACAGTTACTGATTTATGGAATTACATGAATTTTGAACCAATTTCCATGATTCAATGCAAAGAGAAGTTCTTACATATGTATTAGATGATTTTCATGATAATTTCAACTGTAATTGTTAACTAGATGGTTATCTGGATTTATATTTGGGTTCTTGTAATTGGTCTTCGAATGATTGGGTTTTTCGAAATAGGTTTTGGAGTTTATGTGTTAACTATTATTGATATTACAACTGTCAGTTAATCCTGATATTGAATCCCTATTTAAAACAGATTTATGTTTAAACTACCATGGTTAGATTCATGTGAAGGGTTTAGTTTACTGAACCGAGAACGATATTGGATTGGAGATTTTGGTTTTGAGTTTTGTTTCAATTTAAGTTGTGTTTGGTGTTAGTTTTCACATGATTCCTGAGATTTGTTCATATCCCACATCACACACAGGTGACTGACACTTCATTTTCTGAGAACACAGTCCTGAGACTTGAACTGTAATGCCCCGTCCCGCAAAGTCAATCGGAGAAATCGAAACGCCAACGGCGTTGGAACTTAGCCTGGCAACGGCTGCTCGAAGGCTCGCTCGTCCGAGGCGACTCCTCGCACAGGTGGGGGAGTTTCGGTGAACTTGCTTCATCTTAGCCTTCACTTAATAACTCGCAATGTTTTAAACTTGCACTGGTAGGCTAATCTAAAAGCTACGCACCAACATAGCTAAGGGAATAATCCCGTCGGGTCGGAATGTATTAGAACATGGAAAATGGTCCCACGGTCTTCATAGAAGTCGGCTCAGCGTGCTTTCAAATGACACTCAATCCTTCGATCCCGTGGCTTGGGAGAAGGACGTTGGCTTAAGTTAAGTTGTCCCGACACTTGAAATAGCCTAAGCCTTAGGAGTCGTCTGCGTGAATGCTTGTTAAAGCATGCACGGTCCCGTCATGTTGTCCCGACACTCAGATCAGCCAAGTCATAGGCGTCGCCCACAGAAATGCTTAACAAAGCATGCACGGTCCCGTCCCGCAAGGCTTGGCATAGCCTTCGCACGTCCCGCAAGTTAAGTCGTCTCGCACGGCTCGTTGGCTTAAGTCTAGGCACCCGAAAAGTTGGTTGTCCAAGTCGACCCCGTGCCTAGCACGTTCCCTCGATGCGGAGCTCGGCGTAGCCCTCGCTCGTCGAGTCATCGCCTGAACAAGTTAGATAAGTGTTGCGTTGGGCTATCAAAGCCATTTCTAGCACTGTCCCGCTCTATCTGCGGTTGTCAAGTCGCGTAGTCCCTTGAGAGCAAGGCTCGCCGTATAAGTCTATGACTTGAGCGTTAGCGTCGCCTATAGAACCAGGCTTGTCTAAGGCACGAGAGACTTGTAATTTGGCCTTGCGCCCACAAATGTAATCTTGAGTTCAATATCAATAAAAGAGCTTCTTTTGAATGACTTGTGTTCATGTGTTCTTCTTTAATTCCGCTGCAATGTATTCAATGTTTCTGCTTGGAACTTCTGTGCGACGACCCCGTCGCCGTCGATGTAATCGGCCGTTATGGAACTGCCTTGCACGAGCGCAATCTAAGCTCGTGCGGCATCACGCCTTAGCGAGGACGATCGCTCCTACGGGAGCGGGGCGTGACATAATGGTATCAGAGCATGGCTTTATGTCCTTGGACTTCACGTCAATTTTTCAGTTTTGAAAGCTCGTCGATGGAAAATAAGTATGCGCTCTCTCTCGATTGTCCCTCGGCATGTCCATACAATAAGTCTAAATATTTTTGAAAGCTCATATAAGCGTTCAATCGAACGCATCGATAGGCAATAGCCTTTGTGCCGAACGGTGTCGACTTGTCTTGAATGAAAATGCATGCTAAAGTTAACAAGTCGCGCGTGTGCCCGAATAGTCCTACGTCGACCTTAGAAGTCACGTGCATGCCTAACTAGTCCCGCATTGACCCTAGCAATTGAGCGTGCAAACTCGAATATAGTCCGCACGAGATAGCCATGCGTACGGCCTTTTGGCTAAGTTGCGTTGCGCATCGCGCACCTTGACCCTTGGTGCAAACGAATCGCGAGCGATATTAGGTATCGTTCGGTTGGGAACGGAGATGCACTTAGTGTGTCTATCGATAGGAACACTATCGAGTTAACGCTTAGGCGTACACGAAAGATTAACTTGGATCTCGAGGAAATAGTACGAACGACTTAGTGCGTCGTTGCGACGCGAGCGACTACGCTAGCGATTCGTCGAACGAATCCGAGGGATATCTTAGAGAATGACGCGAACGTGATTGAGGATTAGATCGGATGGCTCGAATCCGAGTGGTGTATGGTTTGTTTTGGAAATCATTCGAGCAAATATTGAGGATTACGAGTAGGTCGACGAGGCGATGCGATCGCGCAAAGCCTTAGAACACGTCACGCTTAGTTGGTCGTGACTTCGAATGTCCCAAACGAGCATCTCGTTCGGACGACTTGCGAATAGGTAACGCGAGTTAGAAAACGATATCGAAATGATTCGGAACGATGAATGAAAATGAATGGTCTTGATCGAGGAAACTTAGAGGATCGCGCGTACGATATCAGATTGATGCAAATGAAATGTGACTTGAGTTTTGAACAATGATCTTGAAATAGGCTTGAGGAATAGCTATAAAACTTGATCTTGAATATCGAGGAAATTATGGGATATCCAGTCCGAACAATAATATCAGTCGCACGACTCGAAATTGGTTGCAAAGAAAGATCGTCAGGTTACGCATATCGTCGATGGTATTGAGGCGTATCAAAGATCGATATGCGATAACTCGGGGGTACTCTGACTTGGCGAATGACGATCGTGCAAAATGTCATTGTTCCGATGGATGCTATACTCGGGATATTAAAACGTGTTAAGGAAAATAGAAACTTGGCTCGAGGATTTTCTTGTTGAATGAATGACGGTCGGACTATCGAACTTGGCTTGGATGAAAATGAAATGTTTGGATTTGCTTCGTCGATAACCACAACTTCGACATTCTTGTCTTATACGAGCGCAACCCCAGCCTCACACATGCGTCGTGCCGACTCGGGTGATCACTCCGCGTGAGCGCTGGTATGGTGATTCATACAGCGGGAGTGATTGAACTTGCATGGCGTGGCAATCTGATTGCTTCGACTTGTGGTTTGACGCGGAGGTGACTCGAGAATGATTTTGGGTGCTTGAAAGATTGAACTTGAGGATTGAGTAGGTCCAATTCGCGTATCGAGAATGAGTTAGTCTAAACTCAAACGAGCGTTACGTTCCGATGAGAATGATTATTCCGCGGGAGCGTTACATGGTGATTCATGAACCACCGTGGATAATCGGACTCGCGTGAGATTGGGACGCAACGTATTGTCAAAGCTAGATGACCTCGTGATCGAATACATGAATTGGTTAGACTGGGTGATAAGAATGGATTCGAATATGCACAACGAAAAGCGTTGATGCGAATAGGTGATCGTGCTCGATGTTTAGAAATCTGAGTGACGCGAGCTTGGGTAGAAAATCCCGTACTACCGACTTTGGTTTGACCCTAGGATTGGGGTCAATGTTGGCATTATTGTTGGGGAACTATGATTCCAATCCTGACATTGACTTAGCCTCGTAAAGATTGGCCTAGCGGTTAGGCGAAACGCCCCTATTGCAGAGTTATCAATCGAAGAATTGATCTTGAGGATTGGTTTGAATGGATAGCATGAGTCACGAACGTAGGAAACCCTGCTCACGAGACTCGGCTGACATGCATATATTTCAGGGACGCCTGGGTATGTGCACGATACGACTCGAGTGAGAATGACAAATCTATCATACGGCTTGGCTGAATGCATGTATTTTGGGGATGCTTGGAATGCGTGCACGATCCAGCCAAGTGATACAATGAGTTCAAACAAGACTTGAAAGATGGAAGTGTGTCAAGATCTGGAAATCGTGTTAACGAAAAGAACGATAATAGTACGAGCGTGGCTCGGACTCAAGGAAACGCGTAGGCGTATCTCGCTCGACTGTTAAGTCCCGTGTTTAGGCTCGATTAAGTCTTGGCCATAGAAATGATAGGATGGCTTGCCACCAGGAAAGTCTCGAGGACAAGACTTGTTCTAAGTGGTGTATGTTGTAGTGTCCCGTCCCGCAAAGTCAATCGGAGAAATCGAAACGCCAACGGCGTTGGAACTTAGCCTGGCAACGGCTGCTCGAAGGCTCGCTCGTCCGAGGCGACTCCTTGCACAGGTAGGGTAGTTTCGGTGAACTTGCTTCATCTTAGCCTTCACTTAATAACTCGCAATGTTTTAAACTTGCACTGGTAGGCTAATCTAAAAGCTACGCACCAACATAGCTAAGGGAATAATCCCGTCGGGTCGGAATGTATTAGAACATGGAAAATGGTCCCACGGTCTTCATAGAAGTCAGCTCAGCGTGCTTTCAAATGACACTCAATCCTTCGATCCCATGGCTTGGGAGAAGGACGTTGGCTTAAGTTAAGTTGTCCCGACACTTGAAATAGCCTAAGCCTTAGGAGTCGCCTACGTGAATGCTTGTTAAAGCATGCACGGTCCCGTCATGTTGCCCCGACACTCAGATCAGCCTAAGTCATATGCGTCGCCCACAGGAATGCTTAATAAAGCATGCACGGTCCCGTCTCGCAAGGCTTGGCATAGCCTTCGCACGTCCCGCAAGTTAAATCGTCTCGCACGGCTCGTTGGCTTAAGTCTAGGCACCCGAAAAGTTGGTTGTCCAAGTCGACCCCGTGCCTAGCACGTTCCCTCGATGCGGAGCTCGGCGTAGCCCTCGCTCGTCGAGTCGTCGCCTGAACAAGTTAGACAAGTGTTGCGTTGGGCTATCAAAGCCATTTCTAGCACTGTCCCGCTCTATCTGCGGTTGTCAAGTCGCGTAGTCCCTTGAGAGCAAGGCTCGCCGTATAAGTCTATGACTTAAGCGTTAGCGTCGCCTATAGAACCAGGTTTGTCTAAGGCACGAGAGACTTGTAATTTGGCCTTGCGCCCACAAATGTAATCTTGAGTTCAATATCAATAAAAGAGCTTCTTTTGAATGACTTGTGTTCATGTGTTCTTCTTTAATTCTGCTGCAATGTATTCAATATTTCTGCTTGGGACTTCTGTACGACGACCCCGTCGCCGCCGATGTAATCGGCCGTTATGGAACTGCCTTGCACGAGCGCAATCTAGGC
Organism: Iris pallida; assembly: GCA_029216955.1. Lineage (NCBI taxonomy): Eukaryota > Viridiplantae > Streptophyta > Magnoliopsida > Asparagales > Iridaceae > Iris > Iris pallida. The sequence goes on from JANAVB010010199.1 coordinate 1,386,512, forward strand.
TCGTGCGGCATCACGCCTTAGCGAGGACGATCGCTCCTACGGGAGCGGGGCGTGACATGAACCCTGGATTTTAAATTCCAGTTTCTATATTGATTTGAGAGTTAATTGCCATGGTTGATCCATCACACACATTGAAAATCTTAAGGTTTGTACACATTGACACCATGCTTTCCACTGGTTTTTGCACTGTCATATGAACACTGTAAATCTGAGAACAGGGTTCATTATACCCACTGCCATTCCAGTCACACCCTTATCCCAGATTTCACTACACCCACCCTATGCCACTTTCATGTTAACTATCACACACACACAAATTTTCTTGTACCTTTGACACACACTTTGCATTTGAACCTGAGAACAAGTGAGAGGGGTAGATGGTTTGAAGGGAGAGTGTTATAGAGAGGAGAATAGAGAGTAGAAGAGAGAGTGAGGAGAAGAGAAGGGAAGGGACTGCTGCCCCCATAGCAGCAGCAGTAAAAGATGCATTCACAGCAGCTAGGAGGGGCTGTAGGCAGCCCTGCTTCAAGGCAATTGACCCTCCTCTCCACTCCATGCATAGCCATACATTTCAGTCCCATTTCAGTCCACATTTCACCCTCTACTTCACCTCATTCACAGCCCCTTCACCCATTCATTTGAACCTCCATATCAGTCTATTTGATCCACACTTGACAGCCCTTGAATTCATGTTTGAGTGTATTGGTTCGTTAGGATATATGTTGTGTGTGAGGATATTTGTTAGTAAGGTAAGTTAGTGTTAGAGTAAGGTATTGTTAGAAATGTTAGAAGGGTATTGCTAGATGTTGTATTATATAAGATATGGTATTGAGTTGTTTAGCTAGATATTGTATAGATAGATTGAAGTCTATGTATAGGGGTTAGATGAAAGAAGAGGATTTAAATGCAAGTTTAGGAAGTGAAGGGGGATGCAGCAATTGAGTGTATTATGATCCTATGGGTGAGCCTTGTGTGTGAGGATAGGATTGAGGGCAAAATATTGTAGGATACATATATGTATAGGCATGGGATATATATGAGTTTAGAGTGTGCCTAGGCAACTAGGTAGGAGTATATAGGTACAACCTATAGCAATATATGGATAGATGTGTGCATGGGCACAGGGTAATTGGTATATTGGTATGAGCTTATATCTATGTATAAATATTATGGTGCATAGCATGATGTATTAGCTAGAGGTATCTAATATTAACTAGGATAACTTGGTATGACCTAGTATAGACTAGAATACCTTGGTAAGGCAAGGTATGGATCCAAAAACCTAGGAATGATCTAGAATTGACTCATTCGACCAGTTTGACCTAGCTTGACCTAGTTTGACCTAGACAATTGACCGAAATTGACTTAGAGTTGACTTTGACCTAGATTGGCCTAGAAATCATGTAGATTGCATCATAGCCATCATTTGCTTTGTTTTAAACATGTTATAACCTGTACTATTCTATTTAGGACATTGTGACTCCGGTGCAGACATCTGACATTACACTACTCTTTTCAGAGTATCAGGCGAGTACATTCTCTGATAGTTCTCTCATTTATTTGCCAGTTACTGTATTTCAGTTCTATTTAGTTTTATGTGATTCTCTGATACCACACGTATGGATATTTCTGGATTCATGTATGCGACACACTCACCATATTATCTGGCCTCTATTACTGGAATCACTGGAATCATTCTGGAATCTATTTCTGGAATCATTATATTTTGGCTGGACTCATCTCGATTCTCGTGTCGAATCCTGGATTCATTTGTTTACGGGACGGGGAAATATTGAGTAAGACATGTAGACATATCCTAAATCTGGAATCTCCAACTGGAATCTACTGGAAGCATAGCCATCTCTTGCCTGATCAGTGAGAGGTGTGCCTGATTATCCACAGCCGTTTACATGTCGATCTCGGTATTTTAAAACACACTATTATATTAGCTGGACTCACCTGGATTCTTGATCACTACCTAGAATCATCTGGTACTGGATTTATCTTGTATTAGATTCATCTCGTACTGGATTATAGCAGTTTACACTTGTTTACATTTACTGCCTGGACTTATCATGTTACTTTAGTTCAGCTAGATTTATTTACAGTCGTCATTGCCATCATTCTTCTCTTGTTTAGTTACTTTACTTTCCTTGTATCTTACTGTTTCTCTATACCATCACCTGTATATAAACTGCCATATTCATCAATAAAACTGTCTATAACTGCTTTATAGTTCCCTGTCATTTACTTGGATTTTTTTGATGAGTTGTACTCATTCCTGTCCTGACTGGACATGTTGAAAATTTTAAAGATGATTGCCCTGAGGACACATGCCCTACATTTTACTAAGGAGATGGCTTAGCTACCTATGGCCCCGACACTCAGGAGTGATCGGGAGTTTAGTTAGTCTGTCCTGTTTTAGTTTTCTGTTTAGATCTGGAGTTGTATATAGAGATTTGAGACTTGAGATGTATTTGAGATTGTTGAGTTTGTTGTTATTTTTATTAGTAGTTTTGTTATCTTCAAATTCTTAGTTTATTTCTGTGTCATCTTATCGTGCTTAGACTGTGATTGAGTTACACTGTATCTTATACTTGTCCTCCGTTCGGAGTTGATCATGATGAGTACATTATATACTGCATTAGTTGATGGTTAGTTAGAGACTTAGAACAGCGTTCTACCGCCGACACTGCGGCGTAGGCTGGGCGCTGTTACGTACTCGTACCTCACAGTGGATGCGGGTCGTGACACCAGCCGGTCGGGGACGTCGATCCACGGCGGTCCTCGGCGAGCTGCGGACCTTCGGCGGCGAGATGGTGGCGCTCCAGCGACGGATCTGGCCTCTGTACCGACTTCGAGGCGGCGACGGGGTCTCCTCGGCCCGGTGCAGATCTCGACGTGTCAGTGGCTCAACTGATGGCGGTGGCGCGCTTCTCGAAGGGACGGCGGCTGCTCGATGATGAAGACGGTGGCTCGGCTCTCGAAGACTCCACACGAGAGCCGATGGGGTCTCCTCGGTCGGCGTGCTGTACTGATGGCGGTGGCGTGGATCTCGAGAAATAGAGGCGGTGGCTCGGCTCCCGAGAACGGCGCTGCAGTCGAAGCGACAGCACAGCCCGAGGTGACGCTCTGGCGGTGCTCGTTGAACGAGGGGTCAGCGTGGATCTCGACGCCCGGCGCTGCAGTCGCGGTGGCGGTGCGACGATGACAGTGGCAAAGATCTCCAGGAAGCTCGGCGAGGCGGAGGACTGTGGCGGAGCTCCGGTGACGACGGCGGTCCGGCAGTGGCGGTGCTCTCGAGCACAGAGGAGAGATGAGAGAGAAATTATAGAGAGAGAGAGAGAGTGACGTGTCAGAGAGGAATTGAGTGGTGTACTGTGCTGTCAGTGCAGTGGGAATCGTGTAAATATATAGTAAAATAATGTGTGTGTGAGTGGCACAGTAGGTAATTTAGGGTAGATCTGGGGGTATAGTATAATGGCAGTGTAGGTAAATTACAGTAGATCTAGGGGTAATTTAGAATAGGTTGTAACAGAATTTTGAATTCAAAACCCAAACAGATTTTTAAAATATAAAACTGATAACATATTTTCAAATCAAAGTAGTTTCCACAAATTTCTATCAGATTTCAAATTCAAAACCAGCAGTTTCAAAACAGCACTTCAAACCAATTATTCTCTCCAATAATTTCAACATTTTCAAAAGATTTTAAATTCAAAAGCCAACAGATTTCAATTTACTAATTTACCAACTATTAGAAAATAATTACTGTTTTTCTCCAATAAAATTATATTAATAAAATCCGAAAATAATTAAACCATTTATCATAATTAGCTGTTACTAATTAATTAATTACTAAAATCAGTTTTTCTTAATACTGAATATACAATTCCGAAAATGGTTAAAAGACAATTAAGAAATCAATAAACCATTAATACGAAAATGTATACTTATACATAAATATTTATTTAGCTACAAAATTTGTTTCAACAATTAATAAATCAAATTATTACGTCAGCTAGTATTCAAAATATTTTTCAAGTTAGACTAAAATTCATTATCATCCGAAACTTAGTTTAATCGAAATTAGGTTTGTAAGAAACAATATTTAAATCCAAGAAAAATTAGGAAAAATTTCAAAATTTACCAAATACGATTTTGGGAGTTACAGCAGCTGCTCTCAGGCTACGGGCTCGGGTCATGGGTGCCATACTGGAAAGAATAAAAACACAACAATCATTAAGGCTGTACGGCAGTCTACCATCCTATCTGAAAACTGGTAATTATCAAAATAAAATAAGATAACTACTAATCATCTATAAATGGGTACTATTTAAAAAAAATTAAAATCAAAAGTTTAAGGAACGAAAGTCAATAGCATTAAAATCCAATCACGATATATGTATAGAGAGTGTGTTAGAGAGGGAAAAGATAGCATTATGTAAGGGTTATGTGGTTTGTGTGTGTGAAATATACATGAAAGTGTATAGGAAGATTTGGGTCTCAACTATAGCTATCTACACCATAGAATTCTGATTTTATTGCATATCTAGGAAGCCCTAGGCCTAACCTAACAGTAGGACTAGCTAACCCTAATTTTTGTGTCCTATTTGGACACGTATCAGTGGTATGGTACAAGTGTTTGATGAAATGCCCCAATGGACATTTCGATTGATTCTTAGGAATGTAAATGAATAGGAAATTAGGTTTTACTCTCGCTTACGTGTTTCTTGTGTCCTGATGTGGTTTTTGTGTCGTATCGGGTCGCGGGGGACACACGAACACGCGGGTGCACCTCACGCGCGCGCACTGTTTGCTTGCCCTGCTTCACGGGGACCACAACTCACTGGACACGCCACGTGGACACAAGAAATTTGATACGTGGGTCGGGGCTGACACTGACACGAGGCTCCCCAAGTCTCAGAGCCTCTCATGTCGTGTCGGACACGTACGAAGCCGTGCATCGATTTTGTACTGAATCGACAGTAGTCGATTTCCAGCGCTGATACGCGTGTCGTATCGCATGCACGCGTATTGTGGACACGTGTCAGGGTGTCCTAGCCCTAGCCCTAGTCCTAGTCGACATTGGGACACGACCACGAGGTCTGTGTCGTGTCGTGTCGTGTGCACGAGCACTGTGAACACGTGTACGAGGTTTGGTTCACTGCACTGTGTTCTGGTTTTTGTTTTGGGTTTTAAATCTGTTTGGACACGTTGTGTCCACTTGGGTGGACACAAATACATCGTATGACACGTACACAATATGTACTTGCATTACCAACCTTTGATTTAGTGTTTTAGTTTAATTTTGATGCTCATTTCTCATTTTTTCCCCAAAATTCTGATACCTTAAATATCAGTCTTCATTCCAGTTTTTTTTTTTCAGATTTTAAATATGAATTTCTAGCATCAATTTAACCATTATATACTGTTAATTAGTGTGGTTTAAAACCTCTATGTGGTACACCTACATGATTGCTAAGTGTATGTTGATTTGGGGTTGAATTGGTTTTGGTTTGGGGCTTAAAACTGGATGTATGATATGTGGGACTGTATGGACTGAAATCTGTATTTTTTTTTGTTCCTGTTTGAACTGAAATTTCAATATGGGTTACCCCATTTTACCTGAGCATTAGCCACTGTTCCCAAACTGAGAACTGGATATTACACTGTTTTGAGTGATATTGGTTCATTCCTTCATGATGCAAACTGTTAAATGATTTCCAATGTATTAATCTGAGCATGGTTTGACTGGACTGAAAACTGAGATTTTGGATTTCTGTTTTGGGCTGATAATACAATGTTGGACTGAACTGAGTTTTGTAAACTGATTTTTAGTGTTCTCAATGAACTGAGATTTCCAACACTTCATTGATTTACATTTCCTTTAAACCTGAGATTGGTTATAGACTGTTAAACTGAGTTTCTTTTTTTTCTTTTCATTTCACTATATTGTAATGGTTTAATTCTTTAAACTGAAATTTTGTAAACTGTTTCCTGAATCCAGGAATCCTAACACTCATGACTCACTAATTTACACACTTACATGTCTATGTCTAACACACAACCTTCATGCCTTCACTGCCACACTGTTTCACTCTCTCACTCACTATTTTCAGGATGCCACTCACACATCCTCATGACTGGACCCTCATGTCACAGTAGCCTAACACACACACTTTTTTATGCCACACTTGACACTATGTGACACTCACTTGACACCACACTCTCATGTTGCACCCTCATGCCATGTCTGTCATGACACTTATCACACACACCTTGTGTCTCACCACATCCCTTCCTATTCTCAATGTAATATATATGTGAAATGTATATATAGATAATATATGTATATGTGTGATATACCTTATAGGTAACCTATATGTCATGTGGTCATGTGGTTTATGGTTTGATTCATAGGCATGGTATAGCCTATGGCCTATGAGTGTCTGTTGTCTAGTTAATCTAGATTGGACTTGTGTAGCCTTGTTAGACCTAGAATAGACTAGTTAGACTAGTATAGACTAGTTTGACTTAGGTTTGACTTGGTTGACCTAGTTTGACTTCTAGGGTTGACCAGAGTTGACCAAGAGTTGACTTTGGTCTAGATTGACCTAGATTCATGTAGAATGCATTGATTTGCATCTTATTATCATTGTAGACTCATAGTGACTTGTACTGTTCTATAGGAGAGACACCACTCCTCGGACAATATATATTCTCCAGATTCTCAGGATACAGGCGAGTACATTCTCTGATCATTTCATATCCTGCATTAGGAGTATATTTTCTGCTTTAGATTATTTTACATGATGCTGACACGTTGGAAACACGGATTAGTACTATATGGATCTTGTTGTGCGATGTTATTCCCTTAGCGGATACATCGGGTATTCGTGTTCGTGTATTTTATCGTGAACATCGTGTACTCCTTGTATTTGTGACATTCATGTACGAAACGTGTGAAATCGTGTATAATCATGTATTCACATGACCTTCGTGTACAATGACATAACTTAACTAGATCCTTGTGTATTGATTGGGGCGGGGGAGTAGAAGTGGCTATGTATTCAATCCAGTAGATTACTCGTGTACAACCTCTGTAGATTACTCGTGTACAATATCGTGCCGTCTACATAACCATCTTGTGCTCTGAATCACTAGCAATGTTAGTTCTCTATATACTGTAGCTATTTATTTACAGTCTCTCTCTTTTTATCATGTATTTCTTTCAGTATCTTGTATCTTACTCTCTAGCATGATTATATATCCTGACCTGCTATGATTTGTTGAGATGTACTGTGCTCGCTCCTGTCCTGACTGGACCTGTTGAAAATTTTATAGAGGACGAGACTGAGGCGTTCTGCCCTACCTACTACGGTGCTACATTAGATGAGTGCCTGGACTTGGACCAGCAGCAGGATCCACTAGCTGTAGATGACACTCCCTTAGATTAGGATGTCTTTACTTTTATGGATCACTGTATTTAGATTCTGAGATTGGGATATGTACTTATTTTAGACACTTAGAATTCTGGATGTATCTCTGTGGTTTATTCTGTTCTGGATATTCTCTATCATTCTATCTATCTTTATCCTGTTCTACCTTAGTTGTGATTGAGATATATTCTGTTATGTCACCCCCATTCGGGGAGTATAACTGTTTATTACCTTTAACTGTTAGATATTGTGACCTAGGACAGCGTTCTACCGCCGACACTGCGGCGTAGGCTGGACGTACCCACGTCTCGTGCCCTTACTCTAGGGTGCAGGTCGTGACACGTCCTTCCGAAATTTTAGAATCGTAAAAAAATGATGTTTGGGCCTCCGTTTTAGCACTTTTGCCGTTTGTCTCGGTTTTCCGAAATTTTTCGACGAGTTTTTGAAGATTTTTTAGGAGAAAACCTAGATTCGAAAGTGAGCAGCGTATGGAAGAAGATGAAGTATCGAAACGTTTTTTTAAGAGTAGTTCCGTGGGTGTTTTCAATAAATTAGAAGGAAGGGCAAAAAGGTCATTCGGAACCCTCTTTATATATTTTTTGCTAATTCTAGGCACGCGATGAAATGTTATTGTGCGGTGGGTTTTTCATAAAACTTTTTCATTTTTTGGGCATTTCATAAATTTCCCCTTCTTAATATATTTGTTATCACTTAATACATCTGTTATCATTATTAATTAAAATGTTTTAAAATAAGTTACTTTTTAACTTGCAGACCTTATTCTTACTAGTAAAAGCACGTGTTTTGTACGTAATTTTTTTTAATTTTATCAAAAAATAATTATATATTTTGAATTTGGATTAATATATATATATATATATATATATATATATATATATATATATATATATATATATATATATATATATATATTTGTAAAGTTCTAACTAAATTTTAAATATAATTTGTTATGGATATATGTGAACAAAAGATATGGTTTTCGGGTACGTGGAACCGAAAAGAAAAAAAATTCAAAATTATAATCTTTTGTTATTTTTTTTTAAAAATTCAATGGACGATAATATACATACGATTTGGACGACTCACTTTTAAGCGATTTTCAAGCTGCATTATATAGTATACGATATTATATGTTTATTATTTTCGTATTTCTTAATTATATCCAACCTCTATGCATGTAAGTCAGAAAAGTTGACAATTTTTTTTTTAAATATTTAGTTGTTAATACAATATTTAAGGCAACAAAAGTCACTAATTGTAATAATTCAATCTAACAACTTCAGCTACTAAAAACATTTTAATTATCCAGCTGCAGATAATAATAATAATAATAATAATAATAATAATAATAATAATAATAATAATAATAATAATAATAATTTAGTCCGTATGAATATATTTCGAACAATTTATTTTAATATCTTGTGTGCTCCAATAACTTTTTTGTTTTCATTAGCCATAAAAATCTCCAAAGAGCCACAAATTGCCAATTTTCTCAACTGCGTTATGCAATCAGAAATTTTCATCCAACGGGATTAATTTAATAGTATTTGTGGGAGAGGGGAGAAGTTTGGCAAAATTCCAGAAAATGGGACATCGCGCCAAGTAGGATGGCGGTGGTGGCGACGTGGCGGTTGGAGAGGGAGGATGGAGGGGGACCGCCAAGTAGGATGGCGGTGTGGGGGGGTGGGCGCCACCCTACTTGGCGCGATGGAGGGTTCTCGGGAAGGGAGAGCAGGAGAGAGAGGAGATAGAAGGGAGAGAGAGAAGAGAGAGAGAGAGGCCGCCAAGTAGGGTGGCGGTGGGGGGGGGGCCCGCTACCCCACTTGGCGCGGGAGAGGAGAGAGAATGGCGCAGGAGAGGAGAGAGAAGGGAGAGAGAGAAGAGAGAGAGAGAGAGGCCGCCAAGTAGGGTGGTGGTGGGGGGGGCCCGCCACCCCACTTGGCGCGGAGGGTGCTGACACCGTACACAGTAAGAGGGAGGAGAGAGAGTGGGGGGGTGTTTGGATTTCGGGAGAGAGAGGGAGAGAGGGGGGAGGGGGGATGGCTAGGGTGGGAGGGAGAGAGAGAGAGAGAGAGAGAGAGAGAGAGAGAGAGAGAGGCTATAACCATAGGGATTTGTCAAGCCTCTCTTCTCTCTCTTTCCCTTCTATCTCCTCTCTCTCCTGCTCTGCCAAGCCTCTCTCTCTCTTCTCTCTCTCCCTTCTCTCTCCTCTCTCTCCTGCTTTCCCTTCCCGAGAATCCCCCATCGCGCCAAGTAGGGTGGCGCCCCCCCCCACACCGCCATCCTACTTGGCGGTCCCCCTCCATCCTTCCTCTCCAACCGCCACGTCGCCACCACCGCTACCCTACTTGGCGCGATGTCTCGTTTTCTGGAATTTTGCCAAACTTCTCCCCTCTCCCACAAATACTATTAAATTAATCCCGTTGGATGAAAATTTCTGTTATGCAATTGCCTTTGTAAGAGAGATCATGTCATAACTAGCATTTCAAATTTTATCACACGCTTCCCAAAGTTACCATGTACAATGGGGGGTTTCTATCTCCCCTATTTCTAATGTAGGAATATATTTTAGAAAAAAAATTCTGGCAATGATAATTTCTATTTTATTTCTATTCTAGGTGGCAATAATGTAGGATAAAAAATTTCAATGAGAGATTTTACATGTAGAAACTCTCTCTCTCTCGTGACAATTATTATTGTGTCCCCACACTATTAAATTTGTCCTTTTATTTTGTGACACGTAGGATATAAATGGAGAACTATTGGAGAATATTTTGTGTGTGTGTATAATTTCTATGTAGAAACTCTTCCAACTAGGAGTCACCATTGGAGATGGCCTAAGGCCTCATTTGGTTCGCAGAATGGAAGGGAAAGGAAATCAATTCCTTGTCATTTTCTTTCCTTTGAAAAATTATAATTCTTGTTAATTTTTCTTTTCAGTGTTTGAAAATGCCAAGAAATTTGAAAAAGAAAATGATTACTTCAATGTGAAAAAGTGATTTTTTTACTTGGATGGATGTAATCACTTTTTTCTCTATTTTTTTTTCTTTTCATTAGGAATCACTTTTATTTTCTCCTTAATTTCTTTGGCCCACAGACATAGAAAAGTAATCACTTTTCTTTCCCGACCTGACCAAACGAGCCCACGTGAGAAGTAAGAGGGAACCCTCTTGTTTTTAACAAAAGAACGTAAATATTTTTAGAAAGTGAAATTATTTACCTAGAAAATATTCAATGAATGAAAAAAAAAGTTCTATATAATTGTCAGGATTATATTAATGATTTTATGTAATATTATAAATTTAGATAAAATTATAAAATGCATTACATTAAGGATTTTTATATAATATTATAAGTTCAGATAATATTATAAAATGCAAATTCAGATAATATTATAAAATATTGAACTCAAGTGACATCAGAGAGAGGCATCGTGGAGAGGCATAAAATTATGACCGAACAAAAAATCAGTAGATCGATGAGCCACGTGGACATATTTAAAATGATAGAAGTTGAAAACAGTGGACCAAAAAATATATAATATATTGTATACAAAATTTCGTACGTAACATCAAATATTTAAAATAAAATTTAAAAAATAAAATGCACGTTGGAGTGTTCAAGTAGCTAGAACGTCAGATATTTAAAAAAAAAACTAAAAAATTAAAATGCAACTTCGAGTGTTCAAGTAGCTAGTTTAATATTTCTCTACCCATCGTCTTGAAGAGAGATATAACATTTTTTTATAAAATAAAAAATAGGAAAGTATTGTACTGCAAAAAAAAAAAAAAAAAAAAAAAAAAAAAGAAAGAAAGAAAGAAAAAGGAAGAAGAAAAGTCACCCTACCGAGAGTGGAGGCATCTCTCTCCACCATTGTCGCAAAACAAAGGAAAGAGAGGCCATTAATAGGAAACAAATAAATAAATAAATAGAACGTAGAAAAAAAGGAAGAAGCAAAACTTAAAAAAAATTTAAATATAAGAAAAAAAAACAACAACTAGAAAACAAAATAAGAAGAGGTGGAGAGAGTTGTTCGTTTGTTTCTTTCATTATTCCATCTTTCAGTAGAGGTGGTGGCGGTGGATGTTGCATTCTTTTCTCCTTTTCTCTCTGTCCATGTTCCTACAAAATCATCCATCAATCATACAATAATAGCAATTAATCAGTAGAAAGAAAGAAAAAAAGAAAGAAGAAGAAGAAGAAGAAGAAGAAGAAGAAGAAGAAATGTCTTGCTCATCATCCTCGGGAGAAGAAGACGAAGGCTTCGACGCCTACAGGAAGGGCGGCTACCACGCCGTCCGCATCGGTGACCAGTTCGCCGGCGGCCGCTACGTCGCGCAGCGCAAGCTCGGCTGGGGCCACTTCTCCACCGTCTGGCTAGCCTACGACACGCAATCCCAAGTACGAAGAGAGAGAGAGAGAGAGAGAGAGAGAGAGAGAGAGAGAGAGAGAGATCGAAACTGATTTTTTTGTTTTTGTTGCAGAGGTTCGTTGCGCTGAAGATCCAGAAGAGCGCGACGGAGTACGCGCAGGCGGCGCTGCACGAGATCGAGCTCCTCTCCGCCATCGCCGAGCGCGACCCCGGCGGCTCCCGCTGCGTCGTCCGGATGCTCGACCACTTCCGCCACGCGGGGCCCAACGGGACCCACCTCTGCCTCGTCATCGAGTTCCTCGGCGACAGCCTCCTCCGCCTCATCCGCCACAACCGCGGCCGCGGCCTCGGCCTCCCGCGCGTCCGCCGCCTCTGCCGCTCCGTCCTCCTCGCGCTCGACTACCTCCACCGCGACCTCGGCATCGTCCACACCGACCTCAAGCCCGAGAACGTCCTCCTCGTCTCCCCCATCGACCCCGCCAAGGACCCCGTGCGCTCCGGCCTCGCCCCGGTCCTCGACAGGCCCGAGGGGATCCCCGCCGGCGGCGCGGCGCTCTCCGCCACCAGCTTCATCGAGAGGAAGCTCAAGATGAGGGCCAAGAGGGCCGTCGCGAACCTCTCCCGGAGGAGGGTGTCCATGGGAGGGGCCGCCCCCGCCGCCGCCGCCGAGCGCGAGGAGAGGAGCCTGGAGGGGATCGACCTCGGGTGCAAGATCGTCGACTTCGGGAACGCGTGCTGGGCGGACAAGCAGTTCACGAACGACATCCAGACGAGGCAGTACAGGGCCCCGGAGGTCATCCTCGACGCCGGCTACTCCTTCTCGGTGGACATGTGGTCCTTCGCGTGCATCGCGTTCGAGCTCGCCACGGGGGACATGCTGTTTGCGCCCAACAGCACCAACGGCTACAGCGAAGACGAGGTATATGCTCTATTTCCTTCCTTTTTTAGCTAACGAGCATGGAATAAAATAATCATGTCGCGGTTAATCACTACGTTCATTCTCTAGCTTAACATTTCTGACAGTCTATGAATGTGCATAGTAGAGGTATTACATACCTGTAAATTTTCGAGCAAATTGCGTCATCTATCCCTATATTTTACACTTATTACAGAAACTACTACTACTTTAAAACTAATTACACGGACCACCCTAACAGTTTATATTGGCAAATGTTAAAGGCCACCCCTAAATTACTAAGGGCAACCATTCTACTAAGGACAACCATGACCATTTCTAATTTTTACTAAGGGCAACCTAATGTTAAGTGATTGACTAAGGGCCACCAAGAGGAGTAAGCTGACAGCCTCCTTCTTCCCGTCGCCGCCGACCCGAAGCCCCCGCGCAGCACCCTCTCCCCCACCTCTCCTCCAACTCCCCGCAGTCCTCCGATCTCCCCTGTCCCCCTTTCCTCCGCCGTCGGATCCCGCCTCCACTCCATTTCCCTCATCGCCGACCACCTCTCCTCCAACCGCCCCTTCTCTTCTTTCACTTTCTTCTTCTTCTAATCATTTTTAGCAGAAGAAAGAAATAGAAACAAAAGCTAGAGAGAGAGAGAGAGAATGGTTTGGTTTCTATGTTCTGGGGAACCAAGTACCAAGAGCAAGAAAAAGAAACAGATCGCTAAATCTCCAGGTACTCATATCAAAGCTGTAATCTTTATCATCATAATCGGTTCTTATTGAGATTTTTTCTTCTCATGTGGTTAGTCTTTAAAATCGAAGAGACCGATGCCTACTGCAATTTTTCCTCTCTCTATTACTCTCCGTCGAGCACCCAATCGAAGAGCGGCGGATCGGGGCCGAGCTCGTCGCCTGGCTCTCCCCCGACAGGAGGAAGCAGAAACCTTCTTCTGTACGAGCACAAGAAGCATCATCAGCAGCAGACGGACTGCAGGCTTGCCTGCAGTCCTGTCTTCAATTTGGACTGCAGGCAAGGCTTACAGTCCTGTTTCAATTTGGACTGCAGGCAAGGCCTGCAGTCCTCCATTGACAGAAGCGGGTGGCCCTTAGTGTTTTCAAAATGGTAAACTTGTAATTTTTTGGAAGTTTTAAGTTGGTGGCCCTTAGTAATTTGAGGGTGGCCTTTAACATTTGGCTTTATATTCTCTATAGAAACTTATAACACTGACCACCCCTATGTTCTATAAAATTTATAATGAATAGGGGTGATCGGGGTAATTATTTTCAGAATACGGGTAGTTCCTGTAATACTCATGAAACATTGGGGGGGGGGGGGGATGTTTCAGTGTATTTATTTCTACTTTTTCGGATATTTTTCCACTACTGAAAGCAGTCAAAGCTGATACAAATTGGGATCAAATATGGATAAAGTATCACTAAATAAGACAAATAAATTAGGGGAAAAAACTAAGTTTGCAACTCGTACTTTTCTAAAGTTATGTGTATTACTAAGATATGCCAGTTGTGTATTACTAAGATAAATATGTATGTACTATCTTTATGTGTCCCACTTTTTTAAAGGGATGCTTTTGAATATCCATTTTTCTAGAATAGAATTTGGAGTCGGATAAGGATTGGATTATATTATATGTATACTCTTTTAGACACCCTACCAATAGCCCATCTCTTTAGATCTGAAACAGGACTAACATAGAACCATGAACAATAATGACGTGGCATTTTTTTTATTACAACCCACACACACCTACACGTCCTTACTGTTGGGGGGCTCGAACCCTGTCGGCCCCGTCTGCTGTCCGTGCTGCTTTCCACGTGGCATTTGCTATTGAAATGTCTATTGTATATGCAAAAGCTCATGCCTTTTCTTGAGAAATCGAATAACTTGTCAATAGATCGAGTTTCTTGCAATGATGCTGGTTGCTCCAAAAAAGTGTTACTAAATATGATTTTACTTTTCTCTTAGGTGTGCGTCGGATTGTTTGGGTTTTTTTGTTCTGTGTGTGTGTGTTGGGGGGGTGGGGGGGTGGTTTTTTGTTGAAGCATGTGCTCATGGTAATTTAGTGTTGAAGGATAATGCACATACAGGAGTGTAATCAAATGAATTGATGGTTGAGTAGTGATTGACCTTTCTTAGAGTGTCGTTTTAACTTATTGAGTGTGTCAATGTTATTATAATTTGAGTTGACATCACTCTGCTTAACAGATAAAATCCAGACCAAGCTTTTCTGCAATTAGATCATCTTTGATAAACATTATGTATATCTCCATCTAATATCACATAACTCAAATTCTAGCAATAAGATGAAACCCCAACAACATTCTCTATTCCAGCAAGCAACAAATTGGATTTGAATTGACACTTTATGCAGTTGAACATCAAATTTTCGGTAATGAAAACAAATCATATATATATATATATATATATATAACCATTTATATAAAAACCAACTCAAGTTGAGGAAACAGTACCGAATTGATAGTGCTATGTAAAATTTAAGACTAGTAAGAAACTTAACTTATATGGCGAGACTTACCCTGACAAGAAAAACTATTCCTGCTAATTAAGATCAGTTAGGGATATGCTCTCGTTTAACTTTGAAAGAGTGGTCCTCTTTACCGATGTTCTGAAAGACGAGACAAAGTCAAAGTCATAAAAGTTGTATTAAGACTGACGAACGAGATGTAAAATGAGTATCCCAAAAGGGGAGAATAGAAGAGAGGATATTCTCTTCTTTGCGATGGGATTACTTATTTGCTGGAACATGTAGCAGTAAAGTAACAAGGGCGGTCGATACCACTTTTTGACTAGTCGGGACTAGTCGTCAAAAAGTGGATCGTGTTATTTTTAATACTAGTACTAATTGTACTTAATTATATCCAATGATATCAATAAATTCTTGGAGCTCCTCCTTAGTTGGAATCACCCAATCATTATTTTCATCAATTTCGCTAAAGACAATAGTATTGTAAGAATTGTAAATTAATATAAATAAAGCTTGCATTGTCGGATGCACTCAATTTTTGCGACCCAATTTTGGGTTGATTTTTTGACCCTATTTTTGTTAAAATTTAGTCGGTTCTACAGCGCATGGTCGCCAACTAGTCGTCACTTTAAGTGCATAGTTAATTATTTCCTTGATGAATTGACAAGGAAAGAGCCACAATTTTGGTATTGATGGGATGAGTATCGGATCAGACATGACAAAAAGATATTATATGGTCGATATGTATCGGTATCAACCGATAGTGCGAACCTTGATTTTTATCCTGAATTTGAAAATTAATGCTTCTAAAATTTGGGTACTACACCAGAGAGGAACTAAAAAAAATGCCACTCTATTGCGTTCTAAGTGCATATGGAAAAACCATTTTGATAGACAACTGCGCATAGGATCAATGATATCTACACTTAACAACTAGTAATTAATATCATACCAGACATAACCAACTCTTTAATAACTTTGCCAGACTCTTTGGGAACCATACTTGACTTCCTCTAAACCCTCAACCCCGTCTTTAATGAACTTTGACACTCTTTCACTAACTTTGGACTAGTAGTAAATATGCACAGATATGTGTTTCTTTCTTTCTTGTTGCTTGTCTTAGTAGGAAATCCTCATGTATCATTTGCAATAGTCCGATCTTCCTTCAATTGTATACAAATATATAGTTGTTTGATTCACCATCATGCAATACCTATCTGTCATATTGTCATGCCCACCCAATAAGATATGAGTAAACCTCGTTGAGATGATGCCACATCATAGTGCATCCTTATATTTTCCTCTGTTTACGATGTCACACAACTTTGTTTTGTTACTGGAATTATAGTTATATCGATTCATGCAACTTTTGTAGAGTTCTGGATGATCTTGTCTTTTCAGCCCAAGCTTATCCACTACGGTTTGGGAAACAACATTAGCACAACTACCCCCATCAGTGATCAGCCCTCATAACTTGGTCTTGATACTTAACATTAGTATGAAAGATGCTGGTCCTTATCCAATCGTCATGAATTGCTTCTTTGGGGGATCTCAAGATGCAAGACATGCCATACTTAAATCAAGGTTTTTTAGTATCCACTGAAAAAAATATGCTGCAGTCGTTTGGATAGAAACCAGAGGGTCCAAAGAGCTGAATCTACCAAACCGACTAATTTGAGAACACTCCTCCCCCCCCCCCCCCCCCCCCCCCCCCCCACCCCCACCCACCCACATACACACCTGAAACTACTGAAGGCGGTACTCATAGGAAGGGTACAAAATCGAGTTTTTGAACCTTGAATTGCTTGCTTTACTCAGACTTCTTACACTTCAATTTCTGGGTGTTCAAGTGCTTTGTCTGATTATTCACTGCAGTTGCTGCTGTGCTGTTGTAAATATTCAGATTATTGGTTGAACGCATGGATAAATATTGTCCTCTTCCCCCACACCTAGATGATTCAATTGCTATCCTTACTTGCTGGAATTTCCTGCCAATGCCTTTTTTTGGAATCTGAGGTCGTAGGCGTATTTTTTGTAGTATCTGTCTTGCTGGTTGCACATTTTCGGAATTGTTTTCCGTCAAATGAAAGGTCTCAAACATGATTGCATCAACATCTTCTTCTCTATAGGTATGGTCCAACTAGATTAAAAAATTTAGTGCGCACCAGGATCTTGATGTTCATTCAATTAAAGAAAACATGCTTTATTTCGGTTTTCACAACTTCCTTCAAAAGTACAATTTGGAATGGACCAAGTATTGTGGATTACTATCGGACTCTCCAGGTGTCACTTGCTTAAACCTTTTTAAAAAAAAAAGTAAATGACAATATATATGAGATATATAGTTAACCTTGAGGTGGTCCATGGTGTAAACTGTATTCATATAATCTTTAAAGTTAGATAGTTTGGTGACCTCCATTTTTTCAAATTGACTGAGGAGACCTTGATATATGGTCCTATCTTAAACATCTATTGTATTTTTTATGTCAAGATGATGTCCAGTTGTAGAATTTGGTTAATCCTTTGAGAACTTGATATCTGCTTCATTTTGAGGTTTGCTCCATTAGGGAGCATGTTGAGGAATAGGTCGATAATGGTTTATATGACAGCATTCTGCTAGTTAATTTTCTCAGTGCTACATCAATCTTCTTCATAGCCTTAAAATTTGAGTTTAACTTTTACTTCTAGTACTTGCCCAACTTTGAGGATTTCTCCAGAATGGAGCCTTTTAATGGAATAGAATGATCAATATATAGCACCAACTTGTTAGATAAATAATCTCTTTATTAGGATAAACAGATTATCTGAAAGGGTAAAGCTTCATAAAAATACCTTGCAGATAAACATCTGAAAATGTAAAGCTGTCATATATACTTGATATAATGTCTGAGCTTTAGTTTTCAGATTTGTAGTATTCACTTGGTAAATTACAAATATGATCTATTCACAGAAATAAATAAGGCAAAAGGCTTGTGCAAGCTTAAGACTGAGTTTATACAGTCTGTCTGCATTAAAATGTTTGATTGCTATATACTTATCTGCATGTTTACAATGGATAACTTCAAATTAGGATTCTATTTTCTGAAAAATTCTTAATAGATTGTATTCTACATTTAATGTCTGCACGCCTTTTGTTCTTTAACTATGGCCATCAAAATGGATCTTTTCTTCCCTCACTTGGGCATTTGGTATGCAGGATCACTTGGCTCTCATGATGGAACTACTTGGGAAGATGCCCCGAAAGGTAAAACATTGCATTCTTCATTCTTGTAGTTGTAGCTCTCCTGTGACCGTCTGATGTCGATACGTTTCTCTTGCGATTTCAGATTGCTTTTACAGGATCCCGCTCAAAGGACTACTTTGACAGACATGGAGACCTAAAGAGGATCCGCAGGCTAAAATATTGGCCCCTGGATCGCCTTCTGGCTGAAAAATACAAATTTTCCTCTTCTGATGCTCAAGACTTTGCTGACTTCCTCTGTCCTCTTCTTAATTTTGCCCCGGAGAAGCGGCCTACAGCACAGCAGTGCCTTGAGCACCCATGGCTCAAAAGGGAGCCGCAGTCGAACAGTGCAAAAGCAAATATAGAAGAGCTTGAAATCGGTGTGAAGAAACTTCAAGTGTAGCGGTCAGGCGAGAATTTTTGCACATTGCTCACCTGCCCAGTCCTCTACACTCTCTGCACATTCTATGTTTAGCTATTTTTTGCATGGCATTCTTTTGTTGTTGATTTGATTGTGTACAATGTAGCTAGGTCTATATGGAGGAAGCACTTTGCTCTCTCTGCTGCCAGAGGCTATTATGGCTGTAGCCTTTTAACAATACTCGTTTCAACGTCATTTGATGCTTGTTAAACATAATCATTTACATAAATGTAAGTTATTTTCTCTCGCAAGAGAGAGAACAATTGTGACATTATGCTATCATGTGTATATTGGTGGAAGAATCTATATTTTCTGAGTGATGATGAGGTTCTTGTTTGATATGTTTTATCATGTTACAAACTGATGAACCAAGTGATGGCTGTACTTTTTTTAAATTGAAAGCCGAGCTCAGCTGTTTATGTTTTCTACTCATTGTTTGTATGAACAATAATGTAGCATTGTATGAAAGATAGAATCATGAATGTGCAGATGTAGAAAAGCATTAATTATGAGGAAGCTGGTTATATTGACCAAGGAAATAAAGAAAGGAAGGAAAAAAAAAACCCAGCACATGCTGGAGGATAGTGCTCACTGGTGGTCGGTGGCAATCTAGGGGTGCAACTCGGACGGGTTGGGTCGGACTTGTGGTCAATCCGAGCCCAACCCGATGAATCATAAGCCTAGTCCAAGTCCGAGCCCGGCCCGACCTCGGATTCAACATATGAAGCCCAAGACCAAGTCCGGACGATCGGGTTTAGCTCGGGTTGAACTCGGATTGGGTCTGGTCCATCGCATTTATCGGGCTCTAATATACTAATTGAAATAATTTTAAACAAAAGTAATATTAAACACATAATCAAATAGCAACCAAGTATTGATCATTATAAAATACAAACTGAAATAAGATTTACGATAAGGAGTTGAAGAGTTTGGGTGAAGAAATTTAGGATTTAAACTTTTTATTTAAGAAGTAAGACAATATATATATATATATATATATATATATATATATATATATATATATATATATATATATATAAGTCGGGTTTTCGGGTTACCCAACACATGAACCCGAGCCCAACCCGATTTATGATCGGGTTCAAATATTTGAACCTAAGCCCGAACCCGGGTATCTTCAACCCTAATCCAACCCATTAACGGGTTTACCCGATCGGGCTCGGGTTTATCCCGCTCGAGTTGCACCCCAATGACAATCAATTGGGGGGCAGTTTAGACTTTAGATTGCAGAAAATTTTCAAAAAGAAAGAGTGTAAAATTATAGAGAAGGTAATATCTTGAAAAAAATTATGACAAAAGTAATGTGTCCCCAAAGGAGTTGGCGACATGTGTATGCACTCATGTCGCGATATGAATGTAATTTTTTTTCTTTTTTTTTCCCTTTTTTTTCAGAGTGGTAAAGGGTGCGCTATAACTTCTGTCAAAAAATACACATCGTTTTCCGTCACTAAAATCCGAAAAAAAATAAAAAAGTAAAATTGCAGCGATGTTGCCAACTGAGTTGGCGACATGAGTGCACTCATGTCGCCAACAGTGTCGGCGACATGTTACTTTCTCTGCATTTCGTCCCACATGTTATCTTCTATGTAATTTAATACTCTTTTATTACCTTTTTCAAAATTTTCTGTTTGGATTGTGGTTATATTCATCTTGGACTCCATTTGATGTTAAATGCAAGAGACAGCCATACAGCTTCCAATTCCAGATTAGTTTTTTTTTTTTTCCAGAACTTAAATGGGTTTCAAAAATGCCAGTCCAACGAGCATTAGGCCGAATCGGTGTCGTGGATGCGAATACCGTTCGAGAAACTAAACCTTGTCCA
Organism: Iris pallida; assembly: GCA_029216955.1. Taxonomy (NCBI): domain Eukaryota; kingdom Viridiplantae; phylum Streptophyta; class Magnoliopsida; order Asparagales; family Iridaceae; genus Iris; species Iris pallida. The sequence continues at coordinate 1,407,238 of JANAVB010010199.1, forward strand.
CAAGTTATCCATGACCAAACATTTATATGTATTAGCTATTAAAATATATCATGCATGATAACAAAAACTTAAAATAATTATGTAACACATTTTCTTTTGTATTTTTTTTTTTTTACGCTCGAGTCATTGTTTGTAATTCCATACTTCCCAATTCTTAGATTCCCACACTTCATCACTTTTCAATCCAGAGATTATCACACTTTACTACTTTCCAATCCATGGATTATTGCACTCGACTATTTTCCAATCCAACAATTTTCACACTGACGACTCAACCGTCCTAAACTTTTTTCACATTTTTATTTTCTTGTATTAACATTTTATATTTATATATAGCAAGTTAACAACAATTTTTATTATATTTTTTTATCTTGCTTCTCTTGTTAAAGTAACACTGATCAAAGAACATAAAAGAAGAATTGATAAAGCTCAATTTTTGTTAAAGCATAGAGACGAAGAAGAATGATCAAAATCACTCACCATTTTTAGGTGTTTGATCAAACAAGGTAATTGTAATCCCATAAACGTAGTTATATATAGGTTTTCCGCGTGTATGTTTCACTGGTCTAATTTGGGGTACTTGTATATCTCACAGGCCTGCAAGTCATATAGAAGTGATTGCAAAAAAGAGAGAGCAACACTAAAGGCACTACATAGACTATCACTATTTTAACATCATTTTTGGACCAAAACCAAAACCCAAAACCGCTTGGAAGTGAATTAAAATTTTAGTGTTTTCATTCGAACCGAATTTCTTATTAGGTTCGGTTCTTGGTCCAAAATCGAATAATTCTCACCCCTAACAAGGATGACAGTTTAGCGTCAATAAAGGTTTAGTAATTTTCAATCATCACAGGCGCCAACAAACAGCATCATGAAATCTCATTCACTTCTTAGCACAAATAACCATAACCATAAGGTCTCGTTTGGTTCCCGGAATGGAATGGAATGGAATGGAAGGAAATCAATTTGGCATTTCCTTTGGAAAATTACGATTTTCATTGATTTTCATTTCTGATGTTTGAAAATGTCAAGGAATTTGGAAAGAAAAATAAATAGTTCAATGTGGAAAAGTGATTCCTTGCTTGGATGCACGTAATCATTTTCTCCCATAATTTTCCTTCCATTGTGAATCACTTTCCTTTCCTCCTCAGTTCCTTTGGCACCCAAACATATGAAATTAATCACTTTCCTTTCCCAACCCCATGATTCCGCGAACCAAACGAGACCTCAAAGTAGGAAGCGGTATTTGTAAAGTGACATTTCAACAAGACTCGCTCATTGTTATTTCTGCAGGAATCCACTGCAAATCAAAAAAAAACAAAAAACAAAAAAAAACTGACAATGCCAAGATTTCTCATTATTTACATGAACAATGTCACCAAGAATACTGGCAAGAACTTTCTTTAGTAGTTTGTAGCGGTTGGGTTAAATTGGCTTTCACCATAAAAATGGTACATACACAATGCAAGTACAAGTTCTACATAATGGCGCCCTACTGAACTGCATTTCCTCATGAGATAGATCCTCTGATTTGTTTGATGCAACCTACTGAACTGCATTTTCTCATCACTTGTTTTTGTTCACCCCTGATCATCTTCTGATTGTTTAGTTGTCATTAGTTTGGAGGAGAAGACTGAACCAAGAATATTGGCATTCACTACTCAGCTTTGGGGTCCTACAGAGGTTACAAACTAGTAGTAGTAGCTTCAGCTTCTGTGTCTACTGTAAATTTGGCAAAACTGTAGCTCCTCATAGCTATGTCATGCTTAAGCATGGTCTATCCCAAGTTGCTTAAGAGAGTCTGGACCAACAAGGAATATGCGCCTTGTAGTTTGATAATGGAACACTACTACTCCTTTATAAGCCGTTCTCGGAATACCATCCTGCAGGAAAAAAAAAATATATAAGCAGGTATAAAAGGGAAAGCAACTGATCATGCTAAACAGCACATTTGAAATAAGCAATTAAACATAAGTTTATAAGGCGTTAATAGCCATATTATCTTCATAGTTATCCATGATTGCACCCTTGTTGATACATATTAGCTTTTATTAGCAGCACTGTGATCAGTACCAAAAAAAGAAAGCATAATATGATATCTACTGAGGATAGTAACACATGCAAACGAAATATTGATGGCAAAGTGTGCACATAGAAATTTTAAATAATAAATAAATGCTTAATAATGTTAATATCATCTAAGTTTCAACTTCTAGATCCTTACATTATGATTATACATTAGATGTGCTATGGCATTTCCAACAGCTATTGCAAAAGAAAAAAGAAAAAATTTGACCATCAACAAATAGGATGAACCCCTTTGTAGATTGCATGTAAGAATGGTGAGAGATTTGAGTAACGTTCACGAGTTACAAACAAAACTGGCAACCAGTCGTCCAATGTCCTTATACTTCAGATATTGTTGTCATATCAATTTTTGTTCTGACATATTTGATAGAGAATATTGGATCAGAGCTGGCGCCAAGCTTAGGCATGGGCCTAGGGCCCCAAAGTTTTCTAAGGGCCCCTAAATCCTAATGACAGTACTACACCAACTTTCCAAAGGCTCTCTAAACAGGGTCGACAGGGTAAGTCCGACAAGACTTTGGGCTTGGGCAACCCCCCATGCTTAAGGCAATCCCCCATACCCAGCTTGACCTGCAAGAGGTCGGGGTCACGGTTGACCCCGAGGACATAAAGAAGCACCTCATAAGAGGCGAGGTCAAGACTTGAGGGGCAACCAAAATTAGCTCCGGCTAGGACAACCCACCTCCTGAGCCAGCCTTGCCTCTAAATCCTAATCATAGTAGTAAGCATATAGCCCTAGGTTTTGATGTATAAAAAGTATGTTCTCCAACTTTTGTCCAATCATTGAAATTCTCTACCGAAAAAGTCTTCCTATTTCGTTTCCCCACAATACATCTTTCCAAATCTAGTTTGTTGCGAAGAAAAATGTCAGAATAATACTCTCCCTCTCTCTATACAACCATTACTCACGCAATTACTAATAAAATACAATTTTTATGTATACACTGTTGTGTGGACAATTAGCTCAACCTCTCAATGTATATCAATATATCTCAAAATGTGTCTCTACAAGCCATCCCAACCTCTCTTTATATAGGGAGAGAGAGGTTGGGAGTTACAAAGTGAAAAGTCACTTGGGAGTTACAATGGTGAAGAGTCACTTGGGAACATGAAGGATTACCATGAGTTACAACACTCCCCCTTGGCTCTTCACAAACTCTGCTTGTAAACACCTCTGAGCTTCTTCATCTGTCTGTAGCTTGCTGATTCAAATTTGACCACCTACTTGTGCCTCGTCAAAAACCTTGCCAAAGAAAACCCAGTGGGAAAAACTTTGGTCGAAGGACAAAAGAGTACACACAGGTCAGTGATGATGGGGGTAAACTAACCATTGCAAAGGTGCCTCGTCAAAAACCTTGTCAGGGAAAACCCAGTGGGAAAAAAAACGCTGATCGAAGGACAAAAGAGTACACGATGGATTAGAAGTATACACTGGATACTCCCCCTGATTACAATAGTCCTTAGTGAATAAGAGATTTGAACTGTGTCTCGTTAAAAACCTTGCCAAAGAAAACCCAGTGGGAAAAACTTTGGTCGAAGGGAAAAAGAGTACACAAGCATACATCAGGATACTTCCCTTTTCACTCGCACTCGACAGGGTGCGGGATATACGCACAACAGGGCGTTTGGAGGCGCTCGTTGGGGCGCTCCCCCTCACATGCACACAACAGGGTGCAGGAAACATGTTTCACTTAGGCTAGCTCTGAAAGTTTTCTAAGTCCAATTGCTCTGACATGTTTCTGGAATGAGTGTTTCGGCAGTGACTTGGTGAACAAGTCTGCACGGTTATTCTCCGATCCAATGTGTTGCACTTCAATCTTCTGAAGCGCTTGTTGTTCATGTGTAAAGAACTTGGGCGATATGTGCTTGGTAGCATCCCCTTTGATGTAACATGTTTCGCTTGATCAATAACAGCGGTATTGTCCTCATAGACGACAACAGGTTCATCTGGGTCATATGGAAGATCACATGTACTTCGAATATGGCCAATAACAGCCATGGTTTAAAGTATCGGCCGATACCGATCCGATACGGCCGATACCGATACGGTTTGGCATGTCCCGATCCGATACCAACCGATACCCGATACTTACCGATACCAACATTGAGGGTCTCTTTTCCGGTCAATTTGGCAAAAAAAAATTAAACGAAAAAGACAAATCATCAAGGGTTTAAAGCATAATAAGATTCTAAAAACATGTAAAAGAAGAAAATCAATCTATTATATGTAAACCAATCGCTAAGGGTGATTACAATGTTATTTAATTTTAAAAGTACTACGAAATAACACTGAAAATACTTAAATTATGCCTAAATGTATAAAATATATGTTTCTAAATGTAAATAATTTATTAATAATTATTATTTTTCGATACCAAAAAATCCGATACTCCGATCCGAAACCGTCGGTACTACCGATATCGCCGATACCAATACTCGTAGGAATAGTCCGATACTGATTCCGATACCGATACTGTGAACCTTGATAACAGCTCGAAGCCATACACACTCTCTAGTCGCCTCATAGAGCGCGAGTAGCTCAGAGTGGTTCGTTGAAGTAGCCACTAAGGTCTATTTGCGAGACCTCCAAGAAATCGCCGTGTTCCCAATGGTAAAGACGTAACCAGATTGGGAACGCCCCTTGTGCGGATCAGATAAGTATCCTGCATCGGCGTAGCCAACAAGGGTCGCGTTGTTTCGAGTGCCAAGAGCGTTGGACTCACTCAAAACCGCGTAGGGATAGAACAAGCCTAAGTCCGTAGTACCCTTAAGGTAGCGGAAAATGTCTTTTATGCCATTCCAATGGCGGCGTGTTGGCGTAGTGCTGTGTCGAGCTAGACAATTCACAGCAAACGAGATGTCCGGTCTAGTACATTGGGCCAAGTACAATAAAGCACCTATTGCACCCAGATAAGAGCACTCAGGACTCAATATCTCTTTGTCGTCCTCCTTTGGACGGAATGGGTCCTTAGTAATGTCTAGAAAGCGGACGATCATGGGAGTAGCGGATGGCTTAACGTCAAAATGACTAAAGCGTCTCAACACCTTTTGGGTGTAGTTCGCTTGATGGACAAAAATTCCATATTTACGGTGCTCAATCTGCAGGCCGAGGCAAAACCGTGTCTTCCCAAGATCCTTCATCTCGAATTCCCTCTTCAGGATATCAGCAGTTTCTGACAAGTCTTTTTCGGTTCCTATGAGATTCATGTCATCTACATAGACCGCGATGATTGCGTATCCTGAAGTGGATTTCTTTATGAACACACATGGACAAAGTTCGTTATTAATGTATCCCAAACCGATCAAGTATTCGCTTAGGCGGTTATACCACATTCGTCCGGATTATTTCAATCCATATAGCGAACGCCTCAGTCTAATCGAGAACGCGTTCCGCGGTCGGGAACTACTTGATTCAGGCATCTTTAGTCCTTCAGGGACTCTCATGTATATCTCTGTGTCCAGATCCCCGTAGAGATAGGCTGTGACCACATCCATGAGCTGCATATTCAGTTTTTCGGAAACTACTAAACTGATTAAGTAGCGGAACGTTATGACGTCCATTACGGGAGAATACGTCGCCTCGTAATCAATTCCAGGGCGTTGTGAGAAGCCTTGCGCCACAAGACGAGCCTTGTATCGCACAATCTCATTATTCTCATTACGCTTCCTTAGAAAAACCCATTTGTGACCAACTGGTTTAACATTGGGTGGTGTTGGAGCTACAGGTCCAAACACGCTTCTTTTCGCTAAGGAATCTAATTCAGCCTGGATTGCTTGTTTCCATTGTGGCCAGTCCGTTCGTCGTTGACACTCGACAACGCTGCGAGGTTCCATGTCATCATTGCTCATAATGTCGGTGGCCACTGAGTATATGAACACATCATCGATGACAGTTTCATTTCGCTTCAAAATATCGTCTAAGCTAGCGAACTTGACGAATATTTCGAGGTTATCGGCATGATTAGGAAAAGGCGTTTCATCTGGAACGCGCTTTTCTAATACATCGTCGTGACCCTTAATGATCTCATGTGACAAAACGCTTTTAACAAAATTTCTCCGCTTCCGGGATAGAACATCTTTGGAACCAACCGGTCTTCCCTTCTTTTTGGGAATAGCGGCGGACTGGACGGCCGATGGCAGCGTCCTTTGCTCGGCGGGTTCGACCGGAGCAACATGTTTCACAGGAACATGGCGTCTCTCAGGGACGTCTATCCTTGCAGGCACATTTGCAGCAGGTATAATTGATCTCGTGATTTTGCTAGGTCGCTAAATGCGTCTGGCATTTGATTTGCAATATCTTGCAGACCTAAAATCCTCTGCACTTCATTATCACTATGTGCAGAGGGGGGATCATGATGAGCAAAAGCGGGCACATGCCACGCTAATTCACGTTGTTCCTCATCAACGTTAGCGTGCATTTCTCCCCCTAACGACGAAAAGATTGCCTCATCAAAGTCACAATCCGCGTGTCTCGCGGTAAAGAGATCGCCTGTCAAGGGCTCTAAATAGCGAATGATGGACGGGGAGTTATAACCGACATATATTTTCCGTCGCTTCTGAGGTCCAAATTTTGAACGCCTTATCGGCTCAATTGGAACATTGACTAGGCACCCAAACACGCGTAAATGTGAGATGTCAGGCTCACATCCAGTAACCAGCTGGTACGCGAAAAGTGGTTGGGTGGCCATGGGCCTCAGACGGACCAAATTTGCAGCGTGCAAAATTGCGTAGCCCCATGCAGATAGTGGGAGTTTGGTGCGCATAACCAAGGTCCGCGCTATCACTTGCAGTCGCTTTATAAAAGCTTCCGCTAGACCATTTTGGGTATGAACATACGCAACAGGGTGTTCAAGATTTATTCCCAAAGTCATGCAATAGTCATCGAAAATCTTCGATGTAAACTCCGCGGCATTATCAAGTCTAATAGACTTTATCGGATAATCCGGATGGTGAGCCCTTAACTTAATGATCTGGACAAGGAGTTTAGGAAACGCTGCGTTTCGGGTGGACAACAACACTACGTGTGACCATCTAGTCGATGCATCAACCAAAACCATGAAGTATTTAAATGGTCCGCATGTTGGTTGGATTGGTCCACAAATATCTCCATGAATTCTTTCAAGGAATTGAGAAACCAATCTCGTAGGTTTCACATGGAGCGGCTTGAGATTCGTCTTCCCAATCGAGCAAGCTTGGCAAAGGCTTTTCGAATTTATAACGAAATTCTTTCCTCCAAGAGGATGCCCATGCGATGCATTCATAGTGCGAAGCATCATATTTTGACCCGGATGACCCAGCCGGTCATGCCATAGCATAAAAATGCTCTCATCAACTGGCGCTCGGCGAATGATGAGATTACTCTCGATGTGTTGTATCGTAGTGAGATACAAACCACTTGAAAGACTTTTCAACTTCTCCATGATACGCTTTTGGCCGTACTGAGTGGAGGTAATGAAAAGATACTCGAAGCCATGTTCTCGAGCAGTTTCAACATGAAATCCGTTTTCTCGAATATCCTTAAAACTCAGTAAGGTACGACTGGACCTTGGAGAATATAAGGCCTCTGATACTTCAACGGGAGTACCATTGGACAACGAAAAACGGGCTTTGCCAAAACCTTGAACAAGGGTTGAGGGTCCCGAAATGGTTGTCACTGAGGTTACTTTAGGCGTATAGGAGATAAAGTATGATTTATCCCTCAAGATAGTGTGAGTCGTTCCACTATCAACCAGACAATCTACTGTCCCATGGTCCATGCCTATAAGTAAAGAAAATTAAAATTTGTCACACGTTTGAGGAAAGTGCTCGAAATAGAACTTTAATTTATCGAGAAAACAGAAAATACAAATCACCAAAAGTTTCATGACTTAAATCAAATATAGAGAGAAAATGGAGATTCATTCTTCCATTTCTGCTATAAAATCGGGGGTCTCAAGATTTAGATTTTCGCACTCGTTGACCAGATTTGCTTCGGCCCGGCGCCCCTTGTGATAGTTATCAACTTCTTGGGGGGTTGTCCTGCAAGTCCGTTGCATATGACCATAAGCACCACATTTGTAGCAGAGAGTAGGCGCTTGGCCTTCCACTCTCGCTTTGGGACGACTGGCCCGTTGGTTCTTACCATAAGACTGTCTAGGAGTCAAAGGTCCTTGGTTCTTGTTAGAACCTCGCTTTGGGTGACGAGACTTAAACTCGCCTCTGTTCCTTGGCTGGGACGACTGGCCCTTGTCTCGTTTCCACCGTAGATTTGGTCCACGGAGAGCATTTGCATCAGGCATTGGAATTGCCTTTGTTCCAGCAGGACGAGAATTGTTGTTTCTCATTAAAATGAGACTGTTCTTCTCGTCTAGTAAAAGCTGGGTGATGAGCTCGGAAAACTTGGTGAACTTAGACTGACGGTATTGCTTCTGGAGCAAGTTGTCAGTGGAAGAAAATATGGTGTATGTTTTCTCCAATAGATCACTGTCGGTTAATATCTCACCGCAATATTGGAGAAGTGATCGAATCCTGCAGACTTCATTGTTGTAATCAGTTACACTCTTGAAGTCTTGGAAACGCAGGTTTAACCAGTCATGGCGCGCTTCAGGCAGCCATATGGTCTTCTGGTGGTCGAAGCGCTCTTTCAGAGAGTCCCATAGCGTCTTCGGCGAGGAGATTTCAATGAACTCCGCCTTCATGGCGTCAGATAAATGCCTGCGGAATAATATCATCGCTTTGGCGTTCGTTGAGCGAGTGACTTCCACTTCACGCTCTTCCTCGTTATAGATGACGTCCAAGAGGCCCTGCGCATCTAGATGGTTCTGGATGTCTTGCGTCCAGTCCAAGTAGTTCTTGCCAGAGGCTTCAAGGATGGGAAAATCAATCTTGATCGACATTTTTCTACAACAGGAGAAAAAATCTTAATCAGTCAACATATAAAACGACAGGTTTATATGGATTTGGTTTGTATAAGCAACAACAAACAATCGTAAATAAAACCAACGGTTTTGAAAAAACAATTTTTGTTTTTTAAAAAAAAAAAATTCTTATATCGATCGACGGGCCGATATAGAGAGTTCAATTAGTTTCTTGTAAAAATGCATAATTATAAATACAATTTGAGCAAAAAAAATATTCGGTCAACCCCTTTCAGTAGCTCTACGTGAATATGACCAGACGGGTAAATGAGGGAGGAGGGTCACCGAGGACCTCTTAAGAACCAAGTCCCAAGTTCTTTCTGACATCATACCCAAATAGGTGAGCCTATTCGGAGAGACTTCGTAAAAAAAAATTTCAAATGTAAGAATAAATAAGATTTTTCAAAAAATTCACACTATTTGCGAACTGTGCAAAATATGTGACAATTTAGTGCGTGCTCAAAATGAGCGTTGCCTTTGAAAAATTATTAGCCAAAAAAATATTTTGGAAGGCCCAAATTTGGCGGTGCCAGAATTTGTTTATGTAGCCAAGACAATTTTTCAAGATTTTTCGTTATTACGTTAAAAAAAACGTACAACATAAACAGGCAATAACACACAAAAGAATTGGTGCCTAAGCAAGCGGCAACAAAAAAAATGTCAACTATTTTTCCGACGTCTAATGAAGCGACGCAAAAAAAAATAGCGAGAAAAAAATACAATTTTACTACCCATCTGTTACAATAATTCACTGAGTAACATAAAGAAAAAAAAATGCTACTGAGGTGCTCGGCAGGGCGCAGATGGCACTGAGGTGCTCGTCGGGGCTCTCCAAATCCATCATTACCAAAAAAAAATGTTAGCATTTAAATTTTCTTCGTCAACATAAAAAAAAAATTTCAAAAAAAATTATTTTTTCAGAAAAAAAAACTAACAAATATTTTGTTGGGATAAGTACTATTTAAACAAAAAAAAATTCTGAAATTGTCAGTTTAAAAAATTTCAGAAGAATGTCTTTTACCAAAATATATACAACAGACTATTTGATAAACACGCCAAAGTATATTTTGATAAAAAAAAATTTGAACAAAATATTGTGTTTTACCAAAGTATATTTTCGTAACAAAATTTCTGTAACAAAATATATTGCTGTAACAAAATATATTTGATAAAAAAAATTTACTCGTATATATTTTTCAAAAAAAAAATTTGAGTATATATTACGAAAGCTTCTACTACTCTTAAAAATCACACACTTCATTTCTTAAACAGTAAGTATGTCCAAATTCATGTTGGGAACGGAATTCGAATGAAAAATAAATTTCGTGACGACTGAAATAAGTCGAAAACATCATGCAATACACAATCGAACCATCGTAAACATAGAATTTTTATGTGAACCATGAAGAGTCTAAGACGAAAAATTCACTAGACGAATAGAAGAGAAAAAAAATCACTCAACTACAATTTCTCCTATCGATCTCAGAAACTTAGAAAATGGACCAACCACAACTACTCAAAATGAAGAGTATATTAACAAAAAAAATTTACCTTTCTTACCTTATGGTGGAAGAAAGTGAGAAAACGATCGGTACGTCGGGTCTCCGGCGTTGCACGAGCAAGGTGCTGATAACGTGTTGTGTGGACAATTAGCTCAACCTCTCAATGTATATCAATATATCTCAAAATGTGTCTCTACAAGCCATCCCAACCTCTCTTTATATAGGGAGAGAGAGGTTGGGAGTTACAAGGTGAAAAGTCACTTGGGAGTTACAAAGGTGAAGAGTCACTTGGGAACATGAAGGATTACCATGAGTTACAACATACACGACTTTTTTCCTTTTTTATGTAATTAGTACTTTTTTTATTCCTTTACCAATAAACAAGTTTTCTATTTCATTTAACTATGAAATTGCTTCTAGTAAATTTTAGGTTATAATTTTTTTTGAATATATTACTATGTTCTCGAATATATTAAATATCAATTCAATTTTTTCTGCTTGTTATTAGGTCTTGCGTAATTTATATTCTTGTTTTCGATATATATTGTTATGTTGATTAATAGTACATAGTAACGCATTTAAATGTTCCCCATCTTTCAAAAGTGTTTTAAGGTTGAAAAGAAAATTTTCATATAGGACACCCATTTTGAGGATCGTCTAGAGTCATATTTTTGCTAGAGCCGGCCATATTTTGGATGACATGTCAATGATTGTGAAAATATCGAATATCAAGCACTCGAACATACGAAGGCTGAAGCATAGGTATTGGTACGTCGATACGACAATACACACACACACACACACACACACACACACACATTGGGTTAGGATCACTAGTTTCTATCTAGACCCCAATTGGTCAGATCTTCGTATTCCTACTTAGTGTCCTGAACCCTTTACATTGCTATGTTCCACAATACATATTACATATTCTTGGATTGTCATGACCATCATTATTTTGCGGAAGTGCTCATTTAGAAAGACTCTCCGAAGGAGACAAGGTAATCATTTCCCAAATTTCATGATTTCATTAGATAGTATGACACGTAGCGGTATATTTTTAATCCAAATTAATGCATGCTAGAAAAGTATAACCTGGGTTGTTTTGATACCATATTAAAGTCATTGCCACTTGCCCCAGAAACTCTAGAGTGTTGATGAGGATTGATAGTTAATATTAATAATATTATTCAACATCCATATAAAGTTTATTGAATAACAGCCGAGATCTTGGGCCCAAAGACTCCAACCCTTTATATAGGCTGATAATTTACCAAAATGATCTAAATAGTTCTTTTATGCACAACGGGTTGAATACGGCGGTGATAAACCAGACGTAGATTCTAGCTTGAACTATTGAATCATCAAATATCACTCCTCTCTTTTTGAGATCCAGGGGAGGTCAGTCAAAGTGAAAGGAAAACAGAGAAGTCAGTTATTTATCGTAAACTAGTTAATTTTACACATCTAACATAAATGAAATGGTATAGAAGGAAAGAAAGCTTGCCTTCCATTCTTCAAATATTCCAAATTGCCGTGCAATTCTTTCAAAATCATACTGATTGCTATACTCAATCCGAAAGTCCCCATCCGTATTAAGTGTTGTCAGAACATCAGGTCCATGTACAGGTCTGGCATCGGACACGAGTTTTGCGAAGTGGCTTAAAAATTTATCCTGCCAGTATCATGAAAATTATTAAGGTAATGAGTTAGATTAGATCAGTTTGTATAACTGGACATGGAGTTACCTCCGTCAGGTAGCTAAGATCCATTGACTTCCAATCAACCTTTAACATAATTAACAATGGAAAAAGGTCAAATAAAGGAGCATTAGGAAATTGTGAACAGCAGAAAAAACTGAGAGCATTACTTGAACATCATTTAGTTTAATAGGCTCCAGGTAATTATGATAGAACTGCCCCATGCTAGATCCCTGAAACGAATGACAATTGTAGAAGTCAAGAGTCAGAAACTTTTAGCTGGCACAAAATTGGATACGTTGATGTAAGATTCAATCAAAACTTGAGATACTTGTCACCTTAAGGTATCATATCATGCATTCTTAGGATATATGATGTGAGAAGCCAGAATAAAATCTTCTAATGATTGGGATTTGGATGAATTTCTTGGTGTACTAACAAAGCTGAATGCATGCATATAAAAAACCCATCATAGATTGTTGTTCGCTTTTTCCATTCTTTTTGACTGTAAAATCATCTTGAATCAGAGATGAAAAAAGAAAACTTGTTTTACGAACCATGATAATTTTTTGTTCCATGACATACTCCTAAGAAATTGATTCGGGGTCCGGGGGTTGGTTGTTGGGGTTGGGGTTTGGGGAGGGGGAGGGGCTGGGGGGTGAGGCGGTGTTAATTAGGAAGCAATGTACTGTTCTTACAGGAATTTTATATAATGCACCCCTTCATTCGGGTATCATTCTACCACGAATCCACATTAACTCCGGAGTTACCCATTTTTTCTGTGGTTACACTGAAAGACGGTTGGGGAGGGCTTGCTTAATTAGTAAGCAAAGTACTGCTTCTTACAGGAATCTATACAACGCCTTCTTCCGTTGTAGCTTCCATCTTCACTCTAAAAGCAGTGGGTGCAAGGAGAAAAACAGCAGCAAAGAACTAGAAGAGAGAGGACAATGCAGGGCCGCCTAGGAAGGTGGAGAGTTAGGAGGAGGAAGGCGAGTCTGGACCCTACAGTGATGGGTTGAGAGTGGTGACAGAAAAGGAGGAAGATAAAGGAATTGAAAGGCAGATGGGAGGTAGCGAATAGTGCAGCCAGAGCCTGATGACGCAGGTATGGAGTTGTGAAAGATGCGGATGCTGCCAGGCCTCGGGCATGGAGTACTCTTGCTAGTTATTCGTTAGAAAGTTGTGTAAGTGAGCACTATAATAAAATTCCTGTTCTAGGTTCATTTACAAGATCGTTGAATAAAATGCTTATACAGATGAAAATTATTGGTAGTAGCAACTCCAAACCAATTTTATTTTAACCTAGCATGTATTCTAGAACCATCCAGAGAATAAAATAAGAAAAATATAATAAAATGAAACAAACTAATACGGAATCCAATCTAATACTAGCTGTCTTGTACAATTTATTCCTTTTGCATGACATAAGGTGGTTACATACATGCTCGCCAAAATTGTACGTTCTGCAAATTTCTGGCCGTATAAATTGACGATCCTTGCGTATGCGCTTCAATCTCATCCAATCATCCCAATAAGTATGTACGATGTCAAGGAAGGAAAAAAAGGAGAGCACCTAACAAATAGAAAAAAATACTACAAAGAAGCCTTTATGCCACCCTCTGGCTCAAGAAATAGAGCTAACAATTACTTTATTAAAGAATACGGATGATAGTAAAGCAGATAAGGATATGCTTTAGGCCAGTTTGGTGATAGCTCATCCCATATGGATTTTGTCAACATCCATCCAAGTCCAGGAAAGAAATCTGAACGATACAGAGCTTCTGCAAAGCGTATTGACAAAAAGCTTCTGTGAGCACAATTTGGTATTTTGGCAATAAGCAAACAGGATCTTGGCAAGTTCTTACTTGGATCATGTACAAATTGCACCTGACCATTATCATTCCACGATGAGACAGCCATGATTGTCCTTCATTAGTTGCAAAATAGGTTAAAATTACGGAGAGCATTAGATCGTACAAAAACTTCTAAGAGTACTATGTATCTCTTTTTAATTCCCACATTGTTTAACATAATATGGGACATCAATCTCTCGCTCTCTCTCTCTATTTTTGTACATCAATCTTCCTATTTTATTCTGCCTAACTAATGATTATGAACTAAGAAAATATTAGAAGGCATATTGACACATAACATACTTGTCTTTGTCGAATAGGCGTGCAGTGGCCTCAAAATAGTCAAAAAAATCTGGTGCAATTTCCATGTCGTCTGCATAAGTTACGGAATACCATTTTACTTTCAGGAGGTTCACATATAAAATAAGTGAAAAGGTGAACAAAAGTCACAGAAACATCTATAAAAACAACCTTCCAATATGATTACTCGACTGAAGTTATGCTTGATAAATAACTCATCCAAGGCCCACTTGTAGTGTCCTGGAAATGGAAAACGTTTAGCAGATAAAACAAAAAGGAAACTAAGGAAGGAAAGATTATAAAAGGGCAAAGAAAGAAAGAAAACTTGCTTGCAATTTTATAGTATGCAATTATTTCGCCGGGTCTTTCTGTATGCACAGGCTCAAAGTCAAGGTGCTGCAACATTAAGAAATTGATCAACTTAGCAGCCACAGGTGGCCTTCATGGCTATGTACCTAAGCAACAACATCAATCAAAAGGAAATATCAAGTGCCAATATATATTTCTAACTGCCTGAGTAACAAACATCACCAGCGTTAAAAAGAGACGCAACAATCCCTTCCTATCATCTATATTCCTCATTGTTGTATGAAATAACTGATTATTACATTTTCTGATACCCCATCATGGCACAACTATAGCCTGCTCAATGAAAATAATATTCTAATAGAAGGCCAACTTTTTTGTATTGAAATATGCATTGCATGCAAGGTGTAAACTACAAACAATGAAATAATATTCAAACCTTCTAACCTTTTGTATGTCTGAGTCGTCTGACTTATGCATAGCCTCTAGTAAAGCTATTAACAACATACCCCTTTCCCAAATTTTGGTATTGACTAAAGCTATTAAGATGACATTAACAGAAAGCCCATTTATTCCCTTTTCACAAAATAATGTGAAGGTATGTACTCAATGCATTGGTGTGTAAATTAAATATCAATAAGGAAATAACTATTATTCATACTACCTAACCTTGTTTCTCCTTACACAACAATGACAAAGTCTTTATCCCAAATTTTTGGGGTTGGCTCTTTGAATCGTTCTTCCATTCTGCTCTATTAAGGCCATGTCTTCTGTATCACAAATAAAAATCCATATCCTATGTAGCATATCAACCCATGTTCAATTAGGCCTACATTTACTCCTAGCGGCTACATTAACTACTATATTGTCGCTCCTTCTTATGGAAGCATCTATTGGTCTGCATCGCACATGCCCAAACCACTTAAGTCGATTTTCTCTCATCTTGCCCTCAATTGACACCACCTCTAACTTCTCATTTCTTATTATATCCTTTAATGTATTGTAGAATTCTCATTTTGACTACACTAACTTTTCACACATTTTGTTCTTAATCGTCAACACTCTAATAGTAGTATTGTAGGAAAAAAAATTCAACTTCAGAGGTATATTGCGATCATAAAGTATCCATGAACACTCCTCTATTTCAACAATTATGATTAATTATACACATGACATCCTTCTCAATATCTCCATCATGATGAATAATTGATCATAAATACTGAAAACTACCTCTTAGGTATCTTTTGTTTATCTATATGCACCCAACCCTCATTTCTTTTTAACTTTTGATTGAAATTACATTTCATATACTCTATTTTTGGTTCTAATAGTTCTAAATCCTTTATATTTCAAAGTTTTCCTCCATACTTCTATTTTAATATCTAATCCCTCCATATTTCTATTTTAACGTCTAACCTTCTCTACTCTCATCAACCAACACAATATGATCAACAAACATGACACACCATGGAACCTCCTCCTGGATGTCTAGTAATTCCATTCATAACTACTGCAAAAAGATAAGAACTTATTGTTGATCCCTGAAGTAAACCAATGGTAAAAGAAAACGGTTTACTATTTCTTCCAATAACTCACATGGTCGCCGTAACTCTATCATACACCTCCTTAGTAGTCTAATATAACTACTAGAAACTTGTTTCTTCTCTAGCTAAATTAACTATACCAAGATGATGTTAACAAGGCAATTTATCAATCATGATATAGGTGTTAAAAATATTAAAAATGAGATGCATCACGTAAAAAATTAATAGCAAATTATTGCTATCAGATATCTGAGCTGAAATGTTCCGTGAATCAAAAAACCAATCATTGTTTTTGTTATTGTCTTGTGTTGTAAGTATTTCTACTGCTAGCATTCAGCATGAGCAAATTCTGGTACAAGGAATTCTCTAATGAAAGTGATAAGATGCAATAAGGGATCTATATTCTGCATATAGAATTCAAACTTACTTCAACTACTTAGATTTTTTGAATGAAAACGATAAGATGCAATAAGGGATCTATAGTATAAAAAAGTCACACATACTTCCACCGCTCACAAACATACGAAAAATGGAATAATTCAATCAAAAAAACATGTTGATTATATCAAAATTAGGAAGCAACAAGAATAAAAATTCGTCATGGGTAGAGACGCTATTGCTGATATAATAATTTCGATAAGAAATGCTGACATGGGTAAAAACGGAACAATTAGAATAGCATCTACTAATATAACTGAAAATATTGGTAAAATACTCCTACGAGAAGGGTTTATTGAAAATGTTAGAAAACATCAGAAAAGTAACAAATATTTCTTGGTTTCAACCTTGCGACATAGAAGAACTAGTAAAGGAACATATAGAACTATTTTAAAACATATCATAAGGAGATTATATAGATCTTAAACAGTGGAAGTATGTGTAATTTTTTATACCAAGTATGGGATATTTATTAGCTTGAAATAGATAGAATATTAGCAAGCAACCCCTCATATAGTATCAAGCACTGTTCTAAATGGCGGTCGAGGCGACCGCTCTCCGCATCACTTTTGCCGTTGGCGGTGGAGTAATTGGCCGACAGAGGTTTTGACAGTATATACGGAGATGAGGCGGCGTAGGCGGACGCCTAGGCGGAACAAAACATGATTAGATGTTTTGACAAAATAGTTTTACAACATTATGGATCTACAGTTCACTTTTACAAGACTGAAACTTCATAAATCTCAGTTCTACAACTTAGTTATGAAAAAAATACCCTTAAATATGCATATATGCAAAAGAAAATAAAAAAGAGATAAAATAGTAAAAAATGCCCAAAATATATCATGCTCCTATGCGGCAGGCAGACCCTCTCCGTTGCGCTCCCGCCTACCCGTCGTTTAGAACCTTGGTATCAAGTAATTTGGTGAGAAAACAAATGCGCAAACTGATTCCTATAACTGCAGATTTAAGAAGAAAGGCAACATCGAGTTTGGTTCTCAAATCAAAGAGCACACTGGGAGAGAACGAACACCGAATTATTTATGGGTTATGGGTTTCTCTTCTCCAAACCATCAAATGCTACACAAATGGTGCACTTGGATAAATTAGAGGGGTCTACTATCTTTAGAAATTAGAGGGGTCTACTATCTTTAGAATCATCATTCATGCTATTATGGAATCATTTACGACTAACGTGACACAAATGACTTGTATATTGACAGGTGTCTACTGGTAGTAATAGTAAAATGACAGAATGGATATCAATGTGGGGATGCTACCGTTTGTACTTCTTTATCTTTAAAGTATTCTAGGGGTGGATGTCAGCCACAAATGTGACATTATGCGGGAAGAGCAACTCTTTCCATCAAACAGGTATGAGATTGACAAGTTGGAAAAGAGATCAGGGAGGATTCTCCTTATTGACCCCTATTTTTCTCTGATCGTTGTGTATTATTCATTTCTCAACCAAGAGGCCATGACAATCTTGGCTCGCAATTCTGCAGCAGTCCTTTACAACTAAAGTAGTTGGTGGCTGTTCTGCACTGTAGATCGGAGCCAGTTATCTTTCTATATTGCAAAGAACAGGCAACAAACATCAATTTGCAACCATGGTTGTATTTCCTCATCACAACAAACACTGATCCGTATTCTGAATTCAACAAACTTTTCAACCAATAAGGGTGCCCCAATGCCACGGCTCCCGCTAATACAAGCTCTCGGGAGGGGCAAGATGTACGCAGACTCACCCCCAATATATATGGAGGCTGTTTCTGCAATTGGAATCTATATATTCTAGGATGCAAATGCCAAGACTCCCGTTGCACCAAGCAACAAATCGTTCCATCAAAGTGAAAGAAAAAAGATTTTCTAACAAAGACTATTGTAGATAAATTTATATCATGTGCTTCGATCTATGGTCGTTTTGGTGATTTCTCAGTCCTTTTGTGTGCTTTATCATATGCACATACACTAGTATAGTCTATAAAGCAGGGCTCTTGTTTAGACTCAATGCATGCATCATAGTGTTATATCATAATCATTACGTGTATACGAGCTTTAGATGTCTCCAAACACTGTCCTGCATAGTGCCCCTTTCAGACTACTACAATATTCATATGGCATCCTTTATTTTATTCAACATTAAAGGGCATTGACATGTTGGCTTTTGAACAAGTTTACAGCTTCTAAGAGAGCAACATCATGAAAAACCAAAATTATTCATAGTTGTTATGGGCCCCCCTCTATCTTAAGATTTATGCTTTTCTGCACTGATGACATGTGACATTTATCTATTATCATGTAAAGATACCATATTTCACATAATAATGCCACTTCAAGGATGTGGAGTCACCTCAACTTTTTTAAAAATATGTAAAACGAAATTATAAGAAGGACACCTGCATATATACAATCTGATTGTAACCCAAAGCTTTATTTTTAACATCTGGATTAGTGCCATCCTGCAAAATCATGAAAGATAGTGAAAATTGATCTTTAGTGCTAGAAAGTCATCAAATACAGGAAACAATACCTGGGATATGAAAAGAGGAAACTTTGATGCAACTGCAGTCTGATATCTTAAGATGTGGATAGTGATAAAGGTTAGTAATTCGCTAATGATAGGATCATCATAAAAAGAGGAGAGCACAGCAGCTTCAAAGTTTCAAATGTGATCTATAAGAAGAATATATTGGAACTTAAACCATACTTCAAGATAGAAGCAATTGTCCTCTCCAGATAATCAGGCCTATTGCAAGCCATCACGACCACAGCTGCTACAGGTACCTGAAGAAGGAAACAAGGGAGAGTGATTGAAGTAGGCGACCTAGTCCTCAAAATGCATCAATTAAAAAACAATACCAAGTACAATCTACAAAAAACTGGCGTACCTCTATTTTGCTAATTAAACCTTGGAGCCCTTTTCCTGCACCAAAATGCATACAAGAAGTATTAGATACTTATAATTATAAATATGCAATTGCTGTAGTACTAGAATATATGTTCTTCGAAGTTGACTTCATAATGTCAAATCATGAACTGCATAGATATTGACTTATAATTGGAGAACTTTATAGTTATGATGGATCTTTCCTCAAAAATGTTTTCTCTACCACAATTCAACTCCATTTGTCAAAATATGGTTCATGTAATAGCTCTTTGGGATTCTCTCTTTCTGGCTAATTGTATCATGGAGATGAATACAATTCCTATAGCAAAGCGTATCATCTGCCCTCTTCACCTAGACTCTTTAGTCTAAGGGGAGCTAGGTATTTGGTTGCATGAGCTTCAAATGCATAGCCAAAAGGTAGGTCTACTATCTGCCAACTGGCGTCTAGGTTTTATGACATGACCCTCTCATGCTCACAGAAACCTTGGGTGTAGGAATTTGGCACCAACTTATAGGGTTGACAGCAGGTCAATAACTGGGCATAAAAACATTGCCAATTCTTTTATGGAGCTTTCTTAGGCTTCATAACTGACTCCATTCTGACAGAAGGCTTGGATGATGATGATTCTATTATAACTCTTGCTATCTAAATCAATGGACACTGATCAACAGCCTAATACCACAGAAGAATGGCCTCCTCTCTTTGGAGTTTGTACCTAGAGCAGAGTAGATAGTTTCAAATTTGGAAGAGGTAGTTCTTTGCCTCTGGAGAACTACATATATATAAAAAACAAAAATATTAAACATCATGGTAAAAATGTGAAATGTGCAATATTAGAAGCATTGAAAAATGGAAAGTAAACAAAAGATAATGAGCAAAACTTCATACTTCCAAGATCTCGAACAAGAGTTTTCAACTGAGCGTTCTCCTCATCTTGAAGTTTCTTTGCTTCTGAAGAAAGAAAAAACATTAGAACTTGAAATATGCATTCTGTCCCATTTCTGCTTGCAGGAATAAACAACCATTACTAATTATCTTAACCAACATTTCATGATATAAATCATCCATGGCAAGAGCATGTAACAGAAAATACAGGCACTTTAAATATGCAGAACCTTTTATGCTCCAAAATGTATTACATCTAGCAGTAGTGCAAATTACATGATTAAATCTTGGTAGTATAGCATGTTAATGTGAAGTCACGGACATAAATGAAGTTCCTCCTAAAGGCATAGAAAAAAGATTCGTAAAAACATATGGTGAGATATGCAGTGAAAAACAGAGCAGAGATATAAAAGAGAGAGAGAGAGAGAGAGAGAGAGAGAGAGAAGCAATTAATGAGTCAAAGAGATGCAACTAAATACTAAATTAAATAGTTTGTAGATTACATGATACTATCAGGTGGAAATAAATTTTAAGAGCCCCCTCTATTGATGTCTTTATGCACATACTATCATATGAGGTAATGAGATGTTGAATTCCAACCCCAACCCCCCCCCCCCCCCCCCCCCCCCCCCTCTCCCCCCCTCCCTCCAAACAGTATGCAAAAATAAAGTCAGTAATGTCATTCCAGTAAAATATTAACCAATTTAAGGGTTGTATCTATTAAATAGGATGCAAATCTGATAAGCTCTGTGGTGATATTTCAGAATTGGGTTTTGTAGAGTTAATGGGCAAGGATCATTAGAAATCTAACCGGTTAATCCAATAGTACAACTGTACAAGTATCCTAAACCCAAACTTCACCCAATTCATGCCACTCTCTATTGACCTATTGCAGCAAGTGAATATTGGCGTTGGCAACCACAAGTTATATTTTGTTTGCTAATTTAATTTTGTATTTTTTTTTTATCTTCCTCTTTTCTCCCTCGAGCCCTTTTTGTAGTAGATATAAGATCCCTTCAGTCTGAGAATATTTATCCCAACAACTATTTCATAAGATCATCAGACAGGGTGACATTTAGGTCACAAAAGATGATGTATTTGAACTATGTTTATCAATAGTTATATATGATTTCCATATTTTGGGTGCTCATAGGGTTCTCAAATATTTTTATATATCATCCTATATAAGCTATCCAATATGCATGACCTTGATCTGACATGGCTTAATATACGATATTTAGGACATTCTCGGGGGATGGAAAGAGAGTTTCAAATGATATTATTTTCTATAGCCACACATACTACCACTGTTCTAGATATCAGTCATACTGGCCTGTATACCATTTCTGAAAGGGGAATGATACGATATAATCGACAGGTATGGTAAGAATAGTCCGAACCCATATCGGCAATATCCAAGCCAAATGGCCGATGTATCAAGCAAACCAGCTGATATATCGGCCTAACTTGGTATGGGATGGATCCTTCGGGTTTAAACCAAAAAAAAAGAAGGTTTAGAATATGTATGATATGAGCTGGCTCTACATGCCACTACTTGAGTAAAACATGATTTTCTAGGGATCAACCTTTTAACTGTATCAGCCACTACAAGAACAGAACAATCTGTTAAAATCTCCAAGATCCCATATGTGCTAGATTATGGTTCTTAGAAATCATAAAGATATGCTTTAACATGCTACGTCTTTTGGCATACTCCATCTTTTATCCATACTGTTCATGTTAATGATGTTAGGTCTAGTCCAATTACATTGGTCTCTGCACCATGATCATCAACAATTGCAGTTTATCTTATTTGCTGACAAGCCTTTATCCTGCAGGCGACTGATGCAAGCTTAACTACTGGTTGATAAGCTGCATACCATCTTCTAGTTGTTTCTTCTTCGCATCAATCTTATGTCATAGGCTATGTTGTATTGGATGCTAGGCGAGGCGAGGCGAGGCGAGGCGAGAAGCCACCCGCCTCGCCTAGGCGTCCGCCCAGATTTTTTCCTTCAGCAACCTGCAAGCAGCAGCAGCAGGTGTGTCACGCCCCGACTCGGAATCACCCGAATTATCGTCCTCGCAGGGGGCGTGATGCCGCACGAGCCTGGAGTTGCGCTCGTGCAAGGCAAGATGACAAGTTCTCAAATGGTTATCTTTTGATTCGATATTAACAACGATAGAAAAACAGAGTATACGAAACAATTCTCTTTATTGATATTCGAAACATAGATTACAAAGGCTTCGATAGCCTAACAATATATGCCAGATTGGCTACAACACTCAGGTTCTCTCTTGCCCACAAAGGATTTTACCGTTCCATACATCATGTCTTCTATATCTCGGCCGCATCAATCCAGCTGCGTAGTCCGAGCGTCAATGCGATAGCACGCTTCAATGCGCTTCGGCATTCCAAGCCTTAACACGTTCAAGCAATGCTTCGCCGCGAGCAATCCATTCCCTGCACCCTGCATGAAGCTGGTGGGGGATCAGTACGTTCGTCCTCGCATGTACTGATAACAAAGATCACCTTTCCAAACCAACATCTTTAATATTTACGTTGAATCATGCAACTTAGCTTATGATCTTGCTATGTTCTCCTTAGGGTCAATTTCATGGCATCTTCGAAAGCGTAAAGCATGTTATCATAGCATCATATTATCATATTGAATAGACAAGCAAACAAGCAATCTCGTGTTTGATTCGTGGCGCGACTTACCAAGTCGACGCACTCGCCCTTGCACCGACGCAAGGTGAATACGTCGTAATCCTTCCCTGTCATGTTATATGTGCATCTCTAAGCAGGATCTCTATGCAGGACGCATACGCGCCTACACTTTCAATCCATCGTTCCTTAACTATATGAAGGCCGTTGGCGTATCCGCGCCAGAATGGACTAAAGGAGTTCCTTTCTTTTCTCTCCTTCTTTTCTCTCTATTTGGTTGGGCTGCGCGGCGTTTCACGGGTTGGGTCACAATCCCAAAACAACCGAAACGTTCCCGCTGCATACCATCATTTGCGGCTTTTTCCATCTAGTTTGATGTGCGCCTACAAAGATTATTTGAATCCCTCCGCGGCCAATCGGTTCCGGGGCGCATCCGGTAAATATCCGTTTGGGGGAAACACTCGTGCACGAGTTATTATCACATTAATCTCGAGCCCATTCCAATCGACCATGCAACGTCCTATCATTCAAGCCATCAAATTCAAACAACCAAACATAGTCTTGAGTCCGAGACTCAGACTTATCATCTCGCGTCTCTTTCGTTAACTTTCTATGTTCTTACGTTTCTTGCTTCGTTTCAATGTTTCAATGGCATCGTGCCTCAACTCAATGCTCGTCAACCGAACGACCCGAAGGTCTTGAACACCTTTCGAGGCACCATGTCATATCCGACAGTTTCGCCACATTCATGCCACAACTGTATTCTCTCGCAACGAAGCCATCTTTTATTATCCCGTGCACGTAGGCACGTTTCGACCGTATTTCCAATGTTCTATAACTTAGCATTCAATGTTCGGGGCTTGCGCGCTAGGGCGCTCGCCTATTGTCTTTCAATGTTCTAGCCGTCTAACTCGTGCATCAAAGGCACGGTATGGTTCGTGCACTAAGGCACTCGCCGAGTACAGTTATCCCATGTTTTACGGCTTGCGCACCGAGGCGCTCGCCTTAGCGATATCCAATGTTCCATAGCGACTCGTGCATAGGATGCACGTTTCATTCCGATTGTTCTAACTTAGTGTTCGACACACACTATGATTTATCTCCGATCGGACCACGCCCGTGGCGTCGATAGGTTAACTTTTAGCATACAATGATATATTTGACTTATCGCATGAAGGAGTAAAAAGAAGTCAATCCTCCCACCTTGAGTCGATATGCCTTCGTCGTTTCGCCGAGCCGATGCGGCTCGATTCCCTAACTTTGTTGCACGGCCACTCTCCTGACTTAGCCATTCGAGCACTTCGTGCTTCATTGAGTTATAAGTCCGATTTGCCTTAGCGTGCCCAAGTCTTAGCCCGTCGCAAGGCGACGATTTGATTTCGCGGACCCCTTACTAAATATTGCAAAAGATCGACCTCTAATATTTTTCCGTCAAAGTATAACCTGCACACGAAACCAACTAAATCAATACTTGCTTCGATTCGGACTTGCGCCTTGGTCGATTCGATTTCTTAGAATCTTCGAGCCGATTCAACGCACTCATCTTTCGAGGCAACGCGGCGCTTCGCATCGATTCAACTCGATGCATTTTTTCGGGACAAGGCAACTCTTCGCACCGACAAAGTTGATGCGTTGCTCGGGACAACGTAACTCGCTTATCGATTTACATCGATACATTTCCTTTGCGTCAGCGCGACTCGTTGAGTCAACGCTTCAGCGTAATGTGCCGTGCGGAGCGGGGCATTACAGAATATACCACTCAAAACAAGGTTCGTCCTCGAACCAAAACCAACACTTCGACTAAGTGTCTTATAGATCGTTTCACGATCTCGTCCCACCAAAGTTGTTCAATCTCACACTATCTCGCAAGCTTTCCATTAACATTTCATAGTCTTCCCTGCAGCTCGATTTGAATTTTGTACACAACTCGATTTGGATTCGTACCTATATTCAAGGCGTCCCGAAGATATATGTATTTTGACCAAGCCCAGTCGTAGCAAATTAGAACAAAGCTGACAGGTAAATTTCAATCCTATGCTTGCCATCTCGTACTCTCGATCGGACTTATCCTTAGCAACTGTTCTCGAAATTTCATCGCATATGCATATTGATACACACGCGATTCATTCAACAAAGTCACTGCACGCGACGCGATTCATAATCGCCTTTCTCGTTTCGTATGTTTCATCGGGACTATCAATTTTACGCATTGCGTCAAGCCGTCGCGCATCCGATCGCAACGATCCTCCGCAACGCCTTGCGTTCGAAGTCGCTACCCAACTATTTTCGAAGTCTGGCTACGCACTTATCTCGATTATGATTTCCTTCGTTGAATTGCAAATGCATCAACATTCAGGGCTACGCCCGCTGGTTACTTACATAGTCCCCGTGCTTAGATTCTCCCGACGCAAGTTTAAATTGACATTGCACAAAGGCCACAATCTATCCGACACGAAAGTTTACATCAAGGCGATGGTGCTCAAGGCAACGATCGCCTTGACACGAATGTCTTAACGACGCGTCTTACATTCACTTTCCTAACGAGTAGGAATTCACTAGCCAAATTTCCAACTTATCCGTCTCGCAACATCGAACATAATTTCGATTCACGCAAGCTCAATTGCAAGGTGAATCCGAATCTAACGACATGACTCGTAAGCCATTCCCTTATCGTTCCCTCTCGTGCATAGCACGTTCCTCGCAATCGCCTAGACTTATCATCAATATGCACCGTGTTATATTTGTTATCGGTGCAATCCCATATGCTATATCGCATGGGTCATCTTACGGTCTGCAGCATTCAATTTGATTTGGCGGTCAAGTCTTCTAGGGTCAGCTGCCCCGAAGCTACGCTCAATAATTGTGGATCATTAACGAAGGACAGTTTAATACGAACCATGCTATATCTTATTTTGGAGCCAAATCACGTTCTGACGATTCTATGCGAATACCCAATTTCGGACACAACCATTTCTATCGGCGCAACTGATGCGCAACTATCCTCCGAGTCAAGTCATGCACTGCCGTCGATGATTCCGCAATTTACGAAACATCTACTCGTATCGAATTCGAGTCTATCTTATTCGCGGGTCGACACACGAGATGCTATACGCATCGAGCAATCGTCGATGACTTATAGTCTCGTCTCGATCAATCGCAAAGTTCACGATCAACCAGTCCGTTCTTTCTCGTATTGTTACTTACAAAATTTCGATAGCGCAAGGCGCACTCCATTTTGTATTCTCACATCGCTTACGTTTCCTCACGTATCGATCTCAATACGCCGTATCCATTTCGATAACGTAAGGGTCAACTTTGAATCCGTTTCAACGTCAACTTAACTCGCATTGCATACTTCCAAGTTCGCAACAAACTTTTCCCTACGCATCGAATCATTTTCCGATTCACCGCATCCCGCTATACTTTGATCGCGTAACCGAGTTACCGATTATCCAACATCGTGCCCTCGGGTTATGCGATCTCGCCCTCTAAGTTTCGCGTGTTTTCAGTCGTACTCAAATGAGTGTCGCCGTAACTTAACCAACTATTTCATAGGAAAGGTTTCTCGCGTCAACCAACTTTCTTACCGAAGTCGCACATCGTGCAATTCAATTTCAATGTTTGCATCGCCTAACATTTCTATCGAGATCGCAAGTCGTACGATTCGATTCGTCTCGCCCAACGTTTCTACTGAGATCGCAAGTCGTGCGACTCATTTATAAGTTCAGTTTTTCCTTCCCGTCGATCCGATTATTGCATCAAGGCAAAATCAATTCGCTAGTCTCGGTCGTCCGACCAACTTATAACTTTCGTCCAACGTATCGTTCATCGATACGAGTCTCACCTTATCGTCCCAACCGAATTTCGAAGAACACTTGCATCAACATACCGTCATACAAATTTTCAATCGAGTCTCGGTACTCCCCCGTCCGTTGCGGACAAACTTTCCGCAATCCTCACAACGCGTCGATGAATTTTATCGTACAAGTGCTATACCATATACCACTCGGAATCGAGTCATTCACCGCCTACGTGGTATGGCATATACCACTCGGAACTCAAGTCATTTCCCTCGCATTATACTTAGTATAGGCCAACGTTCTCTTCCGACTTACGGTTTCCGCAGTGATCGTGCTTGATCACAACCGTAACTTTGATTCTATCAAATCCGACACAACTCGGTCAATGTTCTCGTTTGCCAACATAAGTTTGGTGTGCAACCGAACAATTCGTTCTATCGATTTACGATTTCAATTCTTTCCTTACGTTGCATCTCGTGCAACAATTTATTTAGACACGCGTTGCATCCCGTGCAACAAATTTCACTTCCGATACGCGTTGCACATCGTGCTACGATTTTTATTTCCGACACTTTCATTTCACTTTGTACAACGATTTATTCCCAATTTTCTTTGCACTTTGTGCAACGATTAATTTGATATGCGTTGCACCACGTGCAATGATTTTACATTTCCAACACGCGTTGCACATCGGGCAACGATTATTTCCGATATTTACTGCACCTCGTGCAACGAATTACTCTCGACTTTCCAAGTCAATGCACAATCCGTTTAACACATTCGGTATTGGCTTATCACTTCTCACTTTCATTTTAACGCATATTCACCATTACTCGTTGCACTTCGTGCATCATTTTATTTCTCATTCAATATGTTAGATTGCGACAACATCTCAAATCGTATTTCACAATTTGTTGCGCTTGCAGCAACTAACATTTTGCGGCTCGTTTGCATTCAATGCAATATACCCTTCGCGACTTTCTTAGCAAACATCATGAAATTTCCAAAACACATGCGGCAAAATTTCATGATTTGTATTAGACTTATTGTATGAAACATCCAGTGTGGCATCGAGTAGAGTCAAGAGTGATATCAAGTGGTGGTGGGCAACTTTTCGAATTGTAGTGAAGCGAGCGTCCAGAGGAAATTGAGCCTAGAGCTCTGATACCAATTTGTCACGCCCTGACTCGGAATCACCCGAATCATCGTCCTCGCAGGGGGCGTGATGCCGCACGAGCCTGGAGTTGCGCTCGTGCAAGGCAAGATGACAAGTTCTCAAATGGTTATCTTTTGATTCGATATTAACAACGATAGGAAAACAGAGTATACGAAACAATTCTCTTTATTGATATTCGAAACATAGATTACAAAGGCTTCGATAGCCTAACAATATATGCCAGATTGGCTACAACACTCAGGTTCTCTCTTGCCCACAAAGGATTTTACCGTTCCATACATCATGTCTTCTATATCTCGGCCGCATCAATCCAGCTGCGTAGTCCGAGCGTCAATACGATAGCACGCTTCAATGCGCTTCGGCATTCCAAGCCTTAACACGTTCAAGCAATGCTTCGCCGCGAGCAATCCATTCCCTGCACCCTGCATGAAGCTGGTGGGGGATCAGTACGTTCGTCCTCGCATGTACTGATAACAAAGATCACCTTTCCAAACCAACATCTTTAATATTTACGTTGAATCATGCAACTTAGCTTATGATCTTGCTATGTTCTCCTTAGGGTCAATTTCATGGCATCTTCGAAAGCGTAAAGCATGTTATCATAGCATCATGTTATCATATTGAATAGACAAGCAAACAAGCAATCTCGTGTTTGATTCGTGGCGCGACTTACCAAGTCGACGCACTCGCCCTTGCACCGACGCAAGGTGAATACGTCGTAATCCTTCCCTGTCATGTTATATGTGCATCTCTAAGCAGGATCTCTATGCAGGACGCATACGCGCCTACACTTTCAATCCATCGTTCCTTAACTATATGAAGGCCGTTGGCGTATCCGCGCCGGAATGGACTAAAGGAGTTCCTTTCTTTTCTCTCCTTCTTTTCTCTCTATTTGGTTGGGCTGCGCGGCGTTTCACGGGTTGGGTCACAATCCCAAAACAACCGAAACGTTCCCGCTGCATACCATCATTTGCAGCTTTTCCCATCTAGTTTGATGTGCGCCTACAAAGATTATTCGAATCCCTCCGCGGCCAATCGGTTCCGGGGCGCATCCGGTAAATATCCGTTTGGGGGAAACACTCGTGCACGAGTTATTATCACATTAATCTCGAGCCCATTCCAATCGACCATGCAACGCCCTATCATTCAAGCCATCAAATTCAAACAACCAAACATAGTCTTGAGTCCGAGACTCAGACTTATCATCTCGCGTCTCTTTCGTTAACTTTCTATGTTCTTACGTTTCTTGCTTCGTTTCAATGTTTCAATGGCATCGTGCCTCAACTCAATGCTCGTCAACCGAACGACCCGAAGGTCTTGAACACCTTTCGAGGCACCATGTCATATCCGACAGTTTCGCCACATTCATGCCACAACTGTATTCTCTCGCAACGAAGCCATCTTTTATTATCCCGTGCACGTAGGCACGTTTCGACCGTATTTCCAATGTTCTATAACTTAGCATTCAATGTTCGGGACTTGCGCGCTAGGGCGCTCGCCTATTGTCTTTCAATGTTCTAGCCGTCTAACTCGTGCATCAAAGGCACGGTATGGTTCGTGCACTAAGGCACTCGCCGAGTACAGTTATCCCATGTTTTACGGCTTGCGCACCGAGGCGCTCGCCTTAGCGATATCCAATGTTCCATAGCGACTCGTGCATAGGATGCACGTTTCATTCTGATTGTTCTAACTTAGTGTTCGACACACACTATGATTTATCTCCGATCGGACCACGTCCGTGGCGTCGATAGGTTAACTTTTAGCATACAATGATATATTTGACTTATCGCATGAAGGAATAAAAAGAAGTCAATCCTCCCACCTTGAGTCGATATGCCTTCGTCGTTTCGCCGAGCCGATGCGGCTCGATTCCCTAACTTTGTTGCACGGCCACTCTCCTGACTTAGCCATTCGAGCACTTCGTGCTTCATTGAGTTATAAGTCCGATTTGCCTTAGCGTGCCCAAGTCTTAGCCCGTCGCAAGGCGACGATTTGATTTCGCGGACCCCTTACTAAATATTGCAAAAAATCGACCTCTAATATTTTTCCGTCAAAGTATAACCTGCACACGAAACCAACTAAATCAATACTTGCTTCGATTCGGACTTGCGCCTTGGTCGATTCGATTTCTTAGAATCTTCGAGCCGATTCAACGCACTCATCTTTCGAGGCAACGCGGCGCTTCGCATCGATTCAACTCGATGCATTCTTTCGGGACAAGGCAACTCTTCGCACCGACAAAGTTGATGCGTTGCTCGGGACAACGTAACTCGCTTATCGATTTGCATCGATACATTTCCTTTGCGTCAGCGCGACTCGTTGAGTCAACGCTTCAGCGTAATGCGCCGTGCGGAGCGGGGCATTACAAGGTGCACTTCCAGGCTCTAGCAAAATCCAAGCAGGCAGTAGCAACATGTGCACTACCGGCAGAAGCCCAGTGACCCCAGGATATTGTATACTTGTACATGTTGCAAAAAACTATATACTTGTGACTGATATCATATCATGATTCATGATATATTAGATTTAAGAATGTGTATAATATGATGTAAAGCATGTATGTAGTGATACTTGTAAAGCCTTCTGCCTAGGCGCCCGCAACACATCCTCTGGTCGATCCTGGGCGCCCGCCTAAGCGCGCCTAGGCGCCAATCAACTGAACCTGTGTTTAATTCCTCGGGTCGAGACGTCATTCTCCTGACCTGGACGCCTAGGCGCACCTAGGCGTCGCCTGTGACAACATAGGTCATAGGTGGAATCCATGTTTGGTCACTCCTTGTACCTTTGTTTTACACCTTTTAATCCTTGTAAACATCTTTCTAGGCTATTATTTAGTTAGTATGTTTGATTAACCACTGTTTCCTAGTATAAGTTACTGCCCGTCATGCTTCATGAATTAGTAACGGAAGAGGCACAAGGTGTAATGTTCTCGTTATAATAAGACGAAGCATCATCTCTTTCATGTCCATAAACCTCTGGAGTGTCTTATTTCAAATTAAATGAAGCCTTACATCAGGCTACACAATTAGGGGTGTACAGTATGTGGTTCAAACCGCCAAACTGAACCAAATTAGCCTATTCCGTTCGACTTTTTACTAGGGTATGGTTCTGTTTTTCGTTTCAATTACTTTGATTTGTGGTTCGGTTTTCGGTTGCGGAGCAACAAAACCAAACCGACCAAACAGCAGTATAATAACATGATTGCCACCGCTCCCTTATAAATATTCTCTTTGCAAAGCAATTTGCGGTGTAATTTATAGAATGTGGTTTTAAATTCCTTCATGGTCGTAATTTATAGTTTTATATTACCTTAATTGTTCAATAGACCACATTATAATTTACAGAAGTCCATTTTTTATGCTTCCAAGTCCAACCAGTCGGCCAATTAGAACAAAATCGAGCATACTTATATGAAATAAGTATTTTGGTGAAATTTAGTGGAAAAAAAAACTATTGAGTCAGCCCATCATGACCTTAACCCGGTCAAACCGAATTAACTGAACTTGACCGAACAGAACTAAATTCTCAAATTTGGTCAATTCAGTTTTTAGATAATACTAATACAGTTCGGTTAGGGACTTTTTGGTTTGATTTGGTTCCGAAAGTTACAGTTTGGTTTAACTGAATAGGCAAAATGTACATGAGCTCATACTAACAATGAAGTGAGTTAATTAAATGCATAAGTACAAAACTGTCATTGGCCACCATGTCCAAAGCTGAAAGCTCATGTGCATCCTAAATTTCCAAAGATTAGAACAAAGTTTTTTAAAAGAATGTATATTTTTCTCCAATGGCATACTGATGACATCTACTTGGCCCTCTTGATGTATAAATTCAACAAGAACATAAAATAGATTAGTGTAAAAATGTTCACCTTCCAAGGAAACAATTTTCTCTTGTTGCATACTTATCTGATCAATCAACAACCGGGTTTGACTTGTACATTGACTTTCAGATTCAACCTGTTCCAGATTGATTTAAGAAAGGGATTACAGTATAATATGAGAAGTATAAATATATGAGAAAAAATAAGCAAGCTTATAGCTCCTATCAGCTAACACAGAACAAAATGACAGTAAAAGAGAAATACATATAGATAAGGTTGTATATCTGTGCGTACGTGTCTAGCCTAAGTTAAACGCCAGCTCGCCATGAAGCACAGTGGTACATTGCTATTACAATATCTAACCTATGACATCTTTTCCATTGAAGATGGAGTAAAGTTTTAGGTGATACACTCCCTTGTTTTGTGCAAAAGGAAAGGGAAAAAAAAACTTCTCCCCTATTTTGTTCCGATTATTTCATTTTCTGCATTAGATTTCTAGGGTTGTTCACAGATTGCCTTGGGAAAGGTATTTGACATCAACATATAAAGGAATGATCTTAGGTTGACAACTAGTCATAAACATTGCTCAGTCTATGATGGGCCATCCAAACTTATTTCTTATGGAGATTTATATTTAAATATTTCTCTAGTACATATATTTCTTTGCCTGATAGTGCATCGTACATTACTTACGGAGATTGATATATAAATATTTATCCATTCCTTGCCACTTCCTTCTATCCTATTCTCCATCGAAAATTTGAAATCATTGCATACGTTGTGGTTAAAAAAATTAACTACTTTTTAATTACTTACAAGTTATACTTCCCTAGATGTAACCCCTCTAATTGTCATGACCAACGTGCATTATTTCCACCATGATTTAACCAAAGATAATTGAAGCAACTAACGATACTCGTCCAGCCTACATGATTCTGGTACCTCTAGTTCGACACCCTATCTTGCACGGAAACGGGGAAAAGATGTCCTTACCCGTATCATGTCCGTATTCGTGCAATATATGTGACTATATTATACTTATATGAAAATGTTTGTATCATGTATCCGTTCTGTGTTCATGCAACAAAGTCTACTCGTTAACAGAATCCTCACTATAACCTCCAAATTGAGCTTTTCCAACTTTCTCTAGTTCCAATAACTTACAATCCGCATTATTCTTCGCCAGTACAATTTCCTTGATAGAAATGAAAATACGTAAATGTGAAAGATGTATTAAAACTATTCTCCATCACAACGCCAATATCAAGATTAAGTCGTGGAATGTGAATACTCATTTTTAAGCCTCATGAAACATAAATCGCAGATAATAGTGCTCTAATGGAACGAGTACGAACGTCGATTGATTACTTACACCTATTAAATCTTGCGTAGAAGAGTAAAGAAAAAGAGACTATTAATTACTCACTGCAGATGCTAGGCGCTCCGCGTACTGGGATTGCGAAGAGAAGAGACGTATCTACAAAATTAGCAAATTCAAGAATTAGTTAGCTCTAAATAGAATAAACGCTTATTCTAGTCATGCATACATGCTCAAGCAAATCATCACAACTATTAAATACGGTTATAATATGAGCAACAATTTAATTCAAAAAAAATAAAAAAATAAAAAGAGTGATCGATGGAAGTAAATATAGTTAGCACAACACAAAATAGTAATTCAAAAATAAAATAAAAAAGAGTGATCGATAGAAGTAAATATAGCTAGCACAACACAATCATAACACTGGAAAATAGTAATTCAAGAAAAGCTAACATCAATTCCTCAGATCTACAGCTGAAAAATAAAAATAGAAATGGGATCAGTGTAGGCCGATGGATGGACACATCGGGATCGTGCCGGCGTAAGAATGAGAACTATTTTGTGAGATTTCGCACTGCAATTTGCGCGGTGGTGGCGGAGGGGACCTGGATGAAAATGAAGGCGGCTGCAGCGGCGAGGAGGAGGAGCCGGACGTCGCAGTAGTTCCTCGCCATGGCAGCACCAGCGAGCTATAGGCCGGCAGCGGATCGGAGGAGAGGAGGGGTTTTTTTTTTCTTTGGGTCAATGCCAACCGAGCCAGATCCCGTAATTTTACATAAAAATATCGGGTTTGCAAATATGGATGGATCTCAAATGGATTTTTATTTTTTTCGGAGACCGATAACCCGAAGCAAGCCACCAACAAAAATATTTTCTTTAGCAATTAATTACCTACTCAAATTATAACTATTAAATAAAATTTAAAAAATCATTCATTTTATAGTAATTTATAAAAAAGATTGCCACGTGTAAATACTATTTTGAAATAGAAATCATCTTTAATAGAGTCCATTTTTGTTCACCCATCAATAGTGTTTGTTCACCCCCCCCCCCCCCCCCCCCCCCCCAATAATATGGAGACATGTGGCAAATAAAATTACTTTAAGAGTGGTTTTGTACACTCTCTAAAATAGGTTTGTGATTTTATTTGCCACGTTTCCATGTGATTGGGGGGTGAACAAACACCATAATTTTCATGGGTGAACAAAAATGGACTCTCCTTAATATAGGATATATGAGACGGAAGAACAAAAGGGACTTTCCTTCAAAAAAAATTATATACGTAATTACCTAATCGCTCCAATAAATTTAATGAATAATAATTTTAATTTGTATAGATAGGTAAGGACATATTTGGAATAAAAAATTTACAGTGAAACCTAAACTTTTTTTCTATTATGTAGTAGTATAGACCGAACACGTCTGGCTCTTGTGGTTAGCGAGGAGAGGTAACCTCTTTGTCTAGACGGACGATCTCGAAATCGAACCGCGAGGGAGGCGTGGACAGTAGGCCTAAATGACATGCAACGCAGCATGCACAAGTCCCGTGCGTTACGTCGGACATCTCAAAAAAAATTATATAGTAATATAGATAAATTTAGTAACTAATTTTAATTAGTATAGATAGATAAGATCATATTTGAAATAAAAATTTCACGGTAAAACCTGAAAATTTTCTATTATATAGCAGTATATATATATATCAATGATGTATCATAAAGAACATGAGTTGATTTGCAAAATTATATAAACAAGTATCACAAATCATATGACACTTTCAACATCAATGCGGCCACACCACACAGAAGTGAGATGATTCTTCTTTTATTAGCATACCACTCCGTATGACATTTGTGAAAGCAATCATATAATTCCAGACTTCTTCCCGGTCTCAAACTCATAGGTGAAAAATCTGCTATATAGCTATAAACTATAACGAGGGGACATCTTTTCTATGATAATTTTTGCAACTTACAATGGAGCCCGCGTGGCCTACAGAAAGCTAGGTGAGCCTGCTACTATGCAATTACTGTATAACAAATACTATTATTGACCACACACTGAAGTTTTTCATGTCTCGATACAAGGAAAATAAATCATATGCCTCCATTAGAGGAGAATCCGATGCTCAACCTCAAACAATGAATAATTAGAAAAGAAAAATATCACAAATACAAGAAATCATTATGTCAATGCTACAAAAAGGAAAAACCATATCTGCAACTTTCCAACACAAAATCCAAACACCTCATTCCTAATCATAGGGGCTCACATCCAAGACTTGTAGTAGTACAATACAATATCCTCTAGAAGGCACTCCAACTGTCGGTTCCTCGTCTTGGTGTTTCGCTTTCTGTGGACTTGAAAGGTCCCGAGCCGAAGGGGTCAGCATCGTCGAACGATGGGAAGCCCCGAGCATTGTCAGCTGTGCTACGGATGGAATCGAATCTTGCAAGGTTACCCAGTGGAGAAACAGATGTGCTTTGCATCGAGTCATACCTCGTGAGGCTCCCCAAAGGAGGATCAGCTGTACTGCGCATAGAGTCGAACCTTCCAAAGCTATCATGGCTTGCGAAAGGAGGATCAGTTGTACTACGCATAGAGTCGAACCTTCCAAAGCTATCATGGGTTGCGAAAGGAGGATCAGTTGTACTGCGCATAGAGTCGAACCTTCCAAAGCTATCATGGGTTGCGAAAGGGCCAGTGTCATTCATGCTGAAGGAATCAAATCGGCTGAATCTGTCGAATGCATGATCCTCCGGACCTTCATTAAACCTTGGAGAAGAGAACCTTGGAGAAGAGCCAGAAAGGTGCAGTGGAGTACTTGGAACAGAATCAAAAAATGGGCTCTTATCCTTTCGGTACACACTTTCTGCACCTGGAGACTCGGTCCTAATAGGGTTTAGGCCAAAATCCCCAGCCCCAAAAAAGGAATCATGTTGGTTTCTATCATGATCAACTTCCTGCAACCATTTTAAAGTCAGAAATGAATGAGAGGTATTTATAATAACTCAACATTAGATGGTTCATATGAAATAGTCAGAAAATGGTATTTACCTTGCTGTTTGTATTAATTCCCCATATGGAATCAGCATCATCATTAGAATCAAAATTTGCACCCCACGATGGCTCATCGGAATACTTGTCCCCAGATATAGTGGATTCAGCACCACCATGATCACTGTACATATGAGTAAGCTTAGCTAAGTCCACAACCTTGATTACGAAGTTCATACAACAAAATGGTCAATATATATATATATATATATATATATATATATATATATATATAAGGTTCGCAGTATCGGTATCGGAATCGGACAATTCCTATGAGTATCGGTATTGGCGATATCAGTAGTTTCGGCGGTTTCGGATCGGAGTATCGGATTTTTTGGTATCGGAAAACAAATTATTAATAATAAATTATTAACATTTTAAAAATATATTTTATACATTTAGGCATAATTTTAAGTATTTTCAGTGTTATTTCTTAGTAGTTTTGAAATTAAATGAAATAGTAGTCACCCTTACCGATTGGTTTACATGCAATATATCAATTTTCTTCTTTTACATACTTTTACAACTTTATTATGCTTCAAACCATTGTTGATTTGTCTTTTTTGTTTAATTTTCTTTCCCGGATTGACCGGAAAAGAGACCCTCAATGTCGGTATCGGCCAATATCAAGTATCGGTCAGTATCGGATCTGGACATGCCAAACCGTATCGGTATCGGTATCGGATCGGTATCGGACGATACTTTATATATATATATATATATATATATATATATATATGTTACTCCCATCATTTATCAATGGAAGAAATAATCTGTGTCCCGTGTATTCGAACCTCGAACCATCCAGCCAACAGCATTATGTCTCCACATGCTGACCAGTAGACCAGGAGGCTTTGACACGCACACACACGTATATATATATACATATCAAACCCTAAAATCTTTCTTGAATACATAATAAATGCCCAAAATTCATACTTTACTCCACCCTTAAAATCCATTTCATTTTAAAAATAGCTCGTCTTCTATCATTTTGTGTAACCATGGTTGAGTTGGCACCTAACCTGTCTTATTAATATGTCACACTTATAGTAACATATTGAGCTCATAGGCAAACATAAGGAGAGTAAATATGATTCCTTATTCAACATATGAACTATTCGAATCCCCAATAATAATAAGATTTCTCACCAACCAGTAATAATTCTGTACTGTTTGTTGGTTTGCAGGCAGTGATAAGAAACATACCTCTGACTTTCTTTCATGCGCGGAGAATTATCATGTACTCCAGAATGTGTAGATTGAAATTTTGGCGACAGACCTTCTACAGTTTTCCTTCTAGGACTGCCAGGGGGGCTTCTTCCTAATCCATCTTCGCTTTGGGCATAGGTTGAATCATCTTCAGTGAAATGTTCACCAGTATTCTCTCCAACACTAGTAGGCTTTTCATCCTCAGTCTTCTCCTCTTTGGGGGATGACTGAACTGCAGACACCTCATCTGTAGAGGTATTATCACTCCGAACTGGAGGCGACTTCGGTTTCACAACAACATTTTCAACATCAATTGTAAGCTCCTTTATAATTGCAAATCCTGAAAGAGGCAATAACACAATGAACTTCAGCCACATGATTTACCAGTGTGCTCGTACTATTCATAATAATAGTCCAATAATGAAGTATAAATTAATAGGTATAACAATGAAGCAACCACAATACACAAGAAGTTACGATA
The DNA here is from genome assembly GCA_029216955.1 of Iris pallida. NCBI lineage: Eukaryota > Viridiplantae > Streptophyta > Magnoliopsida > Asparagales > Iridaceae > Iris > Iris pallida. The sequence goes on from JANAVB010010199.1 coordinate 1,445,186, forward strand.
TCTCATAGGGATGGTAATTGACTACTCTGTAGCTCTAAATGATTTCGGAAATATGAATCTGCATAAACGTTGAATATAAAATAAGCTGCTAGAAAACCTGATTGTTAAAAAAATACAGATGCTATTTATACAATTTATATTCCCCTTGCTTTAGGTGGCTGCAGGTGGGTTAGGTTATGCTGTAAACTCCAAAACTTTTAAAACTTTTAAGTCACAATTTACAAACTTATCGTCAATAGATACATCTTGTGTCCTGATATCAAACTTAATGAATGACTAAATGACGTGTAACCATCACTTGAAGTTGAGAAAACTTACAGTGGTGTTTACCTGACCTAAGCTTTCCTCCTCAGACCATCCCTCCTCTTTCCAAGACCTCTCCAAGAAATGGGATTGGCCATCTCACTCTGAGAGAACCTCTCACATGATTTAACATGTTTTTCAGTACAAAATGTTAACATAACCTCCACCTAAGACTCACATCCCTGACCAAAGTAATTACTAGCAAGGGATAGCTGTGACGTAAACTATTAACTATCCACAAGTTGGCAATATAGTATAAACTCTTGCAGCCAAGGACTGGACCCAACCTCTCCCAGACTAGAAAGAAACTAGGTATGTACTATGTAGGCAAGATTACGAGCTTTGATACAGGGGATATACATTTACCTTGGAAGCATTATACAATCCAACGATTAAAATGGATCAGTCATTTTGATGCATCAATATAAACCATTTAACTTAAATGTGTTAACATATATGGTTTTTTCGTGTCCTTTTTTTTTTTTTTTGCATTTTTGTCTTTTTATATAAAAAAGAATAATCTATTTTCATTTTTCACAGGTAAAACGATCTTAAAAAGGACATGCGTCACTAGTTTGACGAAAAATTGACGATCAAACTACCGTGAGGTAGAAAGTTGCTAACGGACCAATCGTTCAAGGTATTTAGTTGCTAACAAAACAAGTTAAGGGTCTTTAGTTGCAAAAAGTGAAAGTTCAGGGTACTTGGTTGCAAATTAGCCTAAAAGAATTGACATGTTTTTATGACATCCTTTTAACCAGACGTATACCCTTTATATTGGTGCCAAATACCTAGCAAAGGTACAAGCATGAGAGGGTCGTGACATAAAACCTAAACTACTAGTTGGTAAGTCAGTAGACCTACCTTTTAGCTATGTAGTTTAAGCTCATGCAACCAAGGAGCATCCTCTAAGTTCCTAGACTATAGAGAGCCTTGATTAAGAGGTAATAGGAAGTAGCATACCTGAATAGAAATCCAATCCTAGTGCAGGACGTCAATGGATCAAGTCAAGCAAGAGAGAGGATAATAAAGTTAAGCAAGAGAGCAAAGTGGGATTGTCATTCCTTCACTGTTGGATAATATACTCAAGCAATAGAGAGGATAATGAAGTTGAGCAAGAGAGCAAACTGGGATTGCCATTTCTTCACTCTTGGATAATAAAGTCAACCAAGAGAGAGGATAATAAAGTTAAGCAAGAGAGCAAACTGGGATTGTCATTCCTTCACTCTTTGGCATAATGCGTCATAGATATGAATGCAATTCCCTATAGCAAATTGTATCATCTTACCTCTTCGTCTAGTCTATAGTCTAGGGGAATTTGGAGGGTGCTCCTTGGTTGCGGGAGCTTAAAGTGCAATCCAAAAGGTAGATCTACCTACCTGCAAACTGGCCAACTGAGTTTTATGGCATGGCCCTCTCATGCTCATAGCTACCTTGGTTAGGAACTTGACACAAACATAGAGGATCAGAAAAACATAATCATACATGGAAGGACTGTTAGAAGTATCGGAGAAAAAATTAAGATGCCCAACAACATCTTAAGTTTATAAGGTCTTAAAACCAGTAATCACATTCAAGACAAGAAAACAGCAAGAGTATGCAGCTCAACTGACGTTGTCATGAGCACATGTAACCAAACTTAAAAACAAATTAACAACTTTTGAGTACATCTACACAAATACATGGTAACATCTGATTGCCAATTAAACATACCTTCATCGTTGAACTTGTCCCAGTCTTCATCCCAATCAGCAGCTCCCTCTTGTATCCCGGGTTGCCAACCTTAAAGAACACAATTTACAAAAAAATGGTTAGTTAAATATCAATATAAAACTAAAGAAGCAAACTGACAAATGTTATGCAGAGGATGTGCACCTGAAAGAAAATATAATCACGAGAAGCAAATATGCTCTCCATTAAGCATGGACATATTATATTAACAATAATCAAGCTCAGTTCATGTTGTTAGAATCTGCTGGTTGAACTTCATACATTAACAATAAACAAGCTCAGTTTCTGCTATTAAGAGTTTGCTGATTCTATGGTTCCCCGTCAAAAGATGAACAAAATGCCATTTTTACATGATTATTCAATTCATCCTACCCATCTTAACAGATTCATCAAATATTAATGTCATCTTATGGAACAAATTTAAGTAAAAAATCATGCCTGATAATATGCAACAATAAATGTATGCATGACATGACAATGGTAATAGTTAACAATAGTGACTCAAGGTTCCTGCGTTCATAATTTTTTCCCCAACAAGAAAGGGGCAAAAGAACATCTCCCAGAAAGGTTACCCATTCCCTTGCTCAAAGGGTCAGGATACATAAAACTTCATCAACTGATATTTGGTGTAACTCCCTTTCAGGAGGAATAAACAAGTAACCTCTTTGAAAAGCAGATTAAAGAGAGATTGGAAAAGAAAGAATAACGCATTACATACATATAGATATATAATATAAGATAATGTACATAGGTGTGGCCACAATCACAAACACACATATAGAAACAAATGCAACCTAGAGAGAGAGTCGCAATCATCAAGCAAGTTGTTTTTACGACACGTCAAACTGACAGTAAGCCTCTATATTGGTGCCGAATTTGTACCCAAGGTAATTATGGGCAAGACAATGTACCAAAGAACCCAAAGGCGGTATGCAACTAGAGCAACCTTTTTAGTCATGCAGCTTAAGCTTGTACAACCAAGGAGCACCTTCTGATTAGATAAGAGCCTTAAGACTAAAATGGAACAATTTGGTACAATCATACAGGGATTGCATTCATCTATGGAATATTGATCCAAGAAGACACTCCCACAACAATACAACACACAGAAGAACAGAGGATAACTATAATACATGGAGCATATAGCAATAGTTTAGACACATTAAACTCCAAAATGATGATCCATACTCTTCAACGTGACCTATACATCCAAAATATAAAGAACAAAGATATAGTGGTTTGATAAGTTTATGCATCAAGAATGGCCAACTACTTGGTTGACGCACTTCCACATCCATTGGTTGTGTCTGATTGGTCCATTATTCCACGATTGGCCCCCACTAGATGATCAGTGTAAATCGACATCATAATTAACAGTTTAGCAGCTTAGCTAGGTCACAATAGCATATTAATGAAAGTACAAATTCTCACAATTTGTAAATGACATTCCATGTCAATAAATATCCAAGATTTTGCGTTTGGCATTAGACATTTTTCTCCATATTACCTCAATATTAGTCTCCAGAAGACCAGAAAATAATAAAAAGGACATCAGTTAGAGACAACTAAATGCTTTATGGCCAAAGTGTATAACTCAAAGAAAATAAGGGTCCATTTGGATGCATTTTCTGAAAATATTTTCAGAGATGATGTTATAAAGTTATTTTTTGGATATATTGAATATACAGATTCTGAGTTTACGTTTGGTTACTTTCATCTGAAAAATAGTTTTCTGAAGAAAAAAAACTAAATTTTGGTTTGGTAAGTTTTTTTCTGAACTTGATTTTTAAGCTGTGTCATCTGTCACAGTCTGTGTCCACACCCACCATATTAATTTTTTAAGCTATGTCCGCTGCCCACGGGCGACCCCTCAGCCTCACCAGCTTAGGAGGGGGGCCAGGTCGAGCATCTCAACAGCAGCCAGGGCCCTAAGGTCGAGGAGGCCCCATGCCTCTAGAACTGTAAGTCGTGCCTATAAAACGGCGGCTAGGTCACGGACGGCGAGTTCGAGGGGCCAAGTCAACCGCGATCTCGACGGCGGCTAGGGCCCTGAGGTCAAGGAGGCCTCGTGCCTCTGGGACGACGGCCAGGTCACGGACGGCAAGGTCAAGGATGGGGGCCAGGTCGACTGCGGCTAAGTCGAGAAGGGGGGTGAGGTCGACCGCAGCCAAGTCGAGGAGGGGGGCCAAGTCGACCGTGATCTCGACGTAGGACAGATCCGAGCCTTGGCTATGATCTCGACGCGTCGAGGAGGTGGGCCAGATCGAGGAGGGAGGCTAGGTCGATCGCGGCCAGCACGACGACCAGGGCTTGGAGGCCGAGGACAATGACCTTGTACGACTCCTTCTTCTTCTTCCTCTTCTTCTTCTTCTTCTTCGACCTGGTTTTGCGGCTGGTTTAGCGGGCGAGAGAAGAAAAGAGGTTCTAGAGAAAGACAGTACAAAGAGTTTGGTGGAGAGAGAAACCAAAATGAAAAAGAGTTTGGTGGGGAGAGAAACCAAAATGAAAAAAAAAAATCACTCCGGAAACAGATTTTTTTCTGTTCCCTGAAAAGTGCGTTTAAAAACAGTTTTGGAAAAAAAAAAATTCTAAACTACACATTCTGAGCAGTAACATCCAAACGCAGTCTTCCATGCTTTTGACGTTAAAACTCATAATATTGAGTTTAAAAACTCAACCAAACAGGCCCTAAGTCTGTTAAATCTATTTGTGTAAAGTAATGGGAACACTGAAGGCAAATCAAACAGTAATTTGCACATGGAGAACCTCAGCTAGATCATTACAGTACCTATTATCATGAAAAAGACAGTAAGCAATATCTTATATGTGCAAACTGTATGTGATAATAGATAGTAAATTTCATAGTATATGTCCACTCTTACAACTTACAAGGTTGTAGCCTCGTTTCTACGCAGTGTCATCCTATCTCACAGTGCAGCACTAAGACGCATGAATGACAACCAAGGTTCACGTAATAATGTTTTGGCAGGCTACCTAACTAAAATGATAATGCACTAGAAGTTGTACATTCACCCATTTCCCTGAAGGCTTCAATGATTATAAGAATCTTAACATGTATCCAGATGCTCACCAGCACTACTGAAAACCTTGACAAAAAAGGGGGAGATAGGAGAAAGATATGTATACTCCATTTAGCGACTTTAGAAGAAAGCTGCTACGGATAGCAGAAAAGTCTGTATTCAGATGAAACATTTATCACCCCTTTAAAGGTATCCAGAAGCTCAAATATAGCATCTTTCTGATGATTGCACTTCTACAAGAACATAGATGAATCCAGCAACCTAACAAAATTGGGCAGCTAGGGAATTATTCTCATACAAGAAAAGTACGTACACCTACTGATAGGTATCTGTGTACTCCTAATACTCCAGAATTGCAAGGAAGGTATAAGCACTTGATGGAAAAGGGGAGCAATTTAGCCATTACCCAGCTGGTTCTTGGAAGGGGGGCGCAAAAAGGAACAAAAGCCTATTTATTCCCAAACTATAATATTAAAGGAACCAAGCCACTGAAGGCATCTTCTTAAAAGCACCAAAGGGATTACCATTGCCTACAATAGGTTAAATGTCTGAGATCCATCATAATGTTTAGAGCAACAATGCCAATCAAATGAAACATGAGAGATTCAACCAACATGTGAAGAGCACTTAATTATGTGTTCTACTGACAAATGTTATCATGATATGTATCTCATTAAGAGTTCATAAGTGCCTTATTATCCTTCAATTATCACCGTAACAGATTTTATTCATTTTATCATTGACTACACACTTAGTACAGCCCATCACATAAGCAGTTAACCAAATTCAGTTCAACTCTGCCTTAAGACAAAAGGTGTTTCGACTTTCCAGAATCCCATAAGATTCAGTCTCAAAAGAGATGTTCTCAATTTTTCACAAAACACACGAACAACTTCCCAAATAAAAGCTCCTTTTTTTTGGGGGTGGGGGGGGGGGGGGGGGGGGGGTGGGGGGGGGGTGGGGAGGTACTAATATAGACTTACGACTGGTTAAAGCAAGAAAAACTTAAAAACTTGACAAGCAAACGTATAATTATGAATTGGTAGGCGAGGAAACTAAGAAAATATAACTTTAGATTCCAGGTTATCTTCGTCACATTACAATAAATTATTAAACACAATTTTCCTGCCAGAAGAATTCAAATAGAAATATGGAATTAAACAGATTTATAGAACTAAACCTAGAAATAATATAACCAGTAAAACAAACTACCTCTACTTTGAGGATTATACAAATCAACTATATAAAATATGAACTAGTAGAGAAGAAATATCGACTAGTGTAAGATCAATAGTACCAAAGGGAAGCTCAACCAATGAAGTTGGCTTGGCACGTAAACCATACTGTTTGCATCGTTCATTCAAAGTTTTCACTAATTCGTCAAGCTCAGATTGTATTTGATCAGCCCGATCCTTGAAATGAAAGAAGAGTAAGCCAAGTATCCAAGCATACCAGCAGGAAAAATAGAATAGGAGACTTCTACCTTAAGGACACCATCTGCAGCTCCACCTTGTTCCATTTTTACTATTGCATTGTACAATTCCATTTTCTTTTCCTAAGAACAAACCCAGTAATTAAGTGAAATCGTGTACAATAAGAAAAGATAAATGTTCGCATCATGAAGACAAGCTACAAGCAAACATCTACCTGAATATCACGAAATGTAGCCTCGTCTAGTGTCATCCTTGAAGCAACATCTCCTGCAACCTGTTTATACTTATCTTCATATTTTCTCGCCAATACTTCCACCTAAAGAATGCAAGAAATACAGTCAAAGACGAAGCCAAACGAAGTGTCTAACACTGATTCACCATTTTATGAAGCATGCACCATCTCCTAAAAGAATATCTAGTGGGAAATAATGGATTACAAATCATAGCGGATAAATCCAAGAGAACAGATTGTTGCCCGCATCATATCATTCTCAAAATTACTTGATACAATACGATAGTCAATCCAGATGAAGTAGTTGCCTAAGCTGTTGCAAGAAGAAATTGTTTCACCAACCAAGACATGCCTCTCTTTTTGGGGAAAAAAAAAGAAGCAAATTGCATTTATTTGCACTTTAAGTTGCTTAAAGGAAAGCTTTGATCAAACTTCTCACTCTTTTCCACGCAATTTTTCTAGTGGCGTGTGAAACCAACAGCTCGAACCATCAGATAAACCACAATAGCAGCAGAAAACTCCTCTCTTCTTAATAGATGGGAATAAGGATGCTCTATTAGTGCATTGTCCTCCTTAGACTACAAGTCTTCTACCTAGAAACAGCTAGAGATTTCAACATCACCTGTTTCACCCACAAAAAGGTGGTCTCAAGGTTGTAAAAGGCGTTAGGCGATAGGCGGATGGGCACCGGAAGCCTAGCCCGCCGGTTAAAAAAAAACAAAAACAAAAATCCTGCTGAAAATTGCGGCAAGTGTCCATAAAATCCCAAAGCATGCGTAGTTGGGAGTTGGCTGGGGGGGGGGGGGGGGGGGGGGGGGGGAGCGCCTAGGCTGATGTTTAGAACAGTGGCTGGCCTCAAAGACCAAGGCAGCATTGCTAGCTCTATGATCCACCCATCTCTACATGCATCATCACATGGTCCAATGGCTGGCGAGTTCCATCCTTCCCCAAACTCAATCTTCCTCCTAGATTGCCATTTTACATAGTCCTCTCCTTGAAGTCTTACTCCTAGACGGAAAGGATGCCCCCCCCCACCCACCCACCCAACACACAGCGCAAAATGCGTTATGGTGTGCTCCTATACATTCCATAGGCATTTTTGACAACCGGTAATAAGGATACGAACAAGGGAATAGAGCACACTACTTCCAATAGCCTTTCGGCTTTCGCCAAAAACTTCAATTACATACGCGCAAACATAATAGGCCTGCAAAATTTTCACAGAGTACCCTCTTTATAATACTCTGCTGTGCAAACATGTGGCCAATGGACTATGGTGTGTGTTGAAAATATTGAACTTACAGCAGGTTAATCTATAATGACATATCCTAAGATATCTAGGTGCTATTTAAGAGTGCTACTTTAAGTGTAGCGTTCGGCTACTGCTGGGCCACTCAACCTAGGACACTTCAACCTCAAATTAGCACTGCATAACTATTTCTCCAGTAGTGCAAAGATTCACAGAACATCCATAATATAAAAATTCACTAGGTGCAACATATGCTATTTATATTTCAAACAGAAAAGGATCTACTTTGATCCTTCCAGTTGAATCAAATAGAAGAACAAGTTTCGCATAGAGGCTGTTTGGTTCGGCAAAGTGATACGAAGTGAAAAATCCAGACATTTTGCGTACGCATGCTTTTCCAATTCTTTCGTTTGGATGCTTTGAAGATGTGGAGGTTAGGAGTGGAAAATCCTAAATTTTGGTGTTTGGGTGGTTGTTGAAGTGAGTTGAAAAATGTAACTTATTGCAGTTCTTATGATTTGGAAAGTGTTAAAGTAGAGAGGACTAATCCTCCAGCCAAACGCACGAAGTGGGAATGAGGATTTCACACTTCACAAAAAACCACTTCGGAGAAAGAGAAAAACTCCTATGTCAAAATGAGGATTTAGTGGCAGACAAGATTTACTGTACATGTCACTTCAGAGTAAATCTTGTCCGCAACCAAACATGTGAAGCGGGACGAAGTGGACCCAAATCCGAATTTAGGCCACTTCACTCCCCCAAATCAGTGAACAAAATACCCCCATACTATAAGCTGGAGAGCAACCTAACAAATCAATTTAGAAAATTAGAAATAATCCTTATATGCTGATGAACACTGACCAGTAGAATGATTATCAAAAGCGGCTAGGCAGATATGGTTCCAAATAAATGTCCTTATGTCTCCCTAGCATCAAATGTGAAGGACGAATAGACTAAAGCCAGTGAAATGCTCCTTTTGATAAAGTTGAGACATTATCTATTCCGGCATCTGTAAGTATATTAAGTATATTGCCGTCTTCACTACCCGAAAATTTTGGAATAAACTCCGTACAATATTAAAATTTACTAACAAAAAGAAGATAAAATATTTAAGTTTTTAACGCATGCTTTACAGAACCAAAGAAGAATATTCTAGCACTGTTCTCAAAAAGAACAGGTCAGAGATCAATGTTATCATTCGAGATGGTTTAAAATAAAAACACCTTGGTGTGATCAAAATAACCCCTGATAACAATAATTATAGTAATTATCGATAAGCGCTTCCGACATCCGTACTAGAACAGTCACATACTCATGGCATCACAAAAGAACTAGCAATCAAAGAAAAAAGGAATTATGTACACATCAATCCAGAAAGGTTAAAACAGATCCAGAATCCAGTAACAGATTTAAGAGTATTACCTCACGTTTGTCAGCAGACACCCTTTCTGTGATTTCATTCAGTCTGTTGTCGCACCTACTTTTGTAAAGAACCTAATACACAAAATAATATATTAGCCTACAAAAGAAATATGCTGTACAAACCAGAATGCAACTAACATATTATGGCTACAAAGACTAAAATATTAAAGAACATATGAGATAAAATACATGTCACTTATTAATTAGTCAAAAACTTTAAGAATATCAAAGAAATTTAGTACGATATTACATGTTGACATTTCAATTTTAATGGAGTAATTAGTTGGACAGTGCATCATATAATATACCTGATGAACACAGAAGAAAGAAACGCGAGTTTAGGGTTGATACGTTTCAAAAGCAATATTTCACTGTAGATGCCATGTATTACGGCAAACACACCTCCCACAATAAATCATGCACCAGAATAACTTTGTTGTTGTATTCACTTCAGTCAGCTCTAAGAACACGACCTGAAGTACACCATCAGAGAGCAGGAGAGGTGAGCATTTTTGGAAATGGTGGAGATGGCATGTTTAAGCTCCAAGCCAAGCCAAGCCATCCATCTCTCTCCTTGCCTTTATTCTTATGCAAGTAAAGTAGGTTAAGACATCACTCCATGGATATGATACTCTCACCCTCAAACAACAGTGATCCAAGAAGGAAATCAGGAAATGTAGGTAATAGGTCTAACAATGTGTGGCTATGTTTCTGATATGGAGATATTCCATATTAGGGGGTAATAGGTCTAACATGTAAAAGCTAAATCTAGAGATCCATGATTATATTATGTAGAATGTTTACTTTTCAGGAAAATTGAGGCTGCCATGAAATTTGTGTCAATGAAACCACCTATGGATCTCTATTTAAAAAGCATCTCTCCTTTCACCCATATCGTGTGGCCGATGTGGCACTAAATGTTCCATTTACATTTTTTTTCCTTTACATATGAAATGCTCTCCCAGCCATGTGCTGCATACAGTTATGAAGTTTGCTACTTCCCTTTTATTTTTTATTCATGGACTTCTTTAACAGTAGCAGAAGCAATATAAGTGAGAAATTTTAAATAACATCAAGAGCAAAAGGAAACTCACAAGTTCTTGCATCTTAGTCCGATAATACTCTGTTTTCTCTCTAGAATCAAGGATCTCCTTCTCCAATTCTTGGACCTTCCATCAACCAAAAGGTGAGGAAACTTCAGTTTGTAATGTCATGACACTATTAAAACATAGAGAAAACAATACCAAAAAGTGCAGGTGAATCATGATCAAATAGGTTTTGTTTAATTAAGTAATTAAAAGACAGGAAACACAACCATGTACCAGTTAATGGAATTAACACATTTGAGGCACTAACTTTCGTTCCTAACTAAACATTCTCAAATTTTTAAAAGTGAAATTCAAAACACCTTACACTAATTTTACAATAGTCAATAAATACTCGAGGCACATAACAATATGGTGGATACATATTGATAATTCGGTATTGACCAATCAATGGTATTGAGAGGACGTTCAGGCATCGGTCTTGCCACTGGGGCTTGTAGCTAAAACACCATAACATGATTCAAAACTAAATGTGACAGTGAATATGAGCATGTATTTTACACATACTCTCTAACGTAGTTTTCTTCTTTCTTTTTTTGGCACAACACCCCTCCTAGGAAGCACCGACGTTCGAAAATTGTTGATACTCACCAGACGCTCCAAAATACACTAGGAGTCCATGACACACCAAGATAGGTGTCGTGTCCATGTCGCCATGTCCGTGTCGTGTCAAATCAGTGTCCGTGCAACATACCTCTGAATAAGCTATTTTAACTAAAAAAAAATGAGGTTTATTCAATGAATGGGTAGTAATACACATTTAGCACAAATAAGCCTTTGATTTCTCATGTATACCTTTTAATACAACATTTTGCACAATTGAAAAATGTATGTTAATGTTTCACATTGTATAATCCTTATACACATGTAATCTTTGAACTCGTGAGACACTATCATGTTTACCAATTGCAAGAGGTAATAAAATGTCTATACATTGCTTTCCAAGTTAGCATGTGCATGAACCTTTACGGTTTCAGAATATGTAGTACTGAGAAAAGGTAAAACAGTAATAAATATATTAGTAGATCTACTAGTTCTGAGTATAATAAGGAAAAGAAACTGAAAGAAAGTTTGAATGGAAGAAGAGGGTTCAAATAGCTGATCCCAAAACTTTTAGGATAGAGATTTTGCTGTTGCCCCCCCCCCCCCCCCCCCCCCCCACAAAACCAAAAAAAACCCCACAAATATGATTCAAAATCATATAAACTGACAAACAAAAATCAATACCAAGAATGACGTAATGAAATATGGTTTGAATAAAATGAAATAATAGTAATAAAAATGAATTTTATTTAGTAAAAATCCAGAAAGTAAAATACTTTTTTCTCTGAATCAGATGCATCTTGGAACTTCGAGTCAAGTGCACTCTGCTCCTCCTTGCTAAGTTGGTTCACCAGATGCTTCTCCAACACAGGTACTCTTGACTTTGGTGGCTGCCTTTCCACAGTATCCTCAGAATGAGATGGGATTGGAGCTTGCGGTGGCTTCATACCGCTAACAGACATTGCAGGCCTTGGGCCAGACATTACTTGTTGATTGATCCCTGATCCAGAATGATTGTAAAACACACGTGTAAACCACAAATGTACCTAGCAAGACGAGCTTGTCTTAAGGTGTAGGTGGGTTTTTATTTATCAGGCTATTAATCTCAACTCATCAGCAAGTAACTACATTCTCAGGTCAGGAATGGTAAATACCAGGATTTTGCTGCCAAGAAGAACTGTTATATGCAGTTGAAGGCTGGCCAGTCGACGGTGCCATCTCATCTAACCTTAGGTTGTTTGGAAGTACGGCCGGAAGAGGGCAGCCTTCCCGGTACCGCTCCATCAAGTAAAGGGCAGTACAGAACTCCCTCAATGAAAGCATGCTATCATTATCCTGGTCAGATAAGTCCCAAACCTGCTTTAAGACCTCTGGGAGAGAAAAGACACAAAATCAGAAAAACTACAAATAGAAGCTAATAACATCAACAAAAAATATCTTGCTTCTAAAGCAAAATACTCTGCAGCCGAGTGCTGCAGTGAAACAAAACTGCAGTTTTACATCTGCTACGTAACCAATAGCAAGCACCGATAATCTTAGTAAGTTCTATATCACAAAATTATCATGTAAAGGAGAAGATTCAGTGAAAAGAAGACATAAAATGTGAATCGGAGATGTTTTTTGTTCAAGAAAAACAACAGCCTATGTCAGTTCTATGTGGTCACTAAAATGGCAGATCGTAAAGTGCTTAACTTATTTTTGAAACTTGAAAAGAAGCAGTTATACATGAGACCATATGGAGCCTCACATATGAATGTCGTTCCTAGAACTGTTTTCATCTTTCCCCTTTCTTTCTTAGTTCAGAAGACTTTTGGATGGTCAACCTTGGTTGCACGAGCTAAACCCGTGTAATAAGCAAGGGAAGTTCCCATAAGTACCAGCTGCACTTCCAGGACCTAGAACAAGCACATATCTAGCTCGTAGTTCTTTCACCAAGAAGTAATTATGTGTTATTAAAGGTTTGACTACAATTTGAAGTATTGGTTAGTGACACTTTGACATCTTCTCAATTTAGAACCGCCATCTAGGTTGCATAGACACGGAAATGGGCATGATCTAGGTTGTGAAAAGCGCTAGGCGCTAGTCGGGCGGACACCTTTTGCCTAGCGCCTAGCCCACTTAGGCGGGTGGCTAGGCGGCCGCCTAGATCTAGGCGGTTCACAAAAATAAAAAGAATCCAAAAAAATCTACTAAAAAATGCGTAAAAATCCATAAAACTCCAAAACATGCATAGTTGGATGTCAGGGGGATTAGGCGGGCACCTAAGTGGACATCGGGCGGGCACCCGGCGCCTAGGCAAACGCCTTTTAGAACAGAGGGCATGATACGGATTCGGAATACAGCATTTTACAAATTTTTGGGATACGGGTACGGCATGAGTATGGATATATGTAGTGTACACATAAACACATTTATATGCATATTCTATACATGAGATCTTAATAATATCTATATATAAGCATGTATTGAAAGTAATTAAGTTCCAAAAGGTTTTAGAAAGGATTTACTGTAAAGACATGTTGCTTTCTCATACTCAATTACGTTTGACATGATCACTTACATGCCAAAATTACTTTTAACTATGTTTTGGGTCCTTCTGGAGCCTGTACCTGGGCAAACCATATCCAACAGGAATGTCAAGTAAGTACTGTGTCTTAAACGTGCCGGATACAGGTATGAGCACGGACACGGTCCTCCTGAGGAGTATCCGTGCAACATAGACCGCCACCAGAGTGGCATTCCATATTTGTTGGAAGGGTTAGCAAATTATAATGATAAATATGGTCATAAATGTAATAGTGAAACAAAGAACAACAAGCTACAAAGGCAAAAGCCGAAAGCAGCATTCATGAGTGTCGGTCTACCTCTAGGAAGCCTCCAACTCAGGAACAGGTTGCGTGCTTCTTCGCCGGTAATCTTTCCGTCCCTATCCTTGTCTACCTTCACAAACACAGCAGTATATTTCTGAACATCGGACTGCGTCATCCTTGGCCACTGAAGCTGAGGTCCACCGGGCGCAGGAGCGACCGGGCCAACTGAAGCATTCGAAGCCATTGATGTCGGAGCGCTCATGGATCTTTGGTTCAATTGCATCTGACTGGCAACAGAAGGAACAGAAGCCGCGCTCTGCAAGTGGTTAGGTTGGCCCGGCCTAACAGAATTTTGAGATCCCAAGGCGTTACTAGACAAGTTAGCAAACGCAGAAGCTTCCGGCTTAGGCTGAGGAGCTGCAGAGAACAAATCTCCCCCGAACACAGAGTCGGGCGATGAGAAGCCATTTCCGGACACTACCAAAGATCTCTCATTAGCATTAGCATTAGCATTAGGAGCCGGTTGGGTAGGTTGGGTAGACGACACGACTAGATCGAGAGATCTCGGCTGGGCCGAGGCAGCGGGAGCAACGGGAGTTGCTCCCGGTTGCGGCAGGGCCGCTCCGGGGTGACCGGCCGGAGCGGCGCCTCTCGCGGGAGGAGCCTGAGCTCCGCCGGGCCTACCGCCGAACCAGTCGGTGGACAGGTTGGGCGTGCCCGAACTGGGAAACCGCGGGCCAGCCGCATTGCCTGCCGGCATACGAACCGCGGCGGCACCCGGCGCACCCTGAGTCGGCCTTAGCATTTGGTTGTTTGGGAACGGGAAGCTCTGCTGCTGCTGTTGCTGCTGATTCGGAAGCAGCTGTGGGGCCCTGATACCGGGATTCTGGAACCCGCCCATCTGAGCCGCAGGCGGCGGCGGCTGCGCCGCAGCAGCCGCTGGGGGCGGGGGGGCGGGGCTCGACTGCTGCGCCGAAGGGGCGGCGGGTGCGGGGGGTCCTATCTTCGGCGGAGGGATCTTCGCCGCGGCGGGGCCGAACAGCGCCGCCTTGACGATGTCCGGCGTGAGCTCGCGGCCGCTCTGCGCGACAGTGACGAGCCTCAGCGCGTTGTAGAACTCCGGGCGGCCGAGGAAGTTGCTCTGGTTCTGGTTGGCCAGCGTCCATATCTGCAGGAAGAAGAAACAAAAAAGAAAAAAAAACCTAAATTGCTCGGATCTGCGAGTGGATCTACGAGTTTAGAAGAAGAAAGGGAAGGAGGAGGACCAGCGCGAGGACGGGTTTGGGCAGATTGGAGCCCTGGAAGAAGGCGACGGCCTCGGCTCCACTGATCTTCCCGTCCTGGTCCAGATCGGCTCTCCTGAAGTATTGGTCGAACACGTCCATGGCTGCTCCTCTTTGGGGGAGAAGAAGGGATTTTGGATCCCAATTGGAAGGACACGGAAGGAGAAATTATGAATTTGGGGTTCTTTGGAAGGATCCAGAGAGAGGGGGGGAAGAGATTTTTGTTGGGAGTGATTTGGGGATTTGCGACAAAACGGGGAGAATGAATAATAATATAATAATAAGGGGGTGATATCAAGATGGCTCATCAGGCCCATTTACTTTTTGGTGGGTAGATGCCCTCCCGTCTGGCCTAGGCGAACACAGCACTAGCTTGGTCTTAGTTACAACTTACAAGACGGAATCTATTTTGGAAAAAGTGCCTATTACTATCGAGATACCATTAACTATGGTTTTTTTTACAGAAAATTTTATAGAGAGCGATATATTTTCTCTAAATGGCGTGTAGGAGGATGCATTTGAAGGAATTGTGTTCGGGGGGTCCGGACGCCAACTCAACTGGAGTCCAATATTGGACTCCAGTTCAACTGGAGCCCCATTCCACACTCCTCCAGAGCCCAATGTTGGGCTCCAGTTGAGTTGGAGCCCCACTCCTTCTCCCGCTCATTCACGTGGAGACCCCCTCCACCCCTTCTGTTGAAGGATTTTTTTCTTTTCTTTATTTTTTCTTTTTCTTTTCTTTTTCTTTTTCTTTTCCATATTTGTTTTTTTTTGAAAAAAAAATGTGACATCTGCAACGGTCATATTTGTAACGGTCATATTTGCAACCGGCAAATTCTGATTACACATGCGTGGTGCGTCCCACCATTGTCGATAAGCATCGTTTCCGTTAACTGTTTCAAAATTAAAACTGTTATTAGTTAGAAATATTGAAAAGGTTTTTACAATGTATAACATACATGAAACTTACGTTCTTCTTCGGATATGGGATGGCGAGACATATTTGTTATATTGTAATTTTCGTATCTAGCTTCCCAACCAGGCAGAATACTTTGTATACGAGATCTTGCTTTTGCACGAGAATAGTTACTCGGTGGTGGAGGTATGGGAATAGTTTGAACTAGTAAAAATTGTCGCAGAACACGATCTGCGGGATGATGCATGATTTTGTAGTCGCATATAATGTAATATCTGTGCAAACTATTAGTAAAAGCCGTCCGTTGAATTTCAGGAGCATTCGGTCCAACAAAATATGGAAACCATGAAACCTATATCATCGTAGTATAAAATAAGTAAATAAAACAGAAACCGACTGGTATCTATAATACATGATTCTATAATCAATTTTTACCTCGTGTTCATGCAGCGAGTCAAATTGGACTCGATAAATAGAGGCCGACTGGTATCTGCAATGAGCATGGTCTACATGTCTAACCGTCCATCGACTCGCTATCGGAAATATACCATCTTCACGGCTAAAACTTGAAATTGGTCGGCCGATTGTAAAGTGTTCATAAGACCAGACCTAACATCATATGTTTAACACATTTAAAAATAAATTTATAAAATATCAATCGTCGATAAGGGTTGCGACAAATACCTGTAACAACATCATGCATCCACACAAACTGACTGGACATTTATTCCCACTTATTTTGACAAATTCTGTTAGGGAGGTATACAAATATGCTAATACTGCCGCTCCCCATGCATGTCCAGTCCGCTCGTACAAATTTGCCAGTAAGGGTAAATACCGAACACTCACCTTATCTCCGGTGGCATTTGGAAATAGTATTGCACCACACATTGCAAGCAAATATGCTCGCGTACAATAAATAATCTGAAAGACAAATCTACTAAGTTAAAAATATACTCAGAACTAACGAATAAAATATATGTCCGAGTTTTATACCCTTTGCTCGTTCACGACGACCGGACCGTTTTCTGTACGGTTAAGAAACATGAAGTTTTTTCGTAGCCAACTAATTGTAGTGCTAGAGCGATTATCGGTCGGAGGAGCAGGGACTCCAAGATATTGCTCGATAATTGCACTAGTGGAACGGGTATCATGTGGCTCTGAGAAATATATAGGCTCACCTGCAAGCAAGATTAAATTTAATTCTTCAAATACAAAAATCAAGATACAAGATTTAACTTTACGTTTAAATGATTATACCTATGATAGGTAGTCCTAGAATGTAGGCCACATCATATAGCGTAACTGTCATCTCTCCGACGGGAAGCTGAAAAGTATTACGGTGGGGCCACCACCGTTCTGCCAAACTAAATAACAAGTCTCTGTCGTGTTGAAGGAATTCTATATCGTCGATATAGTTGAATCCAAAAGACTGAACCAAAGCCTTTTGTTGTACTGTTAGCTCCCATTTTGCTTGGTTCGGATCATCTTTTACATGTCGCCATGCACCATGTTCTCGAGTACGTGCTTGAGCGGGATAGTCATATAACTAGAAAGAAAATAATTACAAAGTAAATAACGTATTCAGATTTATTAATAATTCAAAATTAACTCAAATATAGTTATAAATTACCTCTCCAGAAAAAATGAGTCGAGATATATGTGTCTCACGTTCTTGTCTTTCTCTCTCGGTCGTCGGTCCACCGGGAATGCGACCATCATTTCGTTCTGCCATTCTCTTCGTCTTCTTTTTCTTCTTCTCCTTCTCCTTCTCCTCTCTCTCTCTCTCTCTCTCTCTTATGCCTTCTACGTTCTGTTCGTTCTACTCTATATATAGGAAAGAAAGGAATAAAATAAAAAGAAAAGACAAGAAAAAGAAGAAGAAAAAAAAGCAAAAGCAAAAGCAAAAGGAAAAGAAAAGAAAAGAAAAAAGAAAAGAAAAAAAAATAAAGAAAATAAAAAAATCCTTCAACAGAAGGGGTGGAGGGGGTCTCCACGTGAATGAGCGGGAGAAGGAGTGGGGCTCCAACTCAACTGGAGCCCAACATTGGGCTCTAGAGGAGTGTGAAATGAGGCTCGAGGAGTGTGAAATGAGGCTCCAGTTGAACTGGAGCCCAATATTGGGCTCCAGTTGAGTTGGCGCCCGGACCCCCCCAACATAATTCCTTCAAATGCATCCCCCTACACGCCATTTAGAGAAAATATATCCCTCTATAAAATTTTCTGTTATTTTTAGGGGCACCACAACTTCTACTAGGGGGCAGCCCTTACTTAGGGAGCAGCCCAAAAAGTGGAGATTTTACTAGGGACAGTCCACATTTTACTAGGGGGCAGCCCAACCCCCCAAACTCTCATTTCCTCCCCAAACCCCAATTTCCTCTCTCTCTCTCCTCCAAAAGAAAAAAAAAAAGAAGAGCTCTCTCTCCCTCTCCCAAAACCCTAGTCTCTTCTCCTCCACCACTCTAATCCTAATTCCTCCACCAAATTTCTTTCAAGAACACTCCTACATTCGACGAGATGACACGCAAGTCGAAGAAATCGGATTCTAGGTACGTTCTTCCCTAATTTCTTCTATAATTTTCTACATTTTATTTGAAACCCTAGAATAGTTTTAATTATCTAAAAACTTTTGATAATTTAGGTTTAGAATGTCTTTAGGGTTTATGAATGGCATTTTCGAACACGACAAACCCACAATTTTTCTTCAAACCCTAACCCTAGAAAACGATAAACTAGCGAGTCGTTTGTCTGTTGGCCCTGAGTACAGTAGGACTGCCAAGCATGTGGCAGTCCACATGTAAACAAGGACTGCCAGAGTCCTGGCAGTCCTATTTCAATAGAGGACTGCCAGGACTGTGGCAGTCCTTGTGTGCAATTGGACTGCCACATGCCTGGCAGTCCTACTGTACTCAGTTTTAGTTGTGGTCTGGGGGTGGGGGATATATAGGGGATAACAGTTCTATTTTAGTTTGCATTATTTATTAACTATACGGTCGCACAATCTATTGTTCTATAGGGGTAACAGTCCTCCGGACGCACCAAAAAGAATATGCCCCACCGCGTCAAAGCGGAAGGAACGCGCGGAACGTCCTCTTGAGCGTCCGATTACAAACCTAGATGGCCGACTGCAGCGAGGACTACTTGCCGTACTTCCGGCGGGTCGGACATCCTAAGTTTTTGAACCCTACAAACCCGGGTCCCGAGGCCGTAGTAGCTATTGGAAATCTTCATTCGAAAAACATCTTGTATGTTTCATTGGTGAAGATGGTGAGTTCCGCATTAGTAATTAGTTTGAGATTTTCATGTTTGTAGACTAAATTCAATTATACTTTCATTTACAGTATAGAAGGGCGAAGGAACTGGCCAAGACACTTCGGAGCGCTTGCCAAAGTGACACTAGTGTCTTGGTCGACACTAGTGCCTTGGTCGCCAACGAGCTTGAGCGCATCGACGACGAGGTTGAGTTCCCATTTATGCGTAATGCGGAGTCTCGTTCGAAGGCCCGCCATGATATGTAGTATGATTGTTTGATTGTCTGAAGTTGGCTATTTTGGATTTTGATATTTTTGGGTGTCGAACATGTTGTTGGATACTTGTGTTGAAATATTTTTGGATGTTGATATTTTTGGGTGTCGAACATGTTGTTGGATACTTGTGTTGAAATACTTTTGTTGGTTATGTGTTGGATACTTGTGTCGAAATACTTCTGTTGGATATGTGTTGGATACTTGTGTTGAATATGTGTTGGATATGTGTTGAATACTTGTGTTGGATACTTGTGTTGAATATGTGTTGGATACTTGTGTTGGACTTGTGTTGGATATGTATTGGATACTTGTGTTGGACTTGTGTTGGATATGTGTTGGATACTTGTGTTAGATATGTGTTGGATACTTGTGTTAAAATGTTCTGTGATCAAGTCACAGAACAATTCATCTAGGACTGCCACACCCAGGGCAGTCCTTCACATGTGTTGGACTGCCCTGGGTGTGACAGTCCTATTTGTAAGTCATTGAATTAATATTTGTTTGCGATTCTAAAATTTCGACAAAAGTGCTAAAACGGAGGTCCAAACATCATTTTTTTGCGATTCTAAAATTTCGGAAGGTCGTCTAACTGTAAAATGGTTAATCTCAGGCTCCTCGAAAATACGCTCATTTTGCGACAAACCGGACCTCGTTTCGACCTCCCAGTCAAAAGTTATGGCCCTCCAAAGTTTCAACTGACCATAAAATGCAGGAGAATGACCATTCTTCGTGTAAATTAACACGGAGAATGGCATTCTCCGTGTTTCTAACACGGAGAATGGCCATTCTCCGTGTAATTTAGCACGGAAAATGGTCATTCCAGTGTTAAAACGAAGGAGAATGACCATTCTCCGTCTTAATTTACACGGAGAATGGACATTCTCCGTGTAATTTAGCACGGAGAATGGTCATTCTCCGTGTAATTTTCACGGAGAATGGCCATTCTCCGTGTAAATTAAGACGGAGAATGGTCATTCTCCGTGTTAGAAACACGGAGAATGCTATTCTCCGTGTTAATTTACACGGAGAATGGTCATTCTCCTGCGTTTTAACACCGGAATGACCATTCTCCGTGCTAAATTACACGAAGAATGACCATTCTCCGTGCTAAAACACAGGAGAATGGTCATTTATATAACAACAAGTTTTAATTAGGACTGCCAGCACCCTGGCAGTTCTCCTCTTGTGTAGGACTGCCAGGGGTGTGACAGTCCTAATTGAAACTCTCTGTGATAGAGAGTTTCAAAACTCTCATCACAGAGACTTACAAATAGGACTGCCACCCTCCTGGCAGTCCTACATTAAATTAGGGCTGTCAGGGTACTGTCAGTCCTAATTGATACTTGCTGTAACAGTAAGTTTCAATTAGGACTGCCAGCACCCTGGCAGTCCTAATTTAATGTAGGACTGCCACGGGGGTGACAGTCCTGATACTGGATCGGATAGCCATTCTTCGTGAAAATTAAACGGAGAATGGCCATTCTCCGTGCTAAAACACAGGAGAATGGCCATTTATATAACAACAAGTTTCAATTAGGACTGCCAGCACCCTGGCAGTCCTAATTCAATGTAGGACTGCCAGGGGGGTGGCAGTCCTGATACTGGATCTGATACTTTAACAAATTGGTATATTTTGCCACACATACTTGCACACAGGTAAACACATATAACACAGATAACACACATATAAACACATAAATAGCACACAGGTAGACATATAACACAGATAGCACACAGGTAAACACGTATAACATACTGAACTTCATATTTTACTGTATACAAAATTTACTCCATATAGATTAGTGGACTTCATATTTTACTATATACAAAAGTGGTCATCCATATACAAAATGTCAAACTGTAAATATATCTATACTTAGTCGATTTCGACGTCGTAGTGGTCAGCAGGTAAGTCTCTTGGCACCTCAAACTTCAACAACTTCTTACAATGGTTGATCTGATCAACGAAAAGTGTGGTCCAAGCGATGGCTTCGACCGGTGCTATTTTGTACCAAACTGTTGAAGGTGGAGGAATCGGAGAATGAGCGATCATCTTTAGTATAACGAAGTGATCCCCGATCAGACCTATAGTACATAGGTTAGACACTCCGTGGTCCGTCGGAGGAGCGCACATCGGAAAGAATGTATTGTTAATATCTGGCGAGATAAGTACAACAGGTATCATGTACCTATTGGCAAATAAATAGCCGGCAGACAGGACTGACATGTAGTGGTCTGTCCCGGTAACACTGTCGGTGCAAGGGATACTTAACAACAAACTTGTAACGATTTCTTCGCTTAGGATGCGGGAGTAGAATGGAAGACGAGTCTCTAACTCCTCGTACAGCTCCTGCCTACTTCGCTTGATTGAAACGAAAGATCGGTCCAAAATAAATGCCCTACATCGGTTGCAATTGGAGCATGTACCACAACATCGGAAGATCGCAACTCCTACAATAGAAGTTAAAAGTCAAAACTAAACAACTACATAAAGCCAAAATGTAAGCATATAAAATTAAAAAGGACTGTCAGAGATATGGCAGTCCCTCACATATATAGGACTGCCACATATGTGGCAGCCTCTCACATATATAGGACTGCCACATCCCTGGCAGTCCTAATCCATGAGAGGGACTGCCAGAGAAGTGGCAGTCCTCTGTGTCAAAGTCCAATTGTTCATCCGAAATAAAGTTAAAGTGTAGTTACCACGAGGCCTTCCGATGCATCAAAGTGTTCTTTGGACGTTGTAGGATGAGAGTATCCAGCATTTGATGGTCCGGGTTGTTCTATTTTTTATTTCTTTCTACATTAAACACAAAATTCAACTTTTATATGTAAAATTTAGGTTAAAACATTACACAAAAATAAATTCGACGACTTACAAATAAATGGGAGAAGTGATTGACACTATTACTAGATATTTCACCAAAAATCTTTAACAAATTTAGGTGGGGGGACAATTTCACCTAGGTTAGGTTAATTCTAGGTTTCTATGAGGAGGAGAAAAAAAGAGTGGAGGAAGAGAAGTAATAGAGGAAGAAAGAGAGAAGAAATAAAACATGTTTGGCTTTTATAGTCAATTTTGGGCTGCCCCCTAATAACAAAAACCTATGGCAAACTTGTAATTTTTTCAAAAAAATTTGGGCTGCCCCCTAGTAGAAGTGGTGGTGCCCCTAAAAAAACCTTAACTATTTACATTCCAGCATTTGTAACTCGATTTTTTTTAGGGGCACCACAACTTCTACTAGGGGACAGCCCTTACTTAGGGGCAGCCCAAAAAGTGGAGATTTTACTAGGTGGCAGCCCATATTTTGCTAGGGGCAGCCCAACCCTCCAAACTCTCATTTCCTCCCCAAACCTCATTTGCCTCTCTCTCTCCTCCAAAAGAAAAAAAGAAGAGCTCTCTCTCCCTCTCCCAAAACCCTAGTCTCTTCTCCTCCACCACTCTAATCCTAATTCCTCCACCAAATGTTTTTCAAGAACACTCCTACATTCGACGAGATGACACGCAAGTCAAAGAAATCGGATTCTAGGTACGTTCTTCCCTAATTTCTTCTATAATTTTCTACATTCTATTCGAAACCCTAGAATAGTTTTAATTCTCTAAAAACTTTTGATAATTTAGGTTTAGAATGTCTTTAGGGTTTATGAATGACATTTTCGAACACGACAAACCTACAATTTTTCTTCAAACCCTAACCCTAGAAAACGATAAACTAGCGAGTCGTTCGTCTGTCGGCCCTGAGTACAGTAGGACTGCCAAGCATGTGGCAGTCCACATGTAAACAAGGACTGCCAGAGTCATGGCAGTCCTCTTTCAATAGAGGACTGCCAGGACTGTGGCAGTCCTTGTTTGCAATTGGACTGCCACATGCCAGGCAGTCCTACTGTACTCAGTTTTAGTTGTGGTCTGGGGGTGGGGGATAGGGGGTAACAGTTCTATTTTAGTTTGCATTATTTATTAATTGTACGATCGCACAATCCATTGTTCTATAGGGGTAACGGTCCTCCGGACGCACCAAAAAGAATACGCCCCACCGCGTCAAAGCGGAAGGAACGCACGGAACGTCTTCTTGAGCGTCCGATTACAATTTTCGAACCGGCACGTCAAGGTCGGTCTGGGACACGAAGACCGCCACCGGGACCACAAGTTCGGTCGAAGCAACGAGCTCGTACTCCTTCTCCTTCTTCTAGTGATGACGACGACGTGCCAATTAGCCAACTCCTACCACCACGTCAAGGTAGTTCTGCTCCATCTGAGGAGGCCGGTCCTTCTGAGCCGCATGTCCGTCCGCCACGTCAAGGTGGTTCTGCTCCATCTGAGGAGACCGGTCCTTCTGAGCCGCATGTCCGTCCGCCAGGTTGCTCAATGTTGGCTTCTTTTGAGAACCATATTGCATATGCAATATGGAAGAACCCGGTATGTACATTACTTTTGTAAGCTACCAGTTTAGTATATGATATCTATATGTATTTCATATTTTTTATGTTTTTATATGTTGTTTGATATACAGAGGACATATCGTATCCTTAGCGCTGTGAGTCACGGGAAGAAAACCGTGTCTTGGCCGTTTAGTAGCTTATCGGAGGCCGTCCAGGTTAAAATCTTACCGAGCAGTTTACATAATTTGGCAGATTATGCCTATAGGACAATGGATAGTGCCATCATATCCGCCTTTGTGGAGAGATGGCACCCGGAGACCAACACATTTCATCTTCCATGCGGGAAGATGACCATTACACTTGACGACGTCTACCAGATACTGGAGCTACCAGTTACCGGTCGCGTCATGACCAAAGAACATTACAGAAATGAAAAATCCATAAAATGGTACTCGAAGATCGTCAAGTTTGTCTCAAGTAACCTTGAACTTGAGGAAACTAGTTTTACAACTCTCCCCGGCTTCAAGAAATCATATAGAATTCCTCTGTCATTTCTGGTGGAGCACTTCACGAATATGGAATTGGATGAGGACGATGATGAGTTGGTCGACACGGTGGCCCGTGCTTACATATTGTTCGTCCTAGGAACGGTGGGCATTTCGGACAAGTCCGAAACCTCGATACATGCGAGGTACATGCTCAATTTATTGTCTGTGGATGACTTCATTGATATATCATGGGGTAGCGGTATTCTCGCCTATCTTTACCGCGAGCTCGGCATCGCATCCCGTGTCGGGCCTAAGACAATTGCCGGATGCCAGACTCTGCTACATGTAAGAAAACTTCCAACAATTTAATCTCGTATACTTTATTTTGTTGTTTATGTTTTGTGACTATTAACTTATAAATTGAATAGGCATGGATATACGAGCACTTTCCGATGCTCAAGCGGGGTGACATGAACCCAAACTATTTTGAACACCTTCCTAGAGTGGCTCGATGGAGGTCGGCCCAGGTGGAAACCAAAGATTGGCAAATACTGGCTTCCATTCGTGAAGTACTTGACAATTTGGTACCAGAAGAGGTAATAAATTGGGACTTATTTTTTTATGTTAAGTTTTTTTTTGCTGTTAACTGTTTTCCTACAGATATTTTGGGATCCATATCGGGATTTTTGCGAGGGGAGTCGTGCCATCCAACAAGTTTCTTTATTTCATGGCATGATCACATGCTATGATATCACGGAGCCGTACATGCCTGATCGTGTACTTCGGCAGTTTGGCTTCGTGCAAAGTGTGCCGAAGTGCACACTAAAGATGTTGGAACCTCCCCGCGGGACCCAACCATTGAACTATAAACCGGCGTATTTCGACTAGGTGACCGACTTCTACTCCGAGTGGCAAAGGCACCTGCTTGGGGAAGATAAGAGTCAACCGGTCACCCGGATGGCCGACTGCAGCGAGGACTACATACCGTACTTCCGGCGGGTCGGACATCCTAACTTGTTGAACCATACAAACCCGGGTCCCGAGGCCGTAGTAGCTGTTGGAAATCTTCCTTCGAAAAATATCTTGTATGTTTCATTGGTGAAGATGGTGAGTTCCGCATTAGTAATTAGTTTGAGATTTTCATGTTTGTAGACTAAATTCAATTATACTTTCATTTACAGTCTAGAAGGGCGAAGGAACTGGCCAAGACACTTCGGAGCGCTTGCCAAAGTGACACTAGTGTCTTGGTTGACACTAGTGTCTTGGTCGCCAACGAGCTTGAGCGCATCGACGACGAGGTTGAGTTCCCATTCATGCGTAATGCGGAGTCTCGTTCGAAGTCCCGCCATGATATGTAGTATGATTGTCTGATGTCTGATTGTATGATGTTGAATATTTTGCAAACTTGTTGTTGTTTGATTGTCTGAAGTTGGCTATTTTGGATGTTGATATTTTTGGATGTTGATATTTTTGGGTGTCGAACATGTTGTTGGATACTTGTGTTGAAATACTTGTGTTGGTTATGTGTTGGATACTTATGTTGAAATACTTCTGTTGGATATGTGTTAGATACTTGTGTAAAACAAATACTTGTGTTGGATACTTGTGTAAAACAAATACTTGTGTTGGATATGTGTTGGATACTTGTGTTGAAATGTTCTGTACAGGGCTATTCATCTAGGACTGCCAGACCCAGGGCAGTCCTTCACATGTGTTGGACTGCCCTGGGTGTGGCAGTCCTAGATATAATGTTCTGTGATCTAGATCACAGTCCTTCAGCTAGGACTGCCAGACCCAGGGCAGTCCAACACATGTGAAGGACTGCCCTGGGTGTGGCAGTCCTAGATGAATTCTTCTGTGACTTGATCACAGAATATTATATCTAGGACTGCCACAACCAGGGCAGTCATTTACATGTGTTGGACTGCCCTGGGTGTGGCAGTCCTAGCTGAAATGTTCTGTGATCTAGTCACAGAATATTTCATCTAGGACTGCCACACCCAGGGCAGTCCTTCACATGTGTTGGACTACCCTGGGTTTGGCAGTCCTAGATGAAATGTTCTGTGATCTAGTCACAGAACATTTCATCTAGGACTGCCACACCCAGGGCAGTCCAACACATGTGAAGGACTGCCCTGGTTGTGGCAGTCCTCTGATGGTTTTTAGCACACATGTAAAACATGTATAATACTCAGCCAAACACACAAAACACACATGTATAACACCCAGATAAGCACATAAAACACATATAACACATGGATAAAAGTAAGAAACATATATTGGACTTCATATTTCATAGTTTAATGTATACAAAAGTGGTCCTCTATAACCAAAATGCCAAAATGTATACAAAACTGGTCCTCCATATAACACATTGATACTCAGTCGATTTCGACGTCACAGGGGTCAGCAGGTAAGTCTCTTGGCTCCTCAAGCTTCAACAACTTCTTACAATGGTCGATTTGATCAGCGAAAGGTGTGGTCCAAGCTCTGGCTTCGATCGGTGCTCTTTTGTACCAAACTGTTGAAGGTGGAGGAATCAGAGAATGACCGATCATCTTTAGTATGACGAAGTGATCACCGATTTGACCTATAGTACATAGGTTAGAATGTCCGTGGTCCGGCGGAGGAGCGCACATCGGAAAGAATGTTTCTCTAATACCCATCGAGAAAAATACGAGAGGTATCATGTACCTATTGTCAAATAAATAGCCGGCAGACGGGACTGACATGTAGTGGTCTGAAACGGTAACACTGTCGGTGCAAGGGATACTTAACAACAAACTTTCAACTGTTTCTTTGCCTAGGAGGTGGGAGTAGAATGAAAGACGAGTCTCTAACTCCTCGTATAGCTCCTGCCTCACCTGTCTCCATCCGTCTTTGACATCATAATCTGTAACGCCCTAGTCCCAAAATACGTAGGACTAGAAACGTAGACATGCCAGCCGTATAATAAATATACGTAAGCTGTATAATGCAGTAGAACCATAACTAATCTCATCCACACAAAATAAATGAATAAAAGACATCATATAAAGATAATGAATTGTCTTGATACAATATGTTGGGCAGAGACAAATCCACTACCAACAAGTAAAGCAAAAATACATAAGAAAAGAATGATTTTGGCGAGCGAAGCGAAGACGATCCAAGTGTAATCATCCTCGAAGAAATAGCGAAGATCACGGCTAGAGCTAGAACACCTGCGAAAGATAAGAGCACACACCTGGAGAGATAATCAGGTCCTCAGAGGGACGTAACACGACACATAATATCATGCCATATAAACTGAATAAATATTGCTCAAATAAATAAGTCAATTGAATTATAACATGGTCCAATACACACATATTGAACGAGTGTACCATCCCCCCAACCAAACAAGGACATGAGATGGTAAACTAATTCACGGTGACGTATCTTTCCATGCTATGAATCCAATATGGTATCCGGACCCCAACAAGGTTCAATAACTTCTCATCGAGGTAGTAAGTCACACCTACAACCAAACAAGGATAAGATGTGACGAACTAATCTGCGACAAGTTATTGTTCCAAGCTACGGTCAGATACAAGTACCCAAACCAAAAGTACTCGTACCTAACGGATAAAGGTGCCTAACCGTTCTAAGTGAAATGTAGTTAAGAACAATCCTTCCTACGCATGGGCCCTGGCTAAATAGGATCGGCGTGGTCCCCCCTTGGGCACCAAAGGCCCCATCAGTAAGAGCATGACGTTCCGCAGAATCGCCAGTGGCCGTCAGTAATCATGGGTAATCTGACCCACGTCTCCGGCGGAGCTCACGGGTTACAAAAAAGGGAAAGTACATCGAAGTCCATACGCTAAGGAAGGGAAAGTACATCGAAGCCCATACGCTAAGGAATTGTCCTCTCCGCCCAATGCCTACTATGTTGTATCCACAACATTAACCTCTATAACCGCTAAGTCAAACTAGCATGCAATTCTATTAGCGGTTATTCCTATCGCACGGCTTGTACGTACTGGTGGCCAGCCAATCACGCACGTCCGTGTTCTATATGTGACACACAACTTCGTGGTACAACATGTCAAGGCCAATGAATGCAACACACAAGGTGGTCCCTTAAATCTAGGTTTAATGTGTAAGAAAAAAAATAATACATAGCAGGAACATAAATGAACAGTAAGTTCTAACAGGTTATGTCATGTATCACAGTTTATTTTGCATAAAGAAAATAAATAATGCATGAAATATGTGCTAAAATAAATAAACAGCAAATGGCAAGGTGTCTTGCCTGGTAGGATGCCTGAGGTGCTGCAATAATCGATGTGGCACGAACTGCGACTTCAGTGTATTAACTACACAAGGTGACCTCTGATGGTGGCACGGATAGTTCCATTGGGTCCAGGACGGTCAAATTGACTAGGAACGATATGAGGAAGTTTGAGATTTGCAAGAAGATATGAGTACGACTAGCCAGGGACAAGATTCAATAATGGAAGAAATTGAGTATAAATAAATATTTGTAATAATTCTAAATATATATATATATATATGAAAACTTTACTTAATCAAAACATTTAATAACTACATTTATAAAGTACTTTATTATAAAGAAACTATATTTGAAATTTAGTTATAATTAAAAACTAGGTTTTAGTTTATCCAAAATAGTATAAATAAAATCTTGGAAAACAAGTTAGGCAAATAATTATATCAAATATAAGTTTTAAACTTCTAAGGCCGTAACTGCTACAAAATAATATAACACTATTTTAGGACTTATAACCCAATTAAGAAAAATAATGTAGGAGTAGCCTAATAAAATATTTTGTGACCAAATTAATTTAGAAATATTACTATATATTTATTTAACAAAACATAATAATAATAATAATAATAATAATAATAATAATAATAATAATAATAATAATTTGTAAGGCTGTAAGCTATAACATAAGTCGGTAGTAATTAGCAATGACTTCTGCTACTAATATTTATAATATTAACAAAAAAAATTAGTAATGGATACAACCGCTCATAAAGTTGCTGTTCTCTAGAGGTGAGAAAAATCACATGAACACCTAAAATTGATAAGTAAGAGAGAATCAAATGTACTGCTATTCTCTGTCCCTCGGTTCTCGTGAGAGATAAGAAAGGAATAAGTGAGAGAGAGAGAGGAGTGAGAATAATGAAAAGTAAATTGAGGAGAGGAAATGAGAGAGGAGAAACGACAGGGAGAAAGGAGAGCGGAGGGAGCGAAACGGCTGAGGGGTGAACGGGAAGGACAGTGGAGAGGCGGAGGGAGTCGGGAAGTCGGCCGGCGGTGGCGCATCTGAAGGCGCGGCGGTCGCGGAGAGGAAAAGGGAAGAAGGGGGTTTCGGTGAGCACTGCGCCGGTGGATGAAGGGAGCGGTGCCGAGGTGGGGAAACGGCGGCGCTGGCTTGGCGTGACGGCATGGCACTGCAGCGCACGGCCACGCGGAGGCGGGGGGCGGTGGCGATGCACGTGCGGCGGCCCGGACAAGGGCGGAGGAAGATCGGAGAAGGGGGCCAGGTGGGGGTTCGGCGCAGCTGGAGGGAAGAGCGCGCGGGGGAGCTATGCTCGTCGGGGCTCTGGCGCAGGGTGTGCGACGCCGGGGAGCGGGCTGCGGAGATGGCAACGGGATTTGGCGAGAAAAATGGCGATGGTCGAGGCTGCGAAAGCACGGTGGTGGTCTGGGTCGAGCACGGACAGGTGAGGTTTTCTCTTTTGCTCATTTGGGATGGTGGTGGCCGAGGTTGGTTTTCGATATAGGGGTGGCCGCGGTCGTGGCCGACGGGTTTTGTCGGTTGCGTGGGGAGGATGGGTTTTGCTAGGGTTGTGGGGGTGACTTGGGGTATGGACTCGTGGCGGACGGCCGGCGGGAACGATAGGGTAGCTGGCGTTTGGCAGGGTGATGGTGGTCGATTGTCGGGTGGCTCGGCTGCTGATGGTAGCGGGTGTCTGTTTTGGTGGTTTGGTTGAGACGGGTGTGGCCGGTAGGTGGCCGAAAGTATGGTGGCATGTGGTTATGGAGAAGGTGTAGGCGGAGGTCTCGGCTGCGCAAATGGTAGAGTTAGAATCGGGTTAGGAACAACATTTTTACCGTGTCGGGATTGTCGACACGGAGGAGAGGATTCAATATATATGTAAAATATATGGAATAAGAATTTGGATGGACACAGACACGATGCACGTAGATTTGTGGAGAAAATATTTATGAAATAATAGAAATTTGGATGAGTACCTGCCTATTTATAGGATGTAGGAATTCCCAATTGGATAAGAACTAGAAATATTTAGAACCCAATTAGATAATTCAATCTATTAATTAAATTAATTCAATAAATCCAAATCCAAATCAAAATCCAATTTAAATCTAATTAATTTACATTCTTTAGTTTAAAAATAAGATAATTCAAATCCCAAATATAGATATCAATTTAAATAAATTCAAATCAAGATTTAAATTGTCACAATAATTTTAATTTTAAAATATGTTTTCCAAAAATACTATTAATAATAATTTCGAAAATTACCTTATTATTTAAAAATAAACTAATAATTAATTATGAAATATATATGTATGCACAAATAATATTTACAAATATACACTTTTCTAGTGTACCTTTTTATAAGAATATTATTTATTATTATAATTGTCTAAATGGTTTTTCATAAATAAACTCATAAATTTAGAAACTTTGATAGCTAAAAATAATTAATATATATTATCTTGAAACTATAAAAATAGAAAAAAAAATGTTTTTCTAAAAATATGTACGCTCGCACATATTCGCACTCGTCGAACAATTTTGAAAAATAAAATTTCGTGCGCGACGTACAATATGACTACGCGACGTACAATACAAAATTTTAAATCAGTACCAAAATACATAAAAATGTAGTAGAAATTTAGAGATTTTACAACCTACCCAACTTAAAAGAATTTCGTCCTCGAAATTAAAAATTAGTAGGGGGTGAGAAGACACAAGGGGGTATCGGTGGAGAACAATCAATTATAAGGCTCAACGAAATCATGTCGTAAGAAGTTGCGATCTGGATCATAGAAAATAATACGAGTATGGTCGTGGGTAGTGAATGAGGGTTATAGTAGGGTCGAGAAGAAGGACGAGGAGTTTAGGATGAAGTTATAGCAACATCGAGTGAGAATGGTCATAGTCGATAGGAAGGCTAGAGGAAGTTCTAGTACAAGTGCCTTCGTCCTTCCAAACATCGGTGAAGGCGAAAGCGATTTAAGGAGTTCAATGACGACAGTATCTATTACGAATATGTGGTTCAAAGGCGGTCGTATAGATTTCAAAAGGAGTTGCCAAGGCAGTCGCGGATGGGACTCTAGAGGACAAGTTTAGCTATGTCTCCATCCACGTAGAACGATAGATAAAAGCGAACCAAAGTACACTCGGTTGATCAGACCATCATGTACCAGTTCTGATTAAACAATATGTTAGTGGGTCGACCCAAATAACATACGTCTTGAACAAGCTCGATAAAGGAATAAGCTTGCAAAAACTAGGCTACATTAGCATCATTAGTCTAGATAGTAAAATATAGGCACGATGGTAGATGAAGTAAAAATAAATATGAGTCATAAGGATCTAAGTCTTGTTTATTCCTATACCATCATTCCATGGTTTTATTGACCAAGGCTTGGTTGACCAAATGGGTTAAATTCCTCTAGTCTCTATGATCTAGATAATACTATTTGTATTCTCTTAATGGTCAAGGGTGTGTCAGGTCGTGGGGTATTCTACCCAACTTAAAAGAATTAAGCTAAGGGTGTTTGGGACATCTAGCTAGTAGGGTCAATCTCTAGCAAGCACGAAGGGAAGATAATAATAATGATAGAAGGAATCAAGCAAGATGCAATCGATGAGTCGGTCGAATATGGAATCGAGGAAAGAGGTCAAGTATGTGGATGAGATCCTAGACTTCTAATCCTATTCGTAGGCTTGCTTTGTACGATAAAGTAACCAAACAATTTATCTTGACCTGCATGGGCCACCACAAAAATATGTAACGCCCCAATCCCAAAATACATAGGACTAGAAACGTAGACATGCCAGCCGTATAATAAATATACGTAAGCTGTATAATGCAGTAGAACCATAACTAATCTCATTCACACAAAATAAATGAATAAAAGACATCATATAAAGATAATGAATTGTCTTGATACAATATGTTGGGCGGAGACAAATCCACTACCAACAAGTAAAGGAAAAATACATAAGAAAAGAATGATTTTGGCGAGCGAAGCGAAGACGATCCAAGTGTAATCATCCTCGAAGAAATAGCGAAGATCACGGCTAGAGCTAGAACACCTGCGAAAGACAAAAGCATACACCTGGAGAGATAACCAGGTCCTCAGAGAGACATAACAAGACACATAATATCATGTCATATAAACTGAATAAATATTGCTCAAATAAATAAGTCAATTGAATTATAACATGGTGTAACACCCAGTTTTCCAGAAAAGGGTAATTTTGAAATTTTGTAATTTTAGTCTTTTAATAATGATATTTAAATCATGATATAATTTTTGGTAATTTTTAATCATTTAAAACTATTTTAAATCATGACTTATGATTTTGGTATTTTGATAGTGTAACTGGAAACTGGTTGACCTAGAGCCTAGCCTTGTGATTTGGGTATTTTGTTTATCATTTCTAGTTTGAGGGTATTTTTGTCATTTTTGGGGTTATTTGAATTTATTAGAATTTATTTGAATTTATGGGAATTTTTAGGATTTATTTTGAATTGTTTGAATGAAGGTTGACTAGGTTGACTTTGACTAGCAATGACCTTGGTAGACTAACTTAGGAGCTAACCCTAGTTGAGTTTGGACTTGGTTAGGTCATGCAACCCTAGTTAGACTAGGGACAACCTATGGTTTAGTCATTTGACTCAAGTTAGAATAGTTATGACACAAGCCATGACTTATGGTTGAACCATTAATCAATAACTTAGCCATAGAAGCCAACCCATTAGGCATGAGCCAAACCCTAGCCCAATCTTTAGTGGCCGGCCACCTAGTCCTAGGGATTCCCACCCTATAAATAATCTCCTCCATTAGGGCTAGCCTCCTTAGAATTTCACAAGCTTTGGAAAGAGGTGAGCCTCCATCTTCACAAATCCATAGAAATTCCATTTTAGCTCCTTTTTCCCTCAAACAAATTTCAATAGGTTCTAAATATAGTTTTCTTGTTGTTGGTATATGTTATTCTCAGTTTCAAATCAATTTGGAGAAGTTTGGCTATCAAGAGGAACACCCCTTTTTGGAGTTTTTGGAGGATTTGCAACCTATAGGTAAATT
Organism: Iris pallida; assembly: GCA_029216955.1. Taxonomy (NCBI): domain Eukaryota; kingdom Viridiplantae; phylum Streptophyta; class Magnoliopsida; order Asparagales; family Iridaceae; genus Iris; species Iris pallida. The sequence continues at coordinate 1,478,993 of JANAVB010010199.1, forward strand.
TCATTCTACACCATAGAATTCTGATTTTATTGCATAACTAGGAAGCCCTAGGCCTAACCTAACTGTAGGAATAGTTAACCCTAGATTTCGTGTCCATTTCGTGTCATATTTGGACACGTATCAGTCCTTGATTTCAAGTGTTTGATGAAATGCCCCAAAGGGCATTTCGAGTATTTTTTAGGAATGTAAATGAAAAGGAAATTAGGTTTTTATGTCGCTTATGAGTTTCTTGTGTCTTGGTGTGGTTTTCGTGTCGTGTCGAGTCACCACAGACATGGGAACACGCTGTCGCGCGCGCGCGTGCACGGGCATTGTAGCTGCCCAGCTACTCGGGTGCGTTTGCGCGCAGCACACGCCACGTGGACGAGTGATACTCGACACACGTGTTGGGGCAACCACTGACACGGGGTCCCCCAAGTGACACGACCTCTCATGTCGTGTCGGACACGATATCGAGCGTACACAGGGTGCGCACTGTGTGTGTGTGTGCAGTGTATTAATGGTTTCTCTGTTCTTTTCAGTTTTAAATGTTTAATACATGTTTTAATTGCTAATATAGATCCTAAACATGTCTAATTATATATGTTAGATTTAGTTTGCATGATTAGTTAGTTTTTGATGTGAATTTGGTTTTGATTTGGGTTAAATGGCATGCTCACTGATACATGTAGCTGATACACTGTTTCTTTCTAATTCCTCAACATTAATTCCCTGTTATTTGATGTTTTCACTGATTTTTGATCCCCACATGATTGTTGATTTATGTTAATGCAATGTCTCATTCGATTTTGGCTTTATGGATTGAGAATGAGGTTTTGGACTTGGTGTTGAGTTTTCGAAATGCAGGACTAGCTACTGATTTCCCTTCCTATTTCCTGAGATGCATTGCAGTCCTATTATTACATTATTCCAGGTTGAACACATGCCCTACTGTCTATGTTTTCCAGGCTTGCATATCACTGTACACAAGTTCACTGATATGGTACACAGGTTCTTCTCAATCATGAATTGATTTCATTCCTTAACCTGAGTATTAACCCCCACTTCACTGTGTCATAATATTTCACTGATTCCAGATTTTCAAATGTGAACCTTGGCAGCTATTTTAACCATGTTAATGCTTCTACTTGTAGAAGCATAAAAAAGAAGGGATCTTTCTTTTAATCCCACATCGGAAAGGAGAAGAAGAGAGCTCTCATTTCACTCTATATATATAGAGCCCTCTTGCCTCCTTTGTAAAGGGCACCAAAAAAATAAATAAAGAAAAGGGGGCCCGTTATCCAGGGAGCCCGTTCAAGCCACAAGTTGCAGTTGTTCTTCTCTTCTTCTGGGGCGGCCGCAAGCTCTTCACTCGCTGTCATGGCGAGGATAATTTGGACTCTGAGTACTATGCGCCCTACGGGCTGGTACGAAGAAGTCCAAGGCGGCACGGGCCATGCGCCGCAAACGTGCTATGCCAATGGCAAACCAGAAGCATGCGCTCACAATCATGCGCGCTGCTGATGGTAAGCTGTATAAGGTCGACTCGGGTGCTGCGGCGCCGGAAACAAGCCGACCTTCAAAATCCTTGTCTCACTTAGGCGCATCTATTGCGTTCACAACCAAGTCGAGCAAGGCAAACCCAGTGGTCTTGAACTCCCGCGCCTCCTCTGGTTGTGCGTCTGAGGTCCGTTCAAGTCACTTTAAATGTTGTTCCCCCACTACTGATCGGGAGATCAGGGAGTGCAGCATTCACTTGACCACCCCGGCGCTTGGCTTTGCCATGCGCCTTGAAGGGGGTGCAAAGGTGGCACTCTCACTTGACCACCCCGGCGCTCGGCTTTGCCATGCGCCTTAAAGGGGGTACGAAGGTGGCGCTCTCACTTGACCACCCCGGCGCTTGGCCTTGCCATGCGCCTGAAGGGGGTGCGAAGGTGGCACTCTCCTCCAATGATCTGCGCAACGTGATCACTCACAAACGCCGATCAGGAGAGCCGACCAACAAGCATGATGCGCCCCTCACAGGGCACACTTGTGCTACGGTCGCCATCAACTGCTGCTACCGCAAGACAGTGGCTCCACCACCAAGACAGTCTGTGTTCAAACAGTTGCAACATGTTGTACCTGTCTTCCAGCGCATCACTCCGTCCCGTCAGAGTGAATCACTTCCTCGTCAACACACACAGGCGCATCTGCCAGCCTGGGGCTCTTCCATCATAATGAGGCTTAGGCACATCTATGTCCATTCCAACTCGGCGAATCTCAGTCTTATGAAGGAGTTCACCATCAAAGCTTCTTCGAACAAAGAGAATCATCATCCACAGTACAACGTCTTGCCAAGGAGGAGGATCAGTCGAATCCATCTTCGTCGCGAAGTCAAAGGGAGAGACAACAAAACTCTCTCAAACTGTTGCTATTCATAGGCCAGGGCAAATCAAACCCATGCGTCAAGTGGCAACCTTCCCGAAGTCGGTGCAATGAACTTGTATTTATGATGAATGAACTCGCTACGTCGGAGAGCCATCAAAGCTCCGAAGAACTCAATAGCCGGACCAATGGAGATGCGCCATGCAACAGACGCGCCGGTCAGACAGCGCATCACACAGACGCGCCTTTCAGTACCAGGCGCATCACAGAGGATGCGCCCCCACACATCCCCATACCGAGTGGAACGCCAACCGACGCGCCCACTCAGCTGTCCATCGAACGTCACCAACATTAAATGCTGAACTGACAGAGTTGGCAGCACGCCTCCCAAAGTTTGAACAGTCGACAGCTTTTTCAGAAAACGAAGCGTCGACAACGTCAGCATCATCATGACTTTATTTCGACGGCTACTGCCACGTGGCCACTCAACCAACCGTATGCGCCTCTACAGCCATGCGCCCAAATCAGCATGCGCCTCAAAAGCCATGCGCCTCAGACTGCTCTCTGATCCCGAAAGACAGAAGAAAAGTCGCCTGCATGCGCCTCAAAAGCCATGCGCCCCAAATGGTTTGTAACTCCTAAAGGTTATGAGCCGCAGCCTCCTCCTGCGCCCAATCCAAGGCGCAGCCCACCAGATCATTCCTCTCCACCAAATCCGAGATCTTCGAGCCATGAGTCGACGACACGTGTCTTTTGACTCAACTCATCCAAGATTTCAGCAACGGAAAGATCTTCTCTCCGCTACGTGCCGGCTCACAACAGCAGTATGAAGAGTTCTCCCCCTCGATCAGGGCGCAGCATCCGTGCGCCTCCATCAGCAACCTCCACGTGGCATCCCCACACCGGCGCATCCTGCATGCGCGCATGAGCAGCCAGCCTGCAAAACTATAAATAGGAGGGTCATCTCCTTCACACACACACAGAGACTCAGAACACAAGACTCACAGAGAATCCACAACAGAGAATCACCGGAGAGGCAGTTCTAGACACTCAACGTCTTCCTCCTCTCAGCAAGCTCCAGCACCCAGAGCAATCAACACCTTCAGAGAACCGATAACCGCCGTCAGCCGGTCAACGGAGTCAACGCATTACCACTCGCTCCATTGGCACTAAGGACCCAGCTTAAACAAAAGTGTACTCCTAGGACTACATCTAAGTCCTATATTGTATCACTGTTCTGTTTGTATTAAGATTTCAATCAAAACAATTTTAATGGCAAACAAGCTGGCGACTCTGCTGGGGACTTCTTTCTCCTCTACCGAGAAGGTTGTGTCACAGGCCGACAACGTGAATGTGGGCTCCTCCCATAGGATGCTGGTAGTGCGCCTCAATCAACAGGCGTACGAGGAGTTCATTTCTGAAGGAAGTGCGAGTCCTTCGAAGCGGCTGTCGAAGCCGAAGAAGACCCGCGCAGCTTGGGTGCACAAAGTCGACGCCTTGGGCACCACCGTTGAAGGGGATGCGCCCGTCCAGCCTTCCCTTCCTGCTGATGTCCTCAGCAGTCAAGGTGCGCCCGCCGATGCAGCGCATCTCTCGGGGAAGCGTGCGGCTGACCACGTTCCCCAGCCATCTTCCTCTCAGGCGAGGAAGATACGTCGACGGAGAAGGGGCGCAGCCAATGCCCCGCGCATCACTTCTGATGCGCCACAAAGAGCCTCTGTCTTTAACAGACTCACTCGCTGTAATGGCGAGGAGAATTTGGATACTGAGTACTATGCGCCCCAGCGGACTGGTACGAAGAAATCTAAGGCGGCACGGGCCATGCGCCACAAACGTGCTATGCCAGCAGCCGGCCAGAGGCATGCGCTTACAATCACGCGCGCTGCCGATGGCAAGCTGTACAAGGTTGACTCAAGTGCTTCTGCACCAACAACGAGTCGACCTTCAAAGTCCTCATCTCGCTTGGGCGCATTCGCTGCGTGCACAACCAAGCCGAGAGAGGCAAACTCAGTGGTCTTGAACTCCCGCGCCTCCTCTGGTTGTGCGTTTGAGGTCCGTTCAAGTCACTTCAAATGCTGTGGTTCCCCCACTACTGATCGTGATGCCTGCTTGGTATTAGATCAGGGGGCGCAGCACTCACCCGACCACCCCGGCGCTTGGCCCTGCCATGCGCCTGAGAGGGGTGTGAGGGTAGCACTCTCCTCCAACGACTTGCGCAACGTGATCACTCACAAGCGCCGGTCAGGAGAGTTGACCAACAAGCACGATGTGCCTCTCACGGGGCACACTTGTGCAGTGGTCACCATCAACTGCTGTTGCAAGACGGCAGTACCGCCAAAGCAGTCGGTCTTCCAACGGCTACAATCATCGACACCCCTCCGACATCGCCTTGGGACGAAGTTGTCAGCAGAAGAGGAACTAAAGATTGCGTCATGCAACGTGATCTCCAATTCCTCATCTGTCCGGAAGACGACTGCCAATTCCTCGTCTTCATCCAAAAGCCAGCCGAGGAAAACCAAGGCAGCTGTCACGACCTCTGGAGTGTTCGAAGGCACTCGGTCGAGGAAGAAGTCCTTGGAGGAAGCTGGGGGTAGCCAGACCCTTGTCGAGCCTCCTTCCGAAGACGAAGATGTCCAAAGCACAGCTGCGGCGGATCTTCATCAAGGCGAAGATGGCCTCCCTGAAGCCCCTCAAAAGGACGATGTCCTCCAGGACACCGCCGGGGGTAGTGCTGAAAACGAAGAGGCCCTTCAAGACAGAGCTGAGGGCAGTCAGGCCCTTGCAGATGTGCCTGTCGAAGACGAACTCCAGAATGTGGCTGGGGGTGGCCAAACACCAGGAGAAGTGACTCCCCCACATGAGAGCGAGGCTGAGAGCGAAGCCTCAACTAATCTATCCACTTCCGGCCGTGTCATGACAGTATACATGACCGGAGGTGATCTTGAGACTGATGCGCCGCCACAGGACATTGTCCAGCGCATAGACTCGCTAGAGGGAGGACTCAAAACCCTCTCTGCCTCAATGCAAGCACTGACTCAAGCAGTGTTTGAGATGCGGTCGACCTTGATCAGGACACCTTCAAATGGTCCCGACCCAGGAGCCAATGGAGAGTCGAGTGTGCCCATCCAACGGACACCCTCAGACACAGAAGCACCCCGGACGTCGGAGCCCTCAAATGCTCCACTCCAGGTGGTACCTCCTTCCCCGACTCCTAGCTCCACGGAGGACGTGGTCGAAATGATCAAAGATCTGCGGGAGCGCTTCGAGTCCAAGAACAGGCAGGAGGAGCGCCAGAAGATGGGCATTCCTCAGCCTTATCCCCTTGAGTGGAACAAGGTGGTTTATCCCCCAAAGTATAAACCACAAACACTCACGCCGTATGACGGAAAGGACTCTCCACGACGGTACCTGACGTACTTCCAGTCGCAGACAGGGCATCTTCCAAAGGAGGACGCGCTCCTCACCAGCATCTTTGTTGGGGCCCTGAAAGGGGTGGCGTATGACTGGTACTGCAGCCTCCCCGATCATTCCATATCGTCCTTCGACGACCTGACACGCCTCTTCCTTGACCGCTTCTACGACGGTGGGAAGGACATGACGATGGCGTCTCTCATTGAGATACGCCAGAAGGACAAGGAAACGGTTCGGGCATTCATCGAACGCTTCCGTCAGGCCTGCTTCAGGCTACCTCCAGGCATGCCAGAACATGCGCTTCTCTCCGCTTGCAGTATGAACATGCTGCCTGCAGTAAAGCTCTGGCTTAACTCTACTCCCCCTCCCGACTGGAGCTTCCTAATCATTGAAGCTGAAGCTGCAGAGAAGAAGGCGGCCAATGCACGTCTTTTGGGTGTTAGCTTCCCCGCCTTTGACGATAAGGGGAAAAAGTCTGCAACCAACAACTCCGGACGAGAAACAAAGGGGAAACAGGTATTAACTGTTAATGCCTCGAAGGGCGCATCTGCGCCTACTCAAAAGCCTCCACTGGCACCAAGACCCAAGGAGGTGTATTCATTCAATGATGACGACACCCTGCAACTCTTTGAGATACTGAAGCAGGGTGACAAGATCAAGCTTCCGGACCCGAAGCGGCCCGATGAAGTCGGGAAAGTGGACAACCCGAGGTACTGTCACTACCATCGGTTTGTCGGATACCCGACTAAGGACTGCTACGTCCTCAAAAATTACATCCAGCGCATGATCAATGCGGATGTAATCTCCATCGACTACGAAGAGAAGACGGTGTCAGCTAATGTGGTGTCACTTCAGTTCGGTACCTTGCCGCCGACTACCACACAAGATGGCGTCGTCCCCATCCCTAAGGCGACAATGGAGGTGGTGAATTTGCCACCCACCCGTGACAAGGTGAGTGGACTTGTCCCACTCACCACATCTCGAGGAGAGGTCCTCTGGGTTCACCCTGACCTCGTCTTCGAGGTAACTCAACCGGAGGTACGCCCTACCTCCAAAGCAAAAGGCAGGAAGATCAAGTCTTGCCGCACGGTCTCTTCTTCAACGGAAGAGGCGCTTCCTGTGCAGACGCGTGCACAACAGAACTCCCAGCCCGGTGAAGCTGCCGCCGAAGTGGTGCCTCCTGGCACCATCCCTGAGGAGGGTCCATCCAAGCCCTCAGCAGCCAATAAACAAAAGCAAGTGGAGGCCCGTTTCGACAGACCTCTGCGGAATGCTTCGGGGCTAGCCAAGCCCCACAATTTTGATATTCTGGCACAACTGGCCAGTACTCCTGCACGCCTGTCTTTGTTCGAGCTCCTGCGTCTCTCCAAGGACTCTCGAGAAGCTCTCTGCGAAGCTCTGAAGGATGCCGAATCCTTTCTCAGTCAGGTCAAGCAGCCTGAAGACCTCCCCACTACTTGTGCACACTGTCATTGTGCGGATGAGGTTATCCCAAACATAACCTTCACCCAACAAGACATGCTGCTCAAGCATCACCGATATAACCGACCGTTGTATTACACAGGGTACATCGGTTCGGTAAAGGTGAGCAGGATTCAGATCGATCCGGGGTCCTCCCTAAGCATCATTCCAAAGGCGCTGCTATCAAAGCTGGGGATCCCAATGTACCGGCTGGCGCCCTCCAATACAACCATCAGCGGCTTCAACGCCAGCAAGAGCGAGCCACTAGGCAAGATCCGGCTGAAGTGTCACATCGGCAGCCTCAAAACTGAGGTGACTTGTTATGTGGTGGATGCCGAGGTCAACTACAACATCTTACTCGGACGACCATGGTTACATGAGTACATGGTGGTGCCCTCCACGCTCCACCAATGCATGAAATATGTATCCACCAACGGCGTCATCCGGACGGAGTTTGCAGATATCGATCCCTTCAAAGGGATTGAGGCCTACTTCACCGATTCCGACTTGTACAAGCCACTTGACGAGGAGGAAGCCAACGACGCCGATGATGAAGCAGAGACGGCAACAGAGCCGGACTTGGAGCCCGAAGTGACCCCTGACGCCCCCTTGAAAATTCGTCTGAAGGGGAAACCACCCCAGAAGGCGCCTCCAATGAGCATCAAGCTATCAAGAAAAGCGCCAGCTCGCGAAGCTCCCCTGAAGATACGCCTCAAGGGGAAGCCACCACAAACAGCGGCTCCCCTGGTGGTAAAATTACAAGGGAAGGCACCACTCATCGAAGGCGCAACTGAGGCACCCCTCAAGGTGCGTCTTAAAGGCAAGCCGCCGCAGTCATCCAAGATGCCGGAGAGGGCTCACATAACCCTCTCAGACCCCAAAGTCAGAGCGGTGGAGGACTCTCCTGATCCGGCCCCAGTGCTTACAGATGAGGAGCTTGGCGAATATATCTCTGCTGATGTAGACGCACCCTCCTTCGACAATGTAATCCCACGGGATAAAATCTCGTACTTTATCAATAATAGAGTGTCTTTCAATTATCCTTGTCTTCCACACTGGAATGCCATGTATACATTAGACAACGCTCTACGGTCGTTGCAAACACAAGTAACGACCGTCTACCACAATCAAATAGTCCCGTCTCAAGGAGTCTTCATAGTCCCTCCACGAAGCCGAGACGAAGGCACCATCATCTCGGACAAAATCGAGCGTCGTCGGAACCTCCCGTCAATCGAGCCCGAACCTGATACCGGCAGAGTACAAGTCTATCGATACACGTATGCGGCTAAGCACATCATCCAAAAGATGGGCTACGACCTGAAAAGCAATAAAGGCCTAAACTACGGCAAGGGTCGGCATCTCCCTGTCCGGCTTTCGATGCCCAATGGAAAGCCACAGGATTACTATAATCGGACTCGACGGGGGTTAGGCTATGTCACGCCGCCATCAACTCCAGAGAGTTCAGACGCAGAAGACATAGAATATTCCCACTCGTTTGAAGCATCGACGTGGGATTCTGATACCAGTATCGGATCAGTCTTCAGGGAAGTGCTGTCAGCTAACATGACATCGGCGCAACCTCAGAAGGATGAAGGCGAGGACCAACCGCCGGAACCCTTCGGAGAAGAACCCTGGGCTCAACGCCTAGGAGAACAATGGGAGTCTCGTTTTGAGTTACGAGAACCTCCCACCGAAGACGAAGTCGAGCAGATCGACCTCGGGGATGGGTCTTCTTCTAAACCCATCTTTATCAGCAAAAGCTTGGAAGGAGAAGACCGAGAATCTTTAGTCCAACTGGCTAAGGAGTATATCGACGTCTTCACCTGGAGCTACGAAGACATGCCGGGTCTCGATCTACAGATCGCGATGCATAGGTTGAACATCTTACCAGATGTCAAACCTATCAAACAACAACAGCGACGCTTTCGCCCGGACATCATGAACGCCATCGACCAGGAGGTGGACAAGCTCTTGACCAGTGGCTTCATCCGTGAGGAACAACACCCGGACTGGGTAGCCAACGTCGTCCCTGTCACCAAGAAGAACGGGAAGATACGAGTCTGTATCGACTTCAGGGATCTCAACTCTGCTTGCCCGAAAGATGAATTCCCGCTCCCAATCACCGATGTAATGATCGACAACACATGTAGCTTTGAACACATGTCCTTCATGGACGGGTATTCAGGCTACAATCAAATCAAGATGTTCCCCGATGACGCAAAACACACGTCATTCAGGACTCCGAAAGGTATTTTCTGCTACACAGTAATGCCCTTCGGCTTGAAGAACGCCGGTGCAACGTACCAGCGAGCTATGAGCACCATCTTCCGTCAACATCTTCGCAAGACAGTTGAGTGCTATGTTGACGACATCGCAGTCAAGAGCCGCCTCAAAAGAGATCACCTACAAGACCTGAAGACGGTCTTCGATCTCATGCGGGCACATCAACTCAAAATGAACCCCGCTAAATCCTTCCTGGGGGTTTCTAGCGGCAAATTCTTGGGCTTTGTCATCACGGCAAAAGGCATTCATGTCGATCCCGAGAAGACTAAAGCCATCCTCAACATGGACCCTCCGAAGAACCTTCGAGAACTTCGGGGCTTACAGGGACGTCTGGCATACATCCGGAGGTTCATAGCAAACCTCTCCGGTAAGTGTCAACCCTTTACTCAGCTCATGAAGAAGGGAGTCTCTTATGTCTGGACAGAGGAGTGCCAAAAGGCTTTCGACGACATCAAGGCTTACTTGACAAGCCCGCCAGTCCTAGTGGCACCTGTCGCCGGCAAACCATTCCTCCTCTACGTCCGTGCCATGGATCATTCCCTCGGCGCTTTACTGGCTCAAAACAGCGATGCAGGCTACGAGCAAGCAATCTACTACCTCAGTCGAACACTCATCGGGGCCGAACACCGGTACAACCCCGTTGAAAAGGAGTGCTTGGCTTTGGTGTTTGCCATTCAGAAGACTCGTCATTACGTCTCGGGCCAGACAATTCACGTCATCTCCCGAGTCAATCCGCTCAGAGTTCTCATGACGAAGCCAGGGTCATTAAACTCCCGGCTGGCTACATGGGCGATCCTACTAACGCCATACAACATGGTATTTGTCCCGCAGAAGGCGGTCAAGGGTCAGGCTCTGGCTGACTTTTTAGCTGCACACCCCATCCCAGAATCTTCAAAACTCTATGAAGATATCCCGGATGAAGTCCAAGAATCAAACGTCACTGAAGGAAGCCCCGTTTGGCGGATGTTCTTCGATGGCGCTTCAAGAACGGGCCCCAACGGCCAAATCATAGCAGGAGTGGGAGTAGTCTTAGTCTCCCCCGATCAGCTGGTCATCCAGTGCGCATACTCCCTTTCGAAGCCGTGCTCCAACAATGTTGCTGAGTACAATGCACTCGTCATGGGACTCCAGCTAGCACAACAGCTGGGGGTGGATCATCTGGAAGCCTACGGCGACTCGAAACTCGTCGTAAACCAGATTCGGGGGCAATACGAGGTTCGCCATGAAGATTTGATCCCTTACCATGAGGTTGCGTTGAACATCATTTCAACCTTCACTGGGTTCTTCATCGAACATGTACCCCGCCTACAAAACTTGGAGGCTGACGCTCTGGCTGGCCTCGCAGCCTCATTGGCCGCGCCCCTTGGGACTCAACATTATGTTACGGTGACTGGCCGAGACCTGATTTGTCCCAGAAACAACCTATGTTTGCAAATGGCTCACGCCATGCCGACAAACACTGGGGTTAATGTCCGAGACTGGAGGATTCCGTTCATCGACTTCGCTGTCTACGGAATCCTTCCAGAGGACCCGAAGGAAGCCGTCTCAGTCAGGAGACGCTCTCTTCGATTCTATTACGATACAGCCACTAAAACGCTGTACCGACGCTCCTTCGACGGGCTTCTCCTTCGATGCCTGTCTAACGAAGAAGCGGCCGAAGCTCTTCGAGAAGCTCATGACGGAACTTGCGGAGCTCACCAACCAGGGCCTAAGTTGCAAGATCGACTGCGACGTATGGGCTACTACTGGCCAACCATGGTTGCCGACGCAGTGGAATATGCTAAGAAGTGCCATGCATGCCAACTTCATGCAGACTTCATACATACACCATCTGAACCTCTACATCCTACAGTCGCCTCCTGGCCATTCGAAGCCTGGGACATGGACATTGTAGGGCCAATCACCCCTCCTTCATCGAGAGGACACCGCTTTATCCTGGCCATCACCGATTACTTCTCCAAATAGGCGGAAGCAGTCCCACTAGCGGAAGTAAAAAGCTCCAGGGTGGTCAGCTTTATCAAACACCATGTCATGTACCGTTTCGGGGTACCCCGGCGGATCATCCATGACAATGGTCCTCAGTTTATCAGCCACATTTTCAGCAGATTCTGTGACAAGAATCGCATTCAAAACGTGGCCACAACCGCCTACAATCCAACAGCAAATGGATTGGCCGAGGCGTTCAACAAAACTATCGTCAGGCTGCTCAAAAAGGTCGTGTCATCCAACAAACGCGACTGGGACGAAAAGCTTGGCGAATGCCTTTGGGCCTACCGCACAACGGTACGGACCCCAACAGACAACACTCCATTCTCCCTGGTCTACGGGAGCGAAGCAGTACTGCCTCTCGAGATACAGATACCTTCGCTCCGCGTGGCAATCACAAACGATCTCACAGAAGAAGACAATCAACGTCGTCGTCTGCGGGAACTGGAGGCAGTGTATTAATGGTTTCTCTGTTCTTTTCAGTTTTAAATGTTTAATACCTGTTTTAATTGCTAATATAGATCCTAAACATGTCTAATTATATATGTTAGATTTAGTTTGCATGATTAGTTAGTTTTTGATGTGAATTTGGTTTTGATTTGGGTTAAATGGCATGCTCACTGATACATGTAGCTGATACACTGTTTCTTTCTAATTCCTCAACATTAATTCCCTGTTATTTGATGTTTTCACTGATTTTTGATCCCCACATGATTGTTGATTTATGTTAATGCAATGTCTCATTCGATTTTGGCTTTATGGATTGAGAATGAGGTTTTGGACTTGGTGTTGAGTTTTCGAAATGTAGGACTAGCTACTGATTTCCCTTCCTATTTCCTGAGATGCATTGCAGTCCTATTATTACATTATTCCAGGTTGAACACATGCCCTACTGTCTATGTTTTCCAGGCTTGCATATCACTGTACACAAGTTCACTGATATGGTACACAGGTTCTTCTCAATCATGAATTGATTTCATTCCTTAACCTGAGTATTAACCCCCACTTCACTGTGTCATAATATTTTACTGATTCCAGATTTTCAAATGTGAACCTTGGCAGCTATTTTAACCATGTTAATGCTTCTACTTGTAGAAGCATGAAAAAGAAGGGATCTTTCTTTTAATCCCACATCGGAAAGGAGAAGAAGAGAGCTCTCATTTCACTCTATATATAGAGCCCTCTTGCCTCCTTTGTAAAGGGCACCAAAAAAATAAATAAAGAAAAGGGGGCCCGTTATCCAAGGAGCCCGTTCGAGCCACAAGTTGCAGTTGTTCTTCTCTTCTTCTGGGGCGGCTGCAAGCTCTTCACTCGCTGTCATGGCGAGGATAATTTGGACTCTGAGTACTATGCGCCCCACGGGCTGGTACGAAGAAGTCCAAGGCGGCACGGGCCATGCGCCGCAAACGTGCTATGCCAATGGCAAACCAGAAGCATGCGCTCACAATCATGCGCGCTGCTGATGGTAAGCTGTATAAGGTCGACTCGGGTGCTGCGGCGCCGGAAACAAGCCGACCTTCAAAATCCTTGTCTCACTTGGGCGCATCTATTGCGTTCACAACCAAGTCGAGCAAGGCAAACCCAGTGGTCTTGAACTCCCGCGCCTCCTCTGGTTGTGCGTCTGAGGTCCGTTCAAGTCACTTTAAATGTTGTTCCCCCACTACTGATCGGGAGATCAGGGAGTGCAGCATTCACTTGACCACCCCGGCGCTTGGCTTTGCCATGCGCCTTGAAGGGGGTGCAAAGGTGGCACTCTCACTTGACCACCCCGGCGCTCGGCTTTGCCATGCGCCTTAAAGGGGATGCGAAGGTGGCGCTCTCACTTGACCACCCCGGCGCTTGGCCTTGCCATGCGCCTGAAGGGGGTGCGAAGGTGGCACTCTCCTCCAATGATCTGCGCAACGTGATCACTCACAAACGCCGATCAGGAGAGCCGACCAACAAGCATGATGTGCCCCTCACAGGGCACACTTGTGCTACGGTCGCCATCAACTGCTGCTACCGCAAGACAGTAGCTCCACCACCAAGACAGTCTGTGTTCAAACAGTTGCAACATGTTGTACCTGTCTTCCAGCGCATCACTCCGTCCCGTCAGAGTGAATCACTTCCTCGCAACACACACAGGCGCATCTGCCAGCCTGGGGCTCTTCCATCATAATGAGGCTTAGGCACATCTATGTCCATTCCAACTCGGCGAATCTCAGTCTTATGAAGGAGTTCACCATCAAAGCTTCTTCGAACAAAGAGAATCATCATCCACAGTACAACGTCTTGCCAAGGAGGAGGATCAGTCGAATCCATCTTCGTCGAGAAGTCAAAGGGAGAGACAACAAAACTCTCTCAAACTGTTGCTATTCATAGGCCAGGGCAAATCAAACCCATGCGCCAAGTGGCAACCTTCCCGAAGTCGGTGCAATGAACTTGTATTTATGATGAATGAACTCGCTACGTCGGAGAGCCATCAAAGCTTCGAAGAACTCAATAGCCGGACCAATGGAGATGCGCCATGCAACAGACGCGCCGGTCAGACAGCGCATCACACAGACGCGCCTTTCAGTACCAGGCGCATCACAGAGGATGCGCCCCCACACATCCCCATACCGAGTGGAACGCCAACCGACGCGCCCACTCAGCTGTCCATCGAACGTCACCAACATTAAATGCTGAACTGACAGAGTTGGCAGCACGCCTCCCAAAGTCTGAACAGTCGACAGCTTTTTCAGAAAACGAAGCGTCGACAACGTCAGCATCATCATGACTTTATTTCGACGGCTACTGCCACGTGGCCACTCAACCAACCGCATGCGCCTCTACAGCCATGCGCCCAAATCAGCATGCGCCTCAAAAGCCATGCGCCTCAGACTACTCTCTGATCCCGAAAGACAGAAGGAAAGTCGCCTGCATGCGCCTCAAAAGCTATGCGCCCCAAATGGTTTGTAACTCCTAAAGGTTATGAGTCGCAGCCTCCTCCTGCGCCCAATCCAAGGCGCAGCCCACCAGATCATTCCTCTCCACCAAATCCGAGATCTTCGAGCCATGAGTCGACGACACGTGTCCTTTGACTCAACTCATCCAAGATTTCAGCAACGGAAAGATCTTCTCTCTGCTACGTGCCGGCTCACAACAACAGTATGAAGAGTTCTTCCCCTCGATCAGGACGCAGCATCCGTGCGCCTCCATCAGCAACCTCCACGTGGCATCCCCACACCGGCGCATCCTGCATGCGCGCATGAGCAGCCAGCCTACAAAACTATAAATAGGAGGGTCATCTCCTTCACACACACACAGAGACTCAGAACACAAGACTCACAGAGAATCCACAACAGAGAATCACCGGAGAGGCAGTTCTAGACACTCAACGTCTTCCTCCTCTCAGCAAGCTCCAGCACCCAGAGCAATCAACACCTTCAGAGAACCGATAGCCGCCGTCAGCCGGTCAACGGAGTCAACGCATTACCACTCGCTCCATTGGCACTAAGGATCCAGCTTAAACAAAAGTGTACTCCTAGGACTACATCTAAGTCCTATATTGTATCACTGTTCTGTTTGTATTAAGATTTCAATCAAAACAATTTTAATGGCAAACACTACTTATGTGTTTTAGATCCTAATATAGTTTTTCTATATGTTTACTAACTATGTGTTGAGTTTGGTTTGATTTGTGTATTGAATTGGGATCAATTCTGGGTTTGAATGTCCTGGACTGATAACTAAAATTTGTTGAATGTTGGGACTGAAATCTGGTTTGATATGGACTGTTTGAAGACTGAAAATGTATCCCCTGTTTTCTTCCTACCGCCATATACATGTTAGCTACTGACCCCCCTTTCACTCACTCACTGTTTTCTGTTCTCAGGTGTACATTGTTCCCAGGTTGACCCCTTGCACACCCTCCACACTGTTTCACTCTCTCACTCACTGTTTAGCCTATATGTTCACTGTTTTAATATGCCACTGATTCCCTACACTCTCAAGCCTAACAAGTTGCACACACATGCTCTCCCACACATATTCTCACTAACACACACACACAACTCTCATGTATCCTCTCACACTCACACATATCTTCTCACACACACACTCATTTGTCTAGACACGCACATTGTTCCTCTCATTTACACACACATACACATTATCACTCACTCCCTAACACACAGCTACACACACACAGTTTAATGTACTCTCACACTGTTTTATCATATTGACTTCTCTCACTCACTCATTCACAAACACACACTTTGTCACTCACTCTCTACACACACATGCTTCCCTTTCTCTGTATACATATGTCAGTACATATCTATTATATATATATCATATATGTAAAGTAATGTATATATCAATTTATGTAGTGTATCTATATATGGTTAATGTATAGTGTAATGGTTAGAATAACTAGTATAGGCTTGATAGGCTTGCATAGCCTTGTGATTGTGTGTGTTAACTAGTGTAGGCTTGTTTAGACTAGTATGGACTAGTTAGACCTAGAATGACTTGTTTGACCTAGTTTAGACTTGTTTGACCTAGTTTAGACTTGTTGGACCTAGTTTAACCATAGTTGACCTAGTTTGACTTCTAGGGTTGACCAAGAGTTGACTTTGGCCTAGATTGACCTAGATTCATTTAGAATACATTGAATTGCATCTTGTTATCATTTTAGACTTGTTGTGACTTATGCTATTCTGATTAGGAGCCAGACACCTCTCCTCGGACAGTACATTTCATCCGGACACTCAGATACAGGCGAGTACATTCTCTGATCACTTTATATCCTGCTTAGTATTATTTTCCTACATTAAATTACTTTACTTGATACTGTCACATTGGTCACACGGATTAGTACTATATGGATCCCTTCTTAAGATGTTATCCCTTCAGGGAGCATCGGGTACTACATGTTCTGTGCGTTTCACTTACATGGCGTATCACTATGCTTTATTGGTTCTTTGATCACTTGTGACATATACTCTTATGATTACAGAGTTTTTCTTGAATCCTTATCCCATTTATTGGGTTTCCCAGAATCCCCATTTATGGGACTACTATGTACCACCCTTCGGGGGCCGTTACATAGAATCATAACATAACCTGGTTGGATCCTTGTGTATTGATTGGGGGTACAGGGGAGTAGAAGTAGACATGTGAATAATATCCAAGTAGTGTAGCATCAAAATCTTTCCATAGTGTAGCATCAGAATCATCCTATGCCATTTACATGTCTCTATTTTACTCTGACTCACTAGCTACTGTCAGTCTCTATTTATAGTAGATATTTCTATTACGACTCTCTCTCTGTTTATATATTGCATTTTCTTCAGTATCTATATCTTACTTTACTGCATGATTATATTTTCTAACCTGCTATGAACTGTTGAGATGTATTGTGCTCGCTCATGTCCTGACTGGACCTGTTGAAAATATTACAGAGGACGAGGAGGAGGCCTGTGTGGATACCTTCTGCAGGACAGCTCTAGCTGACGACTTTACCCTACTGCTTAGACTAGCTTAGTTAGGCTTTATCTTACTTATGTTGTCTTGAGACTAGTAGTTAGACTTTATTTCTGTCTTTGAGATTTGGGTTGTATATATATTCTTTCATATTCAGTAGCTGAGACCTTATACTCTGAATATCTGCTGAGATGTTATCTTAGACTATTTGATCATCTGTATTTTCCTTGAGTTCTATATCATATCGTGCTTCTTCTTCCTTAGTTGTGATTGAGTTTATTTTCTGCTATGTCACCCCCATTCGGGGAGTATAAACTGTTTAGCCTTACACTGTTAGATGCATTGAGACCTAGGACAGCGTTCTACCGCCGACACCGCGGCATAGGCTGTCACGCCCCGATCCGGGAATTCGCTCGTCCTCGCTAGATTTTACCCGAATCATCGTCCTTGCTGGGGCGTGATGCCGCACGAGCCTGGAGTTGCGCTCGTGCAAGGCAAGATAACAGGTTCACATAGAACTATCTCAATTTGATAACATAAGCAGCGGAAGGAAACAAAGTATAACATAAGAATCTCTTTTATTAATAATGAACTGAAGGTTACAAAGGCTCTGAATAGCCCAACATATATGCCAATTGGCTACAACGCTCATGATCTCTCTAGCTCACAAAGGATTACATTGTTCCATACATTATGCCTCTTTATAGCCACCAAGTAGTCTTCGGCCGAACATCTCCATGTCGCAAGTCCGAACGCCTATGCGGTAGCTCCTCTTGAACGTCAAGGACTCCATGCCTCGGCACGTCCAAGCCAAGCCCCGCCCCGAGCCGATCATAACCCGAGCCTACACATAAACTAGTGGGGGATTAGTGTTTCGTCCTCGCTTCGCACTGATCAAAACCCGCTCGCACCCAAACCAAGCACTAAGTAAATTTAGTGGAACATGCATCATTATTTGGTGATCTTTCTATTTAGCCTTAGGATCAGTTTCATGGAGATCATTCAACATATCGACTTAACATAAAGGTGTCCCATATCGTGTCCCTGCGGCAGATACAGTTAGACATAATCTGAACATAATCATAGTGTTCGTGCTCATCTCCGTCCCATTTTCCTTAGCCTGCAATGGTTAGAACTTAACATAGAAATCATATTATTCATGCATTCAATCGACCATACTTAACATATGCATAGGGGTGGCAAGCCTTGCGCTTGCACCCAACTCTCATCTCAGCCCACCGGCCCTATCTATATGAAGGTCACGGTGTTTCGTACCGTAATGGACTTAGCATCTCTTATGTGTAAGCCTACAATCACTTCGATACGGGTTGCTAGCCCAGTATCCGAAGGATCCCAAACTTACGGATATCATAGCTTATCACAGCACCGGACGGTCACAATCCGTCCGAATGATGTGCACCATAAATATCATACATAATTCCCTCCTAGGCCGAACGGTCCCGGTGCCCCGGCGTAACCGTCCGAGGGAAGTCGTACCCTACACGGGCCGTCCGAGTCCATTGACTATGCAATACGCGCCATAGTATACAAGTCATACATTCCAATCCATCTCGTATTCCATAAACATAGTCCCGTTCCATAAACATAGTCCCGTCTCATAAACATAATCCACCATCCATATGGGGAGCTCCGTCGGCGTTATGCCCCAACACATCCATATTGATGCACGATGCCCAACGGCTTAGTCATGTCGTACTCATATTCAACGCGTACCATTCGTTAGTTATTCTCATAGCCTAATTCCGTAGTTACTCAGTCTTTTCGTAGCATAAGTGCCCGAGGGCACGCTCAGCACCATAATCAATGTTCTACGCCTAGTATTCAATGTTCTCGGAGGTGTACACGTGATGCACATCTCGATATTTTCTTTCAATATTCTACCATCACCGCCCTACCGCGACCCGTGCACTTGATGCACGTCGCTTCAATTGTTCGATTGTTCAATATTCTATCTTAGTGTTCGACACATACTTGGACATTTTGTCGTCGAGCCACGCTCGCTAACTCGATAACATCTTACGCATACCATAACAAATTTTATTAGACGTGAAGGAATAGGAAGAAAGAGTCAAGAACCCGCCCACCTTAAGCCGATACGCCTTGTCATCTCGCCGATTGCAGAGGCTCGATTCCATAACTCGGTTTCATAGCTAACTCTCAGACTTAGCCATTCCTTTGAACTACTCGGTTGACTTGGCCTATCGCGCCCATACCACGATCCGTAATCCAGCATAAAGGCATAGCCTGTACACCAGATCAACTAACATTAGCACTTGCTCAAACGGGACTTATCATTTGCATCGATTCGATTCATAGATTCTAACCGACTCAAGGCTTACCTTTGGCCAACGTAACACTTGCATCGATTCGCATCGATACCTCATCGGGTCAACGTAACTCTTCAAGTCAACGACTCATCGTAATGCACCGTACGGAGCGGGGCATTACATAATATACCACTCGAAATCAGGTTCGTCCTCGAACCGAAACCAACACTTAATCCAAGTGCCTCGCTAGATCGTTTCACGATCTCGTGCTACTATCGTTGAATCATACAACTTAGTTTGGATCATACACATATTTTAGGTGTCCCACCAATATATGCATTTCAGCCAAGCTCAGTTGTAGGATATCGGGACAAACTAACACGCTCATCTTAAATCCTCAAGCACCCATCGTTCCATTCTCGACTTAGTCATATCTTAGCGCCTTTTCTCAAAATACTCCTCGTATGTGTACTCCATAACATGCAATCATCTTCCAACATCTTGCACATAACTTAATTCAAACCATAACTTCGATCTCATAAGTTTCTCGTCGGCCACCTAACATATGCATTCCATCAAGTCATTGTGCATCCGATCGCAACAAGCTTCCGCAACGCCCATTCATCCAACCGTTTTCTATCTCTCGCATAACTCAAGTCTTTCATCCAATCATTCATAACATTTGGCCTTAACGATATGGACTATGTCAACAGGTCATAAATTCCCTTGCCTACAATCCGTACTAAGTCTCGCACACAACTATCCATATATGGTTCACATTCTCTCGCTCTATCCATACATTGCGTCTGGGGCTACCCTCGCTAGGTAACTTATCTAGACATCGTGCTTAATCTCTCCCGACACAAGAGGTCAACTTGAGTCTACGATGCTCAAAGGCAACAATCTTTCCGACCCAAGGTCTCTTACGATACGTCTATCTCTGATTCTCGGTCGAATAGAAATTCCTTACTCAATCTTTGAATCAGTCCCGACTAGTTCATTTCATAACATCGATGATGCGCTCAACATACAAAGCCTAACTGTTACTCAACCCGATCTACGACACAACTCTTAGGGTCAATCTTCTATCCGTAGCTATCGCGCATTGCAGAATTCTTGCAATCGCCTTACCGCGTTACTACGCTAAGCACGTTACTCAACATCTACTCGATCATCGACTAACCCAGTCTATCCACGTATCCATTCGATCGATCATAAACTTTCTAACCATATCGATCTAGTCGAAGGCTACTCGCTAACTTCCGAAATGCGATACTCGCTCGCTTAGACTTACCCTCAACATACACTACATTATCCCTTATCCTCGACAAAATTTTCTTATCCGACTTCTTTAGGGTCATCCTATGGAACTCCAACATTCACTTGATTTGGCGGTCAAGTCTTCTAGGGTCATCTGTCCCGAAACTATGCTTGATAATTGAAGATCATCAACGAGGGACAGATACAACGAACCATGCTATATCCTATCGCGGAGCCAAATCAATTCCCGACAATTCTTATAGGACTTTACCCAATCCGACGTAACGTACCAATCCATAATTTATCTACCCCGCGCAACTGATGCGCCGTCACTACTCGAATCACTTACGTATCACCGCCGACCATCCTTACTAGTCGTATGACGTCTACTTGCCTCAAATCCGAGTTTACCTATTCGTGATCATAGTCCGACGCATTCCATACTCATCAAACCATCCTCGAACAATTTTTGCATCAAACCACAAGTCTAAATCTAATTTGCCACGTCTTGCAAGTTCGATCATCCGCGCTGGATGAATCACCATACCAACGCTCACGCGGAATGATCGCCCAAATTTGGCGTGACGCATGTGCGATGCTGGAGTTGCACTTGCATAAGACAAGAATGTCAACATTGTGGTTATCCTCGAAACAATCAAGCACTTTCGTTTTCTTCCGAGTAACATCCATCGACTCTCAAATTCTCCGAAGCATTCTTACCATTATCATCCAAACTGCCATCAACTTAACTTGCATCTTATTCATCCAACAACAATGCTCAACATAATTTTCGTTCATTCGATCAGAGTATTCCCGAGTTATTGCATATCATCTTTGATACGCCTCAATACCATCGTCGATATGCATAACTTGAACATCTTCGTCTCTCATAAGTTCCAATTCGTTGCAATCACTGTTATCATCCGAACTCGAATACGAATCAAGTCTTGCGCACATCAAGATTCATTCCATTATAACAAACTACCATAATCGCAACCCAATTTTCAATTCACATTTTCATTCTCATATCCCTAACTCGCACTTCCAAATCGTGCCACCGACTCCTCGCGCTAACCAAATTTCGTTCGCACAATTTCTTCGTACCTACTCAACTCGTTCCGAAGAAGTCTTCGTACTAACTCAACGTAAATTCGATCGGCCGACTATTTCCTCAATGTAACATTCCTTCGCTATGCTTAGCCTATCATTCAACTTACACTTAACGAATCCCCGTCCGACGTATCATCCATAGGTACGACTTCGCACATAATCATTCAACTTAATTCATCGAAGCATACCAGCGTCGACTTCTACCAAGTCATTCTCGCTCGAGTCTCGGTACTACCTTGTCCGTTGAGGACAAACCTATCGTAACAACACAATCGTATCGATGTATTCTACTGCAAGTCACAAACGGCTTAACATAGCTATCGCTAAGTAGTATCGCATATACCACTCAGAAATCAAGCCTATCGTTATCGATACAATATTTCGCTATACTGATCGCATAATTGGTATTACATATACCACTCAAAATCGAGTCATTACTCGACTTTACACTCCGCATAGGTCCGACATCTATCTTCCAATCAACTATCCTGTATGGCAATCTTCCCGATCCCAGCTCTAGCGTTCTTCTTATTCGAGTTGGCGCAACAACTGAACCAACATGATAGTCGTCCACTTTTGTTTTACATACATTCGATCTAACCGTACCGTGGCGATCATATCGATCACACCCGCAACATTCGGCTAACACATACGTTCGCCTACTTCGAAACTCGATTCAATGCGGCCAACTTACAAGTTCGCCTACTCACTCGATTTAGCGACCAACTCGACTTCATTACTATCGCATCCGCGATCTTCCAATCTCACTCGTTGTAACTCGTGCAACAACTCATTCTCGATACTTAAGTTCTTTACTCAATCTCGCACAACATATCACTATCCATCCGCATAGCCATACAATACGCATCATACCATATCGACTCGTTGCACCGATGCAACGAACGATTAACGACTTGCTGCACTCCGTGCAACCAATGACACATAACCATTCTCATAGCCATATAACACGCATCGCCTCACATATTGACCAGTTGCACTTCGTGCAACCAAAAACACATCTTCTCGTACTTCGTGCGACCAACAACACATAGCTCCTCGCACTTCGTGCGACCGACCACACATATTGTTGCACTTCATGCAACCAACATAACCATATTCGTTGCACTTCGTGCGACCAACATTCCATAACTCGTTGCACTTCGTGCAACCAACACTCTCCGATGGCACACGGAGATAGCGCGATAGTCACGACATACTTGTGGCAGACGTACTCACTTAATATAGACTTATTGTATGGAACATCCAATGTAGCATCGAGCAGATCCATGAGCCATGCGGTTGCGGAAACAACTTAAAGTCAACTGAATTCGATATCGAAGCAACTGAGGGTCAAAGAGATTCGCTCGCGGTCCAAAGGATGGAACCGCTCTGATACCAACTTGTCACGCCCTGATCCGAGAATTCGCTCGTCCTCGCTAGATTTTACCCGAATCATCGTCCTCGCTGGGGCGTGATGCCGCACGAGCCTGGAGTTGCGCTCGTGCAAGGGAAGATAACAGGTTCACATAGAACTATCTCAATTTGATAACTTAAGCAGCGGAAGAAAACAAAGTATAACATAAGAATCTCTTTTATTAATAATGAACTGAAGGTTACAAAGGCTCTGAATAGCCCGATCCGGGAATTCGCTCGTCCTCGCTAGATTTTACCCGAATTATCGTCCTCGCTGGGGCGTGATGCCGCACGAGCCTGGAGTTGCGCTCGTGCAAGACAAGATAACAGGTTCACATAGAACTATCTCAATTTGATAACATAAGCAGCGGAAGGAAACAAAGTATAACATAAGAATCTCTTTTATTAATAATGAACTGAAGGTTACAAAGGCTATGAATAGCCCAACATATATGCCAATTGGCTACAATGCTCATGATCTCTCTAGCTCACAAAGGATTATATTGTTCCATATATTATGCCTCTTTATAGCCGCCAAGTAGTCTTCGGCCGAACATCTCTATGTCGCAAGTCCGAACGCCTATGCGGTAGCTCCTCTTGAACGCCAAGGACTCCATGCCTCGGCACGTCCAAGCCAAGCCCTGCCCCGAGCCGATCATAACCCGCGCCTACACATAAACTAGTGGGGGATTAGTGCTTTCGTCCTCGCTTCGCACTGATCAAAACCCGCTCGCACCCAAACCAAGCACTAAGTAAATTTAGTGGAACATGCATCATTATTTGGTGATCTTTCTATTTAGCCTTAGGATCAGTTTCATGGCGATCATTCAACATATCGACTTAACATAAAGGTGTCCCATATCGTGTCCCTGCGACAGATACAGTTAGACATAATCTGAACATAATCATAGTGTTCGTGCTCATCTCCGTCCTATTTTCCTTAGCCTGCAATGGTTAGAACTTAACATAGAAATCATATTATTCACGCATTCAACCGACCATACTTAACACATGCATAGGGGTGGCAAGCCTTGCGCTTGCACCCAACTCTCATCTCAGCCCACCGGCCCTATCTATATGAAGGTCACGGTGTTTCTCACCGTAATGGACTTGGCATCTCTTATGTGTAAGCCTACAATCACTTCGATACGGGTTGCTAGCCCAGTATCCGAAGGATCCCAAACTTACGGATATCATAGCTTATCACAGCACTGGACGGTCGCAATCCGTCCGAATGATGTGCACCGTAAATACCACACATAATTCCCTCCTAAGCCGAACGGTCCCGGTGCCCCGGCGTAACCGTCCGAGGGAAGCCGTACCCGTGCACGGGCCATCCGAGTCCATTGACCATGCAATACGCGCCATAGCATACAAGTCATACATTCCAATCCATCTCGTGTTCCATAAACATAGTCCCGTTCCATAAACATAGTCCCGTCTCATAAACATAATCCACCATCCATATGGGGAGCTCCGTCGGCGTTATGTCCCAACACATCCATATTGATGCACGACGCCCAACGACTTAGTCATCTCGTACTCATATTCAACGCGTACCATTCGTTAGTTATTCTCATAGCCTAATTCCGTATTTAATCAGTCTTTTCGTAGCATAAGTGCCTGAGGGCACGCTCAGTACCATAATCAATGTTCTACGCCTAGTGTTCAATATTCTCGGAGGCGTGCACGTGATGCACATCTCAATATTTTCTTTCAATGTTCTACCATCACCGCCCTACCGCGACCCGTGCACTTGATGCACGTCGCTTCAATTGTTCGATTGTTCAATGTTCTATCTTAGTGTTCGACACATACTTGGACCTTTTGTCGTCGAGCCACGCTCGCTAACTCGATAACATCTTACGCATACCATAACATATTTTATTAGACGTGAAGGAATACGGAGAGAGAGTCAAGAACCCGCCCACCTTAAGCCGATATGCCTTGTCATCTCGCCGATTGCAGCGGCTCGATTACATAATTCGGTTACATAGCTAACTCTCAGACTTAGCCATTCCTTTGAACTACTCGGTTGACTTGGCCTATCGTGCCCATACCACGAACCGTAATCCAGCATAAAGGCGTAACCTGCACACCAGATCAACTAACATTAGCACTTGCTCAAACGGGACTTATCCTTTGCATCGATTTGATTCATAGATTCCAACCGACTCAAGACTTACCTTTGGCCAACGTAACACTTGCATCGATTCGCATCGATACCTCATCGGGTCAACGCAACTCTTCAAGTCAACGACTCATCGTAATACACCGTGCGGAGCGGGGCATTACATAGACTGGGGGCTGTTACGTACTCGTACCCTCACGGTGGGTGCGGGTCGTGACACATGGTCTAATACACACCTATTGAACGAGCGTACCATCCCCCCAACCAAACAAGGACATGAGATGGTAAACTAATTCACGGTAACGTATCTTTCCATGCTATGAATCCAATATGGTATCCGGACCCCAATAAGGTTAAATATCTTCTCATCGAAGTAGTAAGTCACACCTACAACCAAACAAGGACAAGATATGACTAACTAATCCGCGATAAGTTATTGTTCCAAACCACGGTCAGATACAAGTACCCAAACCAAAAGTACTCGTACCTAACGGATAAAGGTGCCTAACCGTTCTAAGTGAAATATAGTTAAGAACAATCCTTCCTACGCATGGGCCCTGGCTAAATAGGATCGGCGTGGTCCCTCCTTGGGCACCAGAGGCCCCATCAGTAAGAGCATGACGTTCCGTAGAATCGCCAGTGGCCGTCAGTAATCATGGGTAATCTGACCCGCGTCTCCGGCGGAGCTCACGGGTTACAAAAAAGGGAAAGTGCATCGAAGCCCATACGCTAAGGAATTGTCCTCCCCGCCCAATGCCTACTATGTTGTATCCACAACATTAACCTCTATAACCGCTAAGTTAAACTAGCATACAATTCTATTAGCGGTTATTTCTATCGCACGACTTGTACGTACTGGTGGCCAGGCAATCACGCACGTCCGTGTTCTATATGCGACACACAACTTCGTGGTACAACGTGTCAAGGCCAATGAATGCAACACACAAGGTGGTCCCTTAAATCTAGGTTTAATGTGTAAGAAAAAATAATACATAGCAGGAACATAAATGAACAGCAAGTTCTAACAGGTTATGCCATGTATCACTGTTTATTTTACATAAAGAAAATAAATAATGCATGAAATATGAGCTAAAATAAATAAACAACAAATGGCAAGGTGTCTTGCCTGGTAGGACGCCTGAGGTGCTGCAATGATCGATGTGGCACGAACTGCGACTTCGGTGTATCAACTACACAAGGTGACCTTTGATGGTGGCACGAACAGTTCCATTGGGTCCAGGACGGTCAAATTGACTAGGAACGATATGAGGAAGTTTGAGATTTGCAAGAAGATATGAGTACGACTAGCCAGGGACAAGATTCAATAATGGAAGAAATTGAGTATAAATAAATATTTGTAATAATTCTATATATATATATATATATATATATATATATATATATATATATATATATATATATATATATATATATATATATATATATGAAAACTTTACTTAATCAAAACATTTAATAACTACATTTATAAAGTACTTTATTATAAAGAAACTATATTTGAAATTTAGTTATAATTAAAAACTAGGTTTTAGTTTATCCAAAATAGCATAAATAAAATCTTGGAAAACAAGTTAGGCAAATAATTATATCAAATATAAGTTTTAAACTTCTAAGGCCGTAACTGCTACAAAATAATATAACACTATTTTAGGACTTATAACCCAATTAAGAAAAATAAGGTAGGAGTAGCCTAATAAAATATTTTGTGACCAAATTAATTTAGAAACATTACTATATATTTATTTAACAAAACATAATAATAATAATAATAATAATAATAATAATAATAATAATAATAATAATAATAATTTGTAAGGCTGTAAGCTATAACATAAGTCGGTAGTAATTAGCAATAACTTCTGCTACTAATATTTATAATATTAACAAAAAAATTAGTAATGGATACAACCGCTCATAAAGCTGCTATTCTCTAGAGGTGAGAAAAATCACATGAACACCTAAAATTGATAAGTAAGAGAGAATCAAATGTACTGCTATTCTCTGTCCCTCGGTTCTCGTGAGAGATAAGAAAGGAATAAGTGAGAGAGGGAGGAGTGGGAATAATGAAAAGTAAATTGAGGAGAGGAAATGAGAGAGGAGAAACGACAGGGAGAAAGGAGAGCGGAACGGCTGAGGGGTGAACGGGGAGGACAGTGGAGAGGCGGAGGGAGTCGGAAAGTCGGCCGGCGGCGGCGCATCTAAAGGCGCGGCGGTTGCGGAGAGGAAAAGGGAAGAAGGGGGTTTCGGTGAGCGCTGCGCCGGTGGATGAAGGAAGCGGCGTCGAGTTACAGAAACGGCGGCGCTGGCTTGGCGTGACGGCATGGCACTGCAGCGCACGGCCACGGGGAGGCAGAGGCGGTGGCGGTGCACGTGCGGCGGCCCGGACAAGGACGGAGGAAGACCGGAGAAGGGGGCCAGGCGGGGGTTCGGTGCAGCTGGAGGAAAGAGCGCGCGGAGGAGCTATGCTCGTCGGGGCTCTGGCGCAGGGTGCACGACGCCGGGAGCGGGCTGCGGAGATGGCGACGGGATTTGGCAAGGAAAACGGCGATGGTCGAGGCTGCGGAAGCACGGTGGTGGTCTGGGTCGAGCACAGACAGGTGAGGTTTTCTCTTTTGCTCATTTGGGATGGTGGTGGCCGAGGTTGGTTTCCGATATAGGGGTGGCCGCGGTCGTGGCCGACGGGTTTTGTCGGTTGCGTGGGGAGGATAGGTTTTGCTAGGGTTGTGGGGGTGACTTGGGGTCTGGACTCGTGGCGGACGGCCGGCGGGAACGATAGGGTAGCTGGCGTTTGGCAGGGTGATGGTGGTCGGTTGTCGGGTGGCTTGGCTGCTGATGGTAGCGGGTGTGTGTTTTGGTGGTTTGGTTGAGACGGGTGTGGCCGGTAGGTGGCCGGGAGTATGGTGGCAGGTGGTTATGGAGAAGGTGTAGGCGGAGGTCTCGGCTGCGCAGATGGTAGAGTTAAAATCGGGTTAGGGACAACATTTTTGCCGTGTCGGGATTGTCGACACGGGAGAGAGGATTCAATGTATATGTAAAATATATGGAATAAGAATTTGGATGGACACAGACACGATGCACGTAGATTTGTGGAAAAAATATTTGTGGAATAATAGAAATTTGGATGAGTACCTGCATATTTATAGGATGTGGGAATTCTCAATTGGATAAGAAATAGAAATATTTAGAACCCAATTAGATAATTCAATCTATTAATTAAATTAATTCAATAAATCCAAATCCAAATCAAAATCCAATTTAAATCTAATTAATTTACATTCTTTAGTTTAAAAATAAGATAATTCAAATCCCAAATATAGATATCAATTTAAATAAATCCAAAATTCAAATCAAGATTTAAATTGTCACAATAATTTTAATTTCAAAATATGTTTTCCAAAAATACTATTAATAATAATTTCAAAAATTAACTTATTATTTAAAAATAAACTAATAATTAATTATGAAATATATATGTATGCACAAATAATATTTAGAAATATACACTTTTCTAGTGTACCTTTTTATAAGAATATTATTTATTATTATAATTGTCTAAAAGGTTTTTCATAAATAAACTCATAAATTTAGAAACTTTGATAGCTAAAAATAATTAATATATATATTATCTTGAAACAATAAAAATAGAAAAAATATTTTTCTAAAAATATGTACGCTCGCACATATTCGCACTCGTCGAGCAATTTCGAAAAATAAAATTTCGTGCGCGACGTATAATACAAAATTTTAAATCAGTACCAAAATACATAAAAATATAGTAGAAATTTAGGGGTTTTACATAACCAAGATGTCTTACAAGCACATGGAATTCTCAATGGCCATCACCGGGGACATCGACAATAGACCAAATGTATCGACGAAGCTCAGGTTGGAATTAATCAATATACAAACTCAGTGTTTGGCTTGCAATGGTATCTTCTCTTGGGAGGTCCATTTTCTCTATTTTTTGACGAATAACAAGCTTGGCCTTCCGTACGGGCGAAGCTTGCTGTAAGCTTCGTTCAACATGCTCAAAGTATGATGGATCTCTTCTAGTTGACTCCAGCCTTCTCTTCTGTGAACTAGTCAATCTTGTTTGAGGCCTGCCTTTAGGATTGAAAACAACGGTCGGCTCATGCATTCTAGTAGTGACCGGACATACAATTTTTTGATGATTTTAGTTGTCTCTTCACTACAGAGTGTGCTCCTTCGACACGGTTGGTAGTTGTCGTGCCGTAATGCTTCACCAAATTCGTCCATGCTAAGACGAAGTGTTCTTTGTGCGGTTCAAGCCATGTATCTTTGATGTATGAAATGCATGCCGGCTCCCTCGTCTCCCACTTTTCCTTGAACATGTACCATGCGGCGTCGTAACTGTCAATCGTAGAGGCTCGCCACACACAATTCCAGTCATTGGAGAATTCTTAAAAATTTTGCATGTCAATTTTACCTTCCTCCTTCTGAAATTTCAACTTACATTGGGCTTGAATATTACGATTGACATTCCAAGTGCATAGTAATGTATCCGCTTGAGAAAAAATAATGCGAATATCATTAATTAGGGCATACTCTCTGTCGGTCACAAGAACTGACGGCTCTGTATGACCGATGTAAAGTGTTTTCAGTTTCTGCAATGCCCATGTGTAGTCTTCAAGTTTTTCACTCTTTATGAAGCAAAATGCCACCGGAAATGTTTTCCGAGTAGAGGTGAATCCGACAATATGAATGAGAGGCATCTTGAACTTGTTGGTCTTGTACGTGCAATCAAGGACTAACACGTCGGCAAAAGACCTGGCCAGACTTGTGCAATCTGGATGAGCCCAAAAGATTGAAATTACTTTATTACTCTGGGGATGTCTTCTATGGAACTCAACGTAATGATTATCGGCAAGCAACTTCAGCACTTCTTGCATCGCCATTCTTGATTTGGTCCGGACAGCGTTCGAAGAAGATAGGGAGTTGTATATTGACCTCATCGTAGACATGTTCTTCTCATCTTCATGCCGTATGACAGAATATATTTGTCTCGGTGCAACACCGGAAGTGGACAAGTCTTTGGCTATCTTCTTCTCCGTAGGGTTCAACCGTCCGACATACGGATGACCCAATAGTGTCTCGGCAATCTCATGATTGTGGGTTCCATTCTTCACTTGTACTGACCACTTCCCTTCTTCTTCGTTTCTAATCTGGATCGTGAATAGACAACCACATTTCCTCGTTCCAGCTTTCTTTCTTGGAACTTTATTTTGGATAACTGTGTCTTTCTTGTGTGATCTGAACACACCACCTCTTTCACAGCCAACCATCACACTGTGTCGTCCCGGGCGATTTCGGCACGATCTGGATATCACTAGAACTAAGTTGTTTTCCCGTCCAACTTCTCGATACCATTGTACCGCATCGTCGCTTGATTGAAACGAAAGATCGGTCCAAAATAAATGCCCTACATCGATTGCAATTGGAGCATGTACCGCAACATCGGAAGATCACAACTCCTACAATAGAAGTTAAAAGTCAAAACTAAACAACTACATAAAGCCAAAATGTAAGCATATGAAATTAAAAAGGACTGCCAGAGATGTGGCAGTCCCTCACATATATAGGACTGCCACATCCCTGGCAGTCTAAATCCATAAGAGGGACTGCCAGAGAAGTGGCAGTCCTCTGTGTCAAAGTCCAATTTTTCATCCGAAATAAAGTTAAAGTGTAGTTACCACGAGGGCTTCCGATGCATCAAATTGTTCTTCGGACGTTGTGGGAGGAGAGTATCAAGCATTTGATGGTCCGGGTTGTTTCATTTTCTATTTCTTTCTACATTAAACACAAAATTTAACTTTTATATGTAAAATTTAGGTTAAAACATTACACAAAAATAAATTCGACGACTTACAAATAAATGGGAGAAGTGATTGACACTATTACTAGATATTTCACCAAAAATCTTTAATAAATTTAGGTGGGGGGACAATTTCACCTAGGTTAGGTTAATTCTAGGTTTCTATGAGGAGGAGAAAAAAAGAGTGGAGGAAGAAAAGTAATAGAGGAAGAAAGAGAGAAGAAATAAAACAAGTTTGGCTTTTATAGTGAATTATGGGCTGCCCCCTAGTAACAAAAACCTATGGCAAACTTGTAATTTTTTCAAAATAATTTGGGCTGCCCCTAGTAGAAGTGGTGGTGCCCCTAAAAAAAACCTTGTAAATCATGTAAAAAATAGTACAAATATCTATTCTACTATATCTACTATATAATAGGAAAACTTAGATGGTGAAACTTTTGAATTCCGAAAATACTCTTACATACTTATACTAATTAAAAATAGTTCATTAATTTTAATAAGGACAACTTAGTAATTAGGAAGACTACCCTTTGGTCTTCCTAAAGAGTCTTCCTAAACTAATTAAGAAATGTTAAAATACGTGCAAGGCACGTGCATATATGCTAGTTATATTAGACTGACAAGGTTCGAACCCTCCAATACGTATATATGTGTGGGAGAGTTATAATAAAAAAATTTATTAATTATCCGGTAACATGTTTGATAAACATAAAATAAATTTAAATTTTGAAATTTTAGATTTGGATTTTGATCCAAATCTTGAATTTATTTTTCAGAAGCTTAGACCAAAAGTTGTTTGGTAAAGTCCAACATCACAATCATGGCTCGATATTGAACCCAAAATTAGCCCTACCGTCAAGCCAAAAAGTAGGTAGACCAATTATAAGGCTTAATGTAGGAGCGAGCTATTACAATTATGATGTGGATCATCGTACGATCCATTTGTAGAACACTGAGGGTTTATACAACATTCTAGTGGTCGAAATAGAGGTTAAAGACATCAAGGTGCTTGAGCAAGTTGGTGTCACTAAGAATGTGTGCCTCAAACGTACGATATGTGAGTCATGTCTCGAGAAGCATACTAATGGAAAAATGAAGGTCAATATAGGTAATGTCAAACCGCAAACAAAATCAAAATATGTGACAAGATATCGGTGAAGTGTTGTCAGGCCCCGCTCCCAAATGCTCGGGTATATGTACGTGGATACGTCCATCTTACGTCGCAGAGCCGACGTTATTATCTTGTTTATACCATCACATAACATCAACCAATCATAATAAGACTAATTTACATTAGATACATATCATCATCCACAAAAATATCATCAAACACACATCCACATAACCTATCACGGATAACAAAAGAAGAAGAAAAATAATATCCCAAAAAGTCTAAATAAGAATTTTCAACTACATCTCAAAAGTGGTATGGGAACAAAATCGGTAAATACATAACTAATGAAATAGATAAACTAAAATAAGAAGCCTGAGTGCACAAAGAAGAGCAACATGCTACTCCAAATTAGCAGAAAAAATATGGTACTTTAGTGACGTCGGTATCACTAATATACTAAACGTAAACCTCAGTACAGATATTGTCATCTAAAGTTGTAATAACATACCCAATTAGGATTGGAGCGAGTACAAGAACAACATACGAAAAATACAAGCTAATATGACAATATAGTATAATAACAATAACTGTGATATGGAAATATATGTCAAGAACTGACATATAACATAAATAAGTCGATACAAGATAGTCAAAATTATATATTGTGTCATTGGAAGCACAATTTTTAACACGTGGAAAGTATAAGATTTCGGATAATAAGAGTTAGGAAGCTATATCTGGAATACGAAAATGCTACGAGATTGTGTATGCCCATGTTCCTAGTGGTTGTACTTCCCCTAATAGTACTTCCATATCTCACTACCTGATATGATAAAAAAAAACACTGATCGTAACAATATACTATGATAAGAAAACATGTATCAATAATTACTCTATATCTCTCATGTGTGTGTAAAATCATAATAGGAAACAAGTATTTCATACTAACATGCATAGCAATTTATTAATGATACAAAGTAATTGTATATGGGAGCTTGTTAGGTGTGTTCGTATGTTCCTCCTCACAGAAAATACGAACATATAATCGATGAAAGCAACCTCAATCTACTAGATATCACAATCACTTTCCCAACTGTCACCCTCACTTTTCCAAGATAGGGGTAAAATGGTAATTTTCTATTTTTGAATATTTTGGGATTTTTATTTCATGAATGTTAATATTTAATGATTATAGGAGTCGGGTTCGAATTTCATCTCATTCCGACTTATTTCGGGACTCCGGAGAATTTCGACTTAAGTTGTGCTTAACACATTAATTAGTCATGGCCCACCAAACTCATCATTTAGGTCTAGGAGTTTGGTCTAATCCCACATGAGTGATTAGGCCTAATTATGATTTTTATTTGGTCTTTTCTAACCCCCGAACCCTAATACCATTTAACCCTTCATAAAGAAAATGAGAGGGGCAAACTTGTAATTATACAAGGGGACAAACATCCTCCTTATATGGCAGCCACCTCCCTCTCCCTTTTCTTCCATTCACACTTCAAAATTTTCCATCTTCTTCTCCAAGTGTTCTTCCAAAGAAAAGAAGAGCAATCTCTTGGAATCATCTCCAAATAAAGTTTTCTTCCAAATATTCTTCTATAGATCTCTCCCTCTACCTCAAGTGGTGCTTCTACAAACTTTTGGGAGCAAGAGGAGTAGAGGTGTGTCCTAAACAATTCACTTTGTGTCGGAGCCGTGTCGGAGGATTTTGTATTGGGATCCATCTTCCAATAGGTACAAACTATCCTCTATTTCCATTTCTTCATCATATAGAATAGTTTTGACCAAGTAGGATTGATCCCCATGGTTGTGTCCCTATTTGTGTCAAGTTTGAGTCCATTTGGTGTGTATTAGGAAGAGTTATGATTTGTGCTTGTGTCCTAGTGTTTTTCCCCAAGTTGGACACCCCAAGAATATTTAGTTTTGCCTCTAAGTGGTTTAGACACTTTAAATTTGTGTGTAAATATATATATGTGTGTGTGTGGGCTTTTATATATATAGAGAGATGGAGGAAATGGTATGTGGAGTATTATTTGTATATGTGTGTGTTTATATATATATGTAGAGAAGAGGGGAAGAATTAGTGTGTGTGTCTATATATATATTGTGGAGTGATATATATGTATGTGGAATGATATATATATAGAGTGAGAATGAGGAGAAGAATTAGAGAGAAAGAGTTAGAAGAAGGGAGAATAGAGGAGAGAATAGAGGGTGAGAAGGAGGAGGAGAAGAAGAGCTATAGCAGCAGCAGTAGGGGGGACTAGGGGCTGCTGCCCCCCTTGTACACAGCAGCAGCAGCAGCCATGTAGCAACAGCAGCAGCAGCCATATGGCAGCAGCAGCAGCAGCTAAAGCAGCAGTAGCAGCCCCCCCAAGCCCCATTTGACCCCCCACAAACCCCTATATATATACCTATATATATATACACCTATATACCCTATATAAATACCCGTATAACCCTCTTAATAACCCTCCAAAATAGCCCTATGTGAGTGTGTGAGAGTGAGTTTTGTGAGAGTGAGTGAGTGTTTGTGTGAGGGCAAGTGAAGGGGAAATATTGAGATGCGAGTGTCGAAACGTATCCAAATTGAAATAGGGAATGCTAATGTGAAATAGAGTTTGTGGGTAGGCTCCTAAGTTAGAATCGGGGTTGCGTTTGAAGTGGGGAGAATGGTATCTCATGATACCATTGAGTATCTTACGATACTCAAGATAATGGATAATTGAACAACATGAGTCGTAAGATGGACTGGATGTCCACTTTACCTAGGAAACTTGGTAGGTAATGTTAGTATAAGCTAGTATCCTACTACCCTAGGAAGCCAGGAGTGAAACTCCCAAGGGAAAGCCACTTGGCTTTAGTGTTAGAGTGGTAAAGGGTAAATGTTATATAAAGGGTAAACGGGTAAATTCAAGATACGGGATACGGGTAGTCGGTTTGACTTAAAACTTAGACGTCTTGATAGTTACACCCTACAAATGTCATATTTGAACCAATTTCGACTCGGTTGACCCAGAGTTGACTTTTTACCCAAAAGTTAACAACGAGTCAACCCTTTGTCTAAAATAGTCCAAATCCAAACTAGAGTTGACCAGTTGACCAAAAGTCAACTGTTAGTCAACATTTAACCAGTTTGACCTAGGGTTGACCTAGAGTTGACCAGTTGACTAAAAGTCAACTGTAAGTCAACTCTTGATCCCGTTTGACTTGCTTTGACTTGTTTTGACTTGCTATGACTAGTATGACCTAGAGTTGACTTAATTTGACTTAGATTGACTTGACATGACTTAGTGTGACTCGGTGTGACCTAGTTTGACCTAGATTTCATATCATACATTAGAAATCATTCATAACTTTGTTAAACCCAAATTAACATGCAATATCTCATCTTTAGGTCTCTGATTACCACTCTGAGCATTGATATACCCTACAGCTCAGGACAGCAGGTGAGTACATTCTCTGATAGCAGTTACTTGTCTTGATATCTTCTCGACCAGTTCAGTTATAGTGTTTACTTGATTCTCGACACATTGGTGCACAGACTAGTATTGTCGAATTCCTGTCATGAGATGTCATTCTTGGATTTCTTGGGATACTGGTACTTGCTTGGTCTTGATTTTTGTACTTGTATTGACGCCGATTCCTGAAGAGGACTTGCTCCCCTCTTAGGAAATCCCGCGTCATGACGTGTTATGTCCGGATCCGTATACTATTCGAAGAATGGGGAATTTTATAGATAGTATGATCAATGTCCATCTTGAGTTACTACTTGTATCATAGCTATACCCTCACCTCACGATGGGTATAACCTGACCTGTGCTACTACTTGCTCCATAGCTTGCCATTCCGGCCGGGCCGAGTCCACGTACTTGTAGCCGGTCGGCTGGAAGCCTGATCTTTACCCTTATCGATTACATTATGCTATAATATTCGAGGCATATTTTACATTTATTACATCAGTTACATGATTACAGTTCAGCTTACTTTTCCTGCATGATTTACCTTAACATGATTTCCAGTTTACATATCCTGTTATACTTACATCTTGATATGTTCATCTTGTACTCTATTATGATTGACTGTTAGAGCATTTGTCATTACTATGGAATCTGTTGCCGGCGTTGTGCTCGTTCATTTTCCTGACAGGATATCGTTATGATATATCCAGATGACATAGATGCGGACTGTTCTACCCACTATGGGTATGGTCAGGACATAGACTGCGACCAGCTGACACCCTTGGAGCCAGTTGATGACAGTACTTCTATCTAGATCTATTAGCTAGGTTTGTCTGGACTGCGATTGTAATGCCCCGTTCCGCACGAGGCATTTGGTTGGCTTGTTGGATGGGATCAGAATGTTAGACCGTGACTTATGTTGGGAATCAAGAGAGTCGAGACTGATACAGTCTTTCTGAGCTGGCTAGACGGATTAAGTGTTGGAACGTGGCTCGCTGGTGGAGCTACCCTTAGGAGGAATGTGTGCAACCAGAATAAGAAGACCATTTTATGCAGGCAAGTGGAACTGTCCTCCTTACTCCTTATTCCTGTATGCTTAATAAATGGAATAACGTGATGCTATGAATATGTCCCTAATGTCTCTTACCTTGAATGTTGAATAATTTTGATGCGATGCTTTAGTTGCTAAATCGATAGAGATGCATATGCTGGAAATCATTGAATGAATAACGCATGAAATTTGAATTGCTGAACGAATCACACTCGAACTGCTAATGTATCATGATGCCTGAGAATGAATCGATAATGTCCCTTATGCTTAATATTGATGAAATGAATGAATCACTTGAATAATGAGATACTACGTGAATGATATATGAGAAAAGAATTAAATATGCTATTGTTCCTATGAAATGAATAAAATGCTACAGGTCCCTTCGAAATGAATGAATGTTGTTGTTCCTCCTTAGAAGGAACGTAATGAGAAATGTTGCAACAGAACAAACAATAAGAATGATGAGGCTTGGGATCATGGAGATCACTAAGTAGAATGATGGTAATGATTAGTCGTTGAACACGACTCGGGAGCGAGATGAGATGTTGAACTGTTGGCTCTGCTTACTTTCAGTTGCTTTACCATGCATTTGTGTTATCGAGTCGACACGCATTCGTATGGTCATGGACATACTTGTACAAGTCAGAGTAAGTTTTCTCGAACGGTACCTGGGGCACCGGGACCGATTCGACCCGGGAGGAAACATTGGTTGTGCTATGGTGGCACGAGGTATTACGGGACATTCGGCTAGGCTTGCAACCTACCCTGGAATGATGCGTCGTAATACCCGTTGGGAAGTCCTTTATGGTGCAGTTTCACCATCGACCATGTAGTCAGGATGCATGCTAACGAATGTTTTGTGCAGACAGAGTAAGTATATCATATTATCCTGTATTTTTATGCAGGTACAAGGGAGTTGGCTATCGGTAAGAAATCACTTAAATGTGATATACTCAATATATGTGTTGGCTTAACTTGCGTGCTTAACGTGCCAAGTAAATGATGCTATGCGTAGTCTTTCAATATGGGAACCTGCTTAACATGTTAAATTCAGTATGCTAGAAAGATGCCTTGCTATGAATATTGCTCAAACATAACATACATGCTAAGTGATGCTTGAAGTGAGAATTGTCATAACATGTTTAAGATGTTAATGTTAACGATGCCTCAATGATGCCTTTTCATGATAACACCTAGTATGCCTCAATGATGCCTTTGCATGATAACACCAAGAATGCTATAATGATATGTCCACATGAATGCTACTAAGAATATTTTTACATGCTTCACTATGATTATTACCCATGAACTGTAAACTGATGTTAGGTCCCAAGTAGAAAGATCATTTTATTAAATACTTGCTAAAATCGACCAGTTAGTATTGGTTTAGGCGAGTGGGTTGGATTCTGCTCGCCAGTACATAGATGATGTGCTGACCCACATTTTGTGGGCAGGTGCTCGTGCTTTGGATATTCTACACACGAAGATTGGTTTGATTGGTCCCGCGGCATCGAAGATTTGTTGGGCATACAGGAGATCTCCTTGTTCAAGATGATGTCTTCTGTTTATAAAGGGCATAATGTATGGAACATTGTAATCAGTTGTACCATTGAGTTGTAAGCCAAGTTGGTATATCGAGTTGTAATCCAATGTATCCAAGTACCAAATGTAAGCTGTATAGCATTGTTCAGTTGGCTTTCAATGTAAAATGAGATGTGTTGTAAGCATTATACTTCAATATAAATCTTGTACCCTTCTTCAATTATCAATAAAGAGAATAAAGTTCTATATATCTCTGTGTGACTTCTAGTTATCCTTTTATCTCCGCTGCTATAAAGAAGTGATGTACTTCTATTCAATAAGAAGAATTGTCCTCATTAACTTCAATTTGTCTGCTTCTACCGCTGTGATGTGTTCCTATTTGAAGATTATCACTTATGTACCATCTTTGCCTTGTACAAGTGCAATACCAGACTTGTACGACATCACGCCCAAGCGAGGACGATCGATTCCAAGAGATAAAATATGTGAATAAATGACTCTACGAATCGGGGCGTGACAGCGATCCAGCTTATGTTAGA
Source organism: Iris pallida (assembly GCA_029216955.1). Taxonomy (NCBI): domain Eukaryota; kingdom Viridiplantae; phylum Streptophyta; class Magnoliopsida; order Asparagales; family Iridaceae; genus Iris; species Iris pallida. Next base: position 1,517,700 of record JANAVB010010199.1, read on the forward strand.
CTTTTGATACATATGTTATTCGGGACCTTATGTTATGTCTTCGACTCATTTCTGGTTGTGACCTTGTTTTATTTCCGCATTCTATATTCACCATATCTAACTTATATTCGTGCCTATCTTTCCTAGTTGTCTTGTGATTGAGTTGAGATTATATACCTCCGTGCGGAGATGACAGGTCTTTATATATTGTGTCTAGATGCTATACTTTCTAGGAGACCTATACAACGTTCTACCGCCGATTATGTGACGTAGGCTGGACGTACCCGCTTCTCGTGCCCCTAATCAGGGTGCGGGTCGTGACACATTTTTGTGGTGGCCCATGCAGGTCTCCGAGTTAGAGTCGCAACTAGTGAGATTTTCGTAGTGGTGCTTGACTTAGAGTGCTGCTACGAGCCTGTTATTAGAAATTTGGTCCTAGTTATTATTACTAGATTTTCTCAATCACACCTAGAAAAATTTCCGATCTTTCGATTATCATGATGACTCTCCTTATATTAAACTTAACTGCCCTTCTTTGATAATAGCTTCTTATGTGCCATATTGATCTCTTTGTTTCAATTCGTCTCCAGGATGACGAAGATGCACCCGCAGGCCACTGGATCGAGTAGCTTGCACGAGAGATCTGACCAGGCTGAGGAGAAAGTTCAGAAGACTGTCCCCAGTGTTTCTACTATCCCGAAGGCCGTGGCAGTTGCACAGGGAGGTCTACCACCTCCACCCCAGAGGGTTTCGGTCGTCGTTCCAGAGATACTGCCGCCACCACCTTCGATACCGACGGATACACACCATATGTTCCTTCTCCTTCAGCAGATGATGGAGACACAACGAGCCCAGGCAGAGGCGTCACAGCGCCAAACAGAGGCATCACACCGCCAGACTGAGATGCCGAGGCAGAGCATGGAGAACTCGCATCATCTTGTACTGGCAGCTGTGGAGAGAGTGGCACCGGGTACGGTGCAGGGCCCTACCGGCCAGCAGTCGTACCAGTAGCAGTCTAGGCCAGGGACAGTATTAGATTTTAGGAAGATGAGCTCCAGGGACTTCACGGGCATGGAGGGCATCCTTTATGCAGACGACTGGCTAGAGGACGTGCAGCGGAGTATGGAGCTGGCAGAGCTTCCGAGAGGACTTTGGGTTTCGGCCCCAGCCAGCAAATTTTTTGACATCGCGCTGATATGGTACCGCACGGATCCTCATGCGTCGATGAGAGGGCTGTCATGGGAGAACTTTCAGAGGCTCTTCAAGGAGAAGTTCTTCCCAGACGTGGCACTCACAGCGTTGGAGGGCCAGTTTGTGGGTCTAGTGCAGGGGAACTCGTCGGTGGACGAGTATGCAGCAGAGTTCTTCCGCCTTAGCAGGTTCGCTTCCGATCTGATCCAGGATGAGGGGCAGAAGGCTCATAAGTTCCGTAGAAGACTTATTTATGCAGTACGCACTCGTACATCGGGTCGTCGTAATGCGACGTTCGATCAGATATTGATGGACGTGCAGATTACAGAGGAGGACTTCGGCCTCAAGCCGAAGAGGAGCGGTGATACCATGGGGGCGAGTTCCAGTGCGGGACCGGCCAAGCGCCCCCACATTCAGCATCAGCAGAGGCCATTTCAGCAGCAGCATGAGGCACCAGCACGTGCCCAACAGCAGCAGGGTCAGGGCCAGAGGCAGACCCAGCAGTGTGCTTTCTGCGAAAAGACGGGGCACAGCAGAGACGTATACAGGAGAAGGTTAGGCGCTTGCCTATTCTGTGGAGAGACCGACCACCAGCTGAAGGGCTGTCCTGTTCGAGCAGCCAAGGAAGGCCAGGACAGGGCACTGACGGGACCGGCAGTTCAGCCGAAGGGTCAGCCACTCCAGACACAGCAGCAGAAGTTCGTCCAGCATCAGAGGGCACCCCAGGGCAGAGCCTTTGCACTAGCCGTAGAGGAGTTTGAGCCCGAGTCAGATGTTATGGCAGGTCATGTTCTCCTTGATTCCTTTCCTGCTTTCGCCTTATTTGATTCTGGTGCTACGTACAGTTTTGTGTCTGTTTCTTTTGCTCTTAGACACAATATTATTGCTGAATCTTTGGGTAGGACTTGCAAGATTATGACCGGGGGAGGCATTATCCTGGTTAATAATGTTTGCAAGGGGCGAAGAGTTACCCTGGGAGGCCGGGACTTGAGTGCGTGTCTGCTCGTAATGCTCCTTCCGAGGTACGACATGGTACTCGGTATGGATTGGTTGAGCATGCACCATGCTAGTATAGATTGTAGAGGAGGTAGAGTTCTTTTTAGGCCGCCGGGAGAGCAAGAGATCGAGTTTGCTCGAGGAGCAGTGGAGCCGAAGGCTGGATTCTGTGGAGCTTTGTTGGCAGGACAGGACTTGCCCCATCCGTTGATAGCTGAGTTCTCGGATGTCTTTCCCGAGGAGTTATCGGGGATGCCGCCAGACAGGGATATCGAGTTCTCTATAGACTTGGTGCCGGGCGCCGAGCCCATTTCACAGCACGTCTATAGGGTCAACAACAATGAGTTGATAGAGCTGAAGAAGCAAGTCGACGAGCTGCAGGACAAGGGGTTTATCAGATCCAGTTCTTCATCATGGAGAGCGCCAGTCCTGTTTGTGCCGAAGAAGGACGGTACGGCCCGCATGTGCATTGATTACCGGGCGCTCAACAACCTCACTATCAAGAATAGATACCTTTTGTCGATGATCGACGATTTGTTCGATCAGCTTAGTGGGGCAAAGGTATTTTCGAAGATAGACTTAAGGTCCGGGTATCACCAGCTGAAGGTAAGGCGGGATGATATTTCAAAGATGGCATTTCGGACTCGGTACAGCCAGTACGAGTTTACAGTGATGCCATTTGGGTTGACCAATGCTCCAGCGGTGTTCATGAACTTGATGAACAAGGTATTCTATCAGTACCTTGACAAGTTCTTGGTGGTCTTCATAGATGATATCTTGATCTATTCAAAGATGCATGAGGAGCATGAGGAGCATTTGAGAGTTGTGTTAGAGACTCTGAGGAGGGAGCAACTCTACGGGAAGCTTTCGAAGTGCGAGTTCTTCTTGGACAAGGTCGAGTTCTTAGGTCATGTTGTGACCGAGCACGGGATCTCAGTGGACCAGAAAAAGATTTCAACAGTTGAATCTTGGTCTACGCCCAGTTTAGTTGTTGAGGTTCGGAGCTTTCTGGATTTGGCTGGCTATTATCAGAAGTTCGTCCAGGACTTCTCGCGGATTGCTGAGCCGATGACTAGACTCACCAGGAAGGACGTGGAGTTCATCTGGACTGATGAGTGTTAGGCTGCATTCGATGAGCTGAAGAAGCGGTTGACCTCAGCTCCGATCTTGACTTTGCCATCTGGGTCAGGTGGTTTCTCGATCTACAACGATGCTTCAGGGAAGGACTTGGGTTGTGTTCTTCAGCAACACGGGATGGTGATTGCCTACGCATCTATACAATTACGTCCTCATAAGAAGAACTATCCTACTCATGATCTGGAGTTGGTCGCGGTTATTTTTGCTTTAAAGTTATGGAAGTACTACCTATACGGAGAGGGAGTTGAGATCTTCACAGATCACAAGAGCTTGAAGTACGTGTTCACTCAGAAGGAGCTGAACATGCGGCAGAGACGGTGGTTAGAGCTGATGAAGGACTTCGATATCTCACAGCAGTACCATCCGGGGAAGGCCAACGTAGTTGTAGATGCCTTGAGCAGGTATCCAGTAGCTATGTTCTTGACGACAGATCGTCATCTTTTGGCCGACCTGGATAGTTTGGGTATCGAGGTCATCATTCCGGGCATAGAGATCCAGATGTGGGATTTGCAGATTCAGTCTGAGCGGATGGATAGAGTCAGGTCAGCGCAGTATGATGATGTTGCCCTGAGGAGCATCAGAGAGCAGGTACGGACGGGTTTGTTCGATGATTTTTCTTTAGCCGAAGATGGGTTATTGCGACACGGTACTAGGTTGTGCGTTCCGCATGGAGAGCTTCGGGAGGAGGTTCTTCAGGAGGCACATCGCTCTCAGTATTCAATGCATCATGGAGCCAACAAGATGTATATGGACCTGAGAGAGCACGTGTGGTGGTATGGCAAGAAGCGCGAGGTAGCTCAGTTTGTATCTCGTTGCCTTGTGTGTCAGCAGGTGAAGGCCGAGAGACAGAGACCGGGTGGATTACTACAGCCGCTACCCATTCCCGAGTGGAAATGGGAGCACATCACTATGGACTTTGTATATGGACTTCCACGATCGCCAGGAGGGAAAGACGCGGTTTGGGTCATCGTTGATAGATTGACCAAATCAGCCCACTTTTTGTCTTTCAAAGTAGGTTTATCTACGGAGAGGCTGGTAGAGCTGTACGTTCGTCAGATCGTGAGATTGCACGGAGTTTCGGTGAGCATAGTCTCTGATCGGGATAGTCGTTTCACTTCCCACTTTTGGAAGAGTTTGCATACTAGCTTGGGCACCAAGCTCAAGTTTAGTACCGCTTATCACCCCCAGACAGACGGGTAGTCAGAGAGGACCATTCAGACGCTGGAGGATATGCTTCGCACATGTGTGTTAGATCTCGGGGGTTCTTGGGAGGACCATCTTCACCTGATAGAGTTTGCTTACAACAACAACTACCAGGCCAGTATAGAGATGTCGCCATTCGAGGCTCTATATGGATGGAGATGCCGTACTCCTTTGTCTTGGAATGATGTCGGCAAGAGGGCGCTTATTGGGCCGGAGATGGTTGTGGATGCGGCCGAGAAGGTCAGGTTAATTAGAGATAGACTTCGGGTGGCTCAGGATAGGCAACGACATTGGACCGAAAGTCACCGAGACCGTTAGAGTTCGAGGTTAGTTTCAGTTTCCTGTCGTGTTTGTTTGTGATTGTTGTTTTGTTTATGTGCTGAGTTTTGTCTTATGTCTAGGCTGGTGACATGGTGTTTCTGAGGATATCTCCGACACGTGGCACGATTCGCTTTGGCGGAGGTAGAAAGCTTAGTCCGCGCTACATCGGACCCTTTGTCACGCCCCCTCCCGTAGGAGCGATCGTCCTCGCTAAGGCATGATGCCGCACGAGCCTAGATTGCGCTCGTGCAAGGCGGGTTCCATAACGACCGATTTCAGCGGCTACGACGGGGTCG